>CM076677.1:93254833-93747333 GCA_038501925.1 Xenopus petersii
TGGGGCACTTGACGACGGGATGGGGGGGGTGACCCATCCATCGCATGGGGCACTGACGACGGATGGGGGTACCCATCACATCGCATGGGGCACTGACGACGGATGGGGGGGGGGATGGACCCATCCATCGCCATGTGGGCACTGACGACGGATGGGGGGTACCCATCCATCGCATGGGGCACTGACGACGGATGGGGGGTACCATCCATCGCATGGGGCACTGACGACGGATGGGGGTACCCATCCATCGCATGGGGCACTGACGACGGATGGGGGTACCCATCCATCGCATGGGGCACTGACGACGGTGATGGGGGGTACCCATCCATCGCATGGGGCACTGACGACGGATGGGGGTACCCATCCATCGCCATGGGGCACTGACGACGGATGGGGGTACCCATCCATCGCATGGGGCACTGACGACGGATGGGGGTACCCATCCATCGCATGGGGCACTGACGACGGATGGGGGTACCCCATCCATCGCATGGGCACTGACGACGGATGGGGGTACCCATCCATCGCATGGGGCACTGACGACGGATGGGGGTACCCATCCATCGCATGGGGCACTGACGACGGATGGGGGTACCCATCCATCGCATGGGGCACTGACGACGGATGGGGGTACCCATCCATCGCATGGGGCACTGACGAACGGATGGGGGTACCCATCCATCGCATGGGGCACTGACGACGGATGGGGGTACCCATCCATCGCATGGGGCACTGACGACGGATGGGGGTACCCATCCATCGCATGGGGCACTGACGACGGATGGGGGGTACCCATCCATCGCATGGGGCACTGACGACGGATGGGGGTACCCATCCATCGCATGGGGGCACTGACGACGGATTGGGGGTACCCATCCATCGCATGGGGCACTGACGACGGATGGGGGTACCCATCCATCGCATGGGCACTGACGACGGATGGGGGTACCCATCCATCGCATGGGGCACTGACGACGGATGGGGGTACCCATCCATCGCATGGGGCACTGACGACGGATGGGGGTACCCATCCATCGCATGGGGCACTGACGACGGATGGGGGTACCCATCCATCGCATGGGGCACTGACGACGGATGGGGGTACCCATCCATCGCATGGGGCACTGACGACGGATGGGGGTACCCATCCATCGCATGGGGCACTGACGACGGATGGGGTACCCATCCATCGCATGGGGCACTGCCGACGGATGGGGTACCCATCCATCGCATGAGGGCACTGACGACGGATGGGGGTACCCATCCATCGCATGGGGCACTGACGACGGATGGGGTACCCATCCATCGCATGGGGCACTGACGACGGATGGGGGTACCCATCCATCGCATGGGGCACTGACGACGGATGGGGGTACCCATCCATCGCATGGGGCACTGACGACGGATGGGGGGTACCCATCCATCGCATGGGGCACTGACGACGGATGGGGGTACCCATCCATCGCATGGGGCACTGACGACGGATGGTGGGTACCCATCCATCGCATGGGGCACTGACGACGATGGGGGTACCCATCCATCGCATGGGGCACTGACGACGGATGGGAGGTACCCATCCATCGCATGGGGCAACTGACGACGGATGGGGGTACCCATCCATCGCATGGGGCACTGACGACGGATGGGGGTACCCATCCATCGCATGGGGCACTGACGACGGATGGGGGTACCCATCCATCGCATGGGGCACTGACGACGGATGGGGGGTAACCCATCCATCGCAATGGGGCACTGACGACGGATGGGGGTACCCATCCATCGCATGGGGGCACTGACGACGGATGGGGGTACCCATCCATCGCATGGGGCACTGACGACGGATGGGGGTACCCATCCATCGCATGGGGCACTGACGACGGATGGGGGTACCCATCCATCGCATGGGGCACTGACGACGGATGGGGGTACCCATCCATCGCATGGGGCACTGACGACGGATGGGGGTACCCATCATCGCATGGGGCACTGACGACGGATGGGGGTACCCATCCATCGCATGGGGCACTGACGACGGATGGGGGTACCCATCCATCGCATGGGGCACTGACGACGGATGGGGGTACCCATCCATCGCATGGGGCACTGACGACGGATGGGGGTACCCATCCATCGCATGGGGCACTGACGACGGATGGGGGTACCCCATCCATCGCATGGGGCACTGACGACGGATGGGGGTACCCATCCATCGCATGGGGCACTGACGACGGATGGGGGTACCCATCCATCGCATGGGGCACTGACGACGGATGGGGGTACCCATCCATCGCATGGGGCACTGACGACGGATGGGGGTACCCATCCATCGCATGGGGCACTGACGACGGATGGGGGTACCCATCCATCGCATGGGGCACTGACGACGGATGGGGGTACCCATCCATCGCATGGGGCACTGACGACGGATGGGGGTACCCATCCATCGCATGGGGCACTGACGACGGATGGGGGTACCCATCCATCGCATGGGGCACTGACGACGGATGGGGGTACCCATCCATCGCATGGGGCACTGACGACGGATGGGGGTACCCATCCATCGCATGGGGCACTGACGACGGATGGGGGTACCCATCCATCGCATGGGCACTGACGACGGATGGGGTACCCATCCATCGCATGGGGCACTGACGACGGATGGGGGTACCCATCCATCGCATGGGGCACTGACGACGGATGGGGGTACCCATCCATCGCATGGGGCACTGACGACGGATGGGGGTACCCATCCATCGCATGGGGCACTGACGACGGATGGGGGTACCCATCCATCGCATGGGGCACTGACGACGGATGGGGGTACCCATCCATCGCATGGGGCACTGACGACGGATGGGGGTACCCATCCATCGCATGGGGCACTGACGACGGATGGGGGTACCCATCCATCGCATGGGGCACTGACGACGGATGGGGGTACCCATCCATCGCATGGGGCACTGACGACGGATGGGGGTACCCATCCATCGCATGGGGCACTGACGACGGATGGGGGTACCCATCCATCGCATGGGGCACTGACGACGGATGGGGGTACCCATCCATCGCATGGGGCACTGACGACGGATGGGGGTACCCATCCATCGCATGGGGCACTGACGACGGATGGGGGTACCCATCCATCGCATGGGGCACTGACGACGGATGGGGGTACCCATCCATCGCATGGGGCACTGACGACGGATGGGGGTACCCATCCATCGCATGGGGCACTGACGACGGATGGGGGTACCCATCCATCGCATGGGGCACTGACGACGGATGGGGGTACGATTGGATTAGCATTGTTTGGACTCATTGGATGGTTGGGTCATCAGAAGGCAGATCCATGTAGAGTAGACACTGTGGTGCAGCTAGTAAGGTGAACGTTTTATGGTCTGGGGCTCCCAGGTTCAAATCCTGTGTGGGTCATTATCTCCTGTTTAGCTAAGCCATTGGTTCCCTTTGTATTTAATTTTTTAAAGAGACACTCTGGTCACCTGGCGACATCTCTACAAAGAGAAAACCCTGTGGCGCAGCACATTAGATGACTGTTTTATAGTCTGGGGATCTTCGGTTCAATTCCTGTGGTGGACACATCTGCCAGAGTGCGTGATTTAGATCCATTTGTTCCCTTTGTTTTTAAAGAGACATTTGGTTGTAATGGTCATCTGGAGACAGCTCTACATAGAGTAGACCTTGTGGTGCAGCATGTATGGTGACTGTTTTATGGTAAGGGATTCCTGGGTTCAAATCCTTTGTGGGACTCATTTACATGGATGGATGGAAGCATGCGTTAGCTCCATTTTGCTGAGCCATTGGTTCCCTTTGTATTTACGTTTTTAAAGAGACATTCGGTTGTAATGCTCATCTGGAGACAACCCTATATAGAATAGACCCTGTGGTGCAGCATGTATGGTGACTGGTTTATGGTAAGGTAGTTCTTGGTTCAAATCCTGTGTGGGACACTTACATGGATGCATGTGTTAGCTCCATTTTACTGAGCCATTGGTTACCTTTGTATTTAAGGTTTGGATGGCTGGATGAAATTTCATCACAAGGAACGCTGTAGTTTCACTGCTAAGGTGCTGAACACACGGCATTGACATTTAAGGTGCCCTGGGTTTGTAGTGTTTCCACAGGGGATGCTGTAATCAGCCATTAAAGAAATGTGGCTGCTAAATAATGTTATTTGGAATAATTTATGCTTCATTATCATGTAGCGAGTCAATCATCACCATATCCCTTTAGAGAGCCGTAAAGCATAGATGCTACACTTCCAGATCAGAGACACCTAGAGCATGGTTACTTCCTGACTAGTAAAGCAGTTAGCAAAGCTTATGTAAAGGATGGCTGATATGGATCCCGGTTGGAGGTATCCAGAATATAGCATTATACAAAGCATGTTTGGTGTATAATGATTTTAAGCTTGAATCAAAAGCATTATTAGAATAGCCATGACAACAATGTTGTATCTGCTTCAAAATTGTATGTAACATATACAGTAGTAATACTTGACAAACCCAGGCTGGTTATCTGTGGCAGAAAACACATAGATAACACCTAGGTTGTTCATTTACAGGTATTTCGGGGAAGTCATAGTGAATTCTGTTGTAATAAAAAATAAACAAATAAAAGTCACGTTGTTAATGAACGCATTTGCTGCATATTATATTATGAGCACATATTATACTGTATGTAACACACACACACACACAGAGAAGACACAGGTGGAGCCTCAGGAGTGGTGAATCAATGCTAAAAATTAAAGCAATACTGACACGTTAAAAATCATAGGAACGTCTTAGTATTAAATAAATGCTGCATCTGTAATCGTCAAAGCCCCCTGCAAAGCCGCCCCCGCCCCGCAAACCTGCACTCAGCTGACCCTCCGACACTGCTAAAAGACCGTCTGAGCCGTTTCAGTGTTACGCTGGGCTGTGGTCGCCGTGATCCTTCCATAGGTTGATTACGAATGAAAACGGGAATTCAGCCTATGGAAGGATAGCTCCACCCCCAGCCTAGCATCACTGAAGCAACCGGGTAGATTTGGTAATAGTGTCAGTGGTTTGGCAGCACACAGGTTCGTGGGGCTGGGGACAGATTTGCGGGAGGGGGCTTTTCGGGGAATGATTACGGGTACAGCATTTACTTTACTAGCATTTGGGGCATATTTGGGTTCTGCACCTCACGTCATCAAAAATAAGTTGTTGAGTGCTGTGGGTGCAACAGAGCCCTGTACTTAATGGTTGTCATAGGCATTCTGAAATTACTGACCCCCATTGCTCTTTGCTATTAACTAAACTAAAGGTGTCCAAGGGGATGGCCACATGCTGCCTCCAGCCAACCCTTTATGAAAAAATTGCTGCCAAAGGGAGTACACAGACCTTTGTGTTTCATTCTTGAAAGACACTTGCGTCTATGGGCACTAAGCCCTTTATGAGTTTTACATTAGTAAATACCTCAACGTTTGTCTTGTTAGAGGATAGTGCCCCCACTGCCTTCTAATTTTCTCTGCCCGCTGCTGTAAACAAACAAGAGGTTCAGTGCGCAGGTGCCAAACGAGAACTCAAAACAATGTATTTGTTCTTGCATCTTACATATGTAAACTTGTAATGGTCGTAAATGCACTACATCATACATTGTATGGTACAGCTAAGACAATTACGAGCTTCATTTTGCTAAGTGTAAAATTGATGAAAACTATATTCTATTTCAGTATTTTTACTGATGATCCAACAATGGCATATAGTATGTGACTATCTATTAAAGGGGATCTATCACAAAAATGAAAATGTAATAGAAGCTTCTTCTTGCTGAAATAAGGTACAATCAATTAAAGATTCTGCCCTTTTTTAATGAAATAATCAAGTTATTCTTCACTCTCCCCTGTCTCAACCTGTCTCTCTTCAATCTGTCTTCAAACAGTAGGTGGAGTCAGTTTTTGATTGACCGTTAGGTCTAATACATCATTTGGGGTGTTGCACCCATAACGTAGGTGCTAACTCTTTAAAAGTAACTGCCTCTGATGAAAATCCTGTTTCTCTGTGTGCAGGGTCTTTTATTTTGTTACCTTTAGTTTGTGCTGGAGTTGGTTACTTGAGTTATTCTGCTAAGAAAGGGAGCCCCCCAAAAGACATATTAAACATACCTTTCAATCAAAGTCTGACCCAGACCTCAGCTACTACTACTACTACTACCACCACCACCTGGATAAATAACATCAATATTGGAGGATGTCAACTTTTTGTAGAAGAGATATCTTTGCAATTTGTAGTAACTTATATGTTGTAATTATTCTATATGTTTTCTTCTTAGGTGCTGCGTTTTCAATTATCATGCTTCTTGGGAATTGTGAAGACATAGCCACTACTGTGTAACAACAACACCTACAACAACAATTTAGGTCCTTTAATATTATGTATATTTTGACAAATGTCATGTGTCCTTTGTGATTTTGAAAATAAGGTGGTTGCATGCTTTCTTTTGTGAACTGCTATGAAGGATATTCCCTATTAGAAGGATTACTTCCCTATCCAGTTAAACATATAACACCACTGAATTTGGTAACAAGACAAAAAGTAATATTTTTTTTTTCTTTTTTTTTTAATTCGGGTCAGTTTATTGAATGAATAAAATAAGCAGTTTACAATGTAAAGTCAAAATAAGGGAAAACATTGTATCACATGTTATGTTACATATCTAGATAAAACAGAGTGTAAAAAGCATAGCGTGCAACAAACATTTCAACATAGTTACAACATTTTACGACTTTATTGGGGTCTCCCTCCAATGAGGCATTCAGACCAAGTTGGACATGTGAAGTTTTTACACCATTTACCTTTCCTGAACCCTTTCAACTTAAACTGCTAGTGGTTGTCTTCGGTGCTGGGGGTAAATGTCGGTCCAGGGTGCCCAAATTTTATGGAATTTGGTGGGGACTCCCCTTTTTAAGTACATTAAGTATTCAGTGTTACAGGTGCTTTCCAGGTAGAGAAGGTAGGAGGAGTCACTGCTCTCCAGTTCTGGGTGATTAGTCTCTTAGCTAGTAGTAATGCCTCAAGGAGGAAAAGTGACTGATATTGATTCAGCTTTAAGTCTTGAATTATGGCCAAGATGCACGTTTTAGGTGTTCTGGCAATTGTCACCTGAAGCACCCCCTCTAAGGTATCTAGTACTTCCCTCCAGTATGCAGTAAGCTTAGTGAAGCTCCGCAGCATGTGTATCAGAGTTCCCCTGTCCAAAGCACACCTAGTGCAAACATCCGGGGTGTTGCCATTAGTGAAGTTGTAGTGAAGTCTGACAGGGGTGTAGTAAGCCCTGTCAAGAATATATAGTTGAATTAGCTGTAGTCTATGGTTGGGGGATACTAACTGAGTGGATTCCTGTGCTTCTTGCCATTCCTTATCCAGGATTGTGCCCACATCCACCTCCCATTTAGATCGTAGCCCATCTAGGTTGTTTTCGTGCACTTCTTGTAGCAACTTAGCATATAACATAGTGACCAGACCTTTTGTATGTCCCCTCTTAATGTATAGCAGAAAGGGGTGAGTGGACAGCAATAAGTCATGGCATTTGGGTGTGGCATTGAGAGCATGGCTAAGCTTATGAAAGGTCAGCCATTGCTTATGTGGGATCTGGAATTGGTCTTTCAACTGTGCAAAGGAGATTAGTTTGCCGTTATGCCATACATCACCTAAGGTGTTCACCCCACGGTCTGACCAAAGACTCATTGGACCTAATTTTACCAACAAGGGGTAGTCTTGGTTGTTCCATAGTGGTGTAAGTGGGTCAGTGGCAAGAGATTTTAGAAGTGTACTTGCCATTTTCCACAACTTACGTAGGGAACTGATGGGGGGGAAGTAATGTCTGAGATGTAGTGACAGTTTTCCCTAGGATCCAGCTTACTGGGTTATCAGTGAAGCCAGTCAACTGAGCCCAAAGTGAATGCAGCACTCTATGATGTGAACCTTCCACCCACATAGTGAGGCTGGACAGTTGTGCTGCCAGATAATATAAATACATATCTGGAAGGGCCAAACCAGCTTTGCTTTTAGCATACAGTAGTGTTTAAAGCTTTAGTTGTGGCCTGGAATGAGCCCACACCAGTTGCCTAAATATAGCATTTATTTTAAGAAAATAAAGATTTTGGTATCCATACAGTGGCTTGTTGTAGTACATAGAGTAGCTTAGGTAAGATAATCATTTTTATAAGATTGACCCGCCCCGTGGGGCCTACCGGTAGGTTAGCCCATGACTAAAGCTTTTGGGATATCCAATCATTCAACGGGTCTAAGTTAAGGGTTAAGTATTGTTGGGGGAGGGCTGTGACCTTAACTCTTAGGTTAGTAAATTCAGGGACTACTTTAAGAGGAAAGGTAGTCATTCTTTCCTCCTCTGTAAGCGGGTCTAGCATAAGGTCAGTGGATTTGGATTTATTTATTACCAGTCCGGATACAGCACCAAATTCTGCTAAGACCTTTAGGACATTGGTTAGCGAATTACCTCTGTCCCCCAGATATAAGAGGGTATCATCACATATAATTGAATACGATCCTCCCTATTACCAAGAACAAACCCTGTTATATTGTTATGAGATCTGACGAGGTAGGCAAGGGGCTCAATAGCCAATGCAAATAATAGAGGGGAGAGTGGACAGCCCTGCCTGGTACCTCGGTAGACGGAAGGAAGGGGTAGACATATTACTTGTTTTTATAGAGGCAGTGGGAGCATTATATAATAGTTTACCAAAATTGTAGTTTGGGCCAAATCCGAATTCTTTTAGCAGTTGCCAAAGATATGGCCACTCAATAGTGTCAAACACCTTGGCAATGTCTAGGGCAATCACAGTCCTCTGACCCTGGTAATCATGGGGGAGGGAAAGGTTAGTGTAGAGTCTACGGATATTCAGAGCCGTGGATTTGCCTGGCATGAAACCAGTCTGTTCTTCATGGGCTAGATGATAAATTACTTCACCCAATCTCATGGCCAAGACCTTTGCTAAGATTTTTACATCAGTTGTAAGTAGTGAGATTGGGCGATATGCATCACAGTGTTTGGGGTCTTTACCGGGCTTGTTGAGTAGCACAATTGTGGCATTATACATGGATGGAGGTAGGGACTGGCATTGCACCGCATCCTTAAGGGTCTTACACAATTTTGGGGCAATTTCTTTTTTGAATCGTTTATATAGTTCGATCGGTAGGCTATCTGGACCAGATATCTTACCATTAGGGAAGGCATCAATAGCTTCAGAGATTTCTTGCACTGAGTTGTAAAGATCAGTAATTACCGGGGGGGGGGGTGGCTTGTACCCTGGCCATATAAGCTAGTAGTTTTCCAGCCTGTTCACCTTGCTCATAAAAGTTAGCCTTAGAGAAAAGCAGTATCCTCTTAGTTTTTTCATGCATATGCCTGTTCTGCTTGGTGTAACGCTATTAATGTGGGTGGTGAGGGGTTCGCTTGCATACTAGCAGTAAGGGTATCAACTTCTTGGCTTAACTTAATTTCAAGGCATTGTGAGGCTTTTTTAACTGCTGTAATCTCAGTGTGGAGAATAGACCTGAGAGTGGCCTTGAAGGCCTCCCAAACTGTTGGGTTATTGACAGGGGGTGTGGTCTAATGAGAAGTATTCCTTAATGGAGCTGGCAATTGCTGCATCATTATTTATAATATTGAGCCAGACTGGGTTGAAGGACCACTGTCTATTACCTTGGGAGGTGGGGCCACTATGCCAGGTTATCTTATGCGGGGTGTGGTCTGAGATACCTTGTGTTTGATAATGAGCACCTTGTATATTTGAAAGCAGGCCTTTGGAGACAAATACCATATCTAACCTTGATAGGGACATGTGAGTTGTGGAGAAGCAGGAGAATCCAGGCTGTGAGGGGTGGCAGTGTCGCCATGCCTCCACCAGAGAGACATCCGCCATCAAAGATGCTAAATTAGATGCTTGAGCTCCTTACTATATCTAAATTTTCTTTTAAAACTGTGTTAAAATCACCTCCACATATAATTTGAGCATATGGGAAATCCCCTACATATTTTACAAATTGGACAATACACTTATCTGTATATGGGTGCGGAATGTACATATTGGCCAAAACAATATTTGCAGAGTTAATCTTACAATTCAGAAAATGAATCTGCCCTTGGGGTCAGACCTCAGAGACAATAATTGGAAGTTTACATATTTTTTTAACCAAGATTGATACCCCATCAGTGTAAGGAGAGTATGTGGCATGAAAGGTCAAAAAGTAATATTTAATATTTATTTCTGAAATGTAAAAAAAATAAAAAAAATAATTGCAGTGTTTTGTTTTGGTACTAAAGTCTGTTGTGATTTGCTTTTAAATAGAAAGCAATATACTCAATGTTCAGTTCATTGTTTTTATTTTGAATGCTAGTATGATCCAAGCATGTACTGTACCTTATTCTGACATAAATAGTGTAACCCCCTTAAGTACTATCAAGAATGCCAGAACTGCAGATTCCGAATTTCCTGGCATTATTTACCACTATGGCGAAAAAAGCATGCTGTGCCAGTCACAAATGGGAATAAAAGTGTTAAAGGCAATCAATTATGTGCTGATTAAGTGTAAAGTTATAGAATCTGATATCCATAAACTATTCAGAAAGCTACCATAGATTTTAAACAACAATTAAAAATGTAAGTTATTCTCTTTTTCATTGTAATCATAAAAAAATACCTTGTGCCTGATCCAAACTAAAATTTAACGAATTCTTATTGCAAGTAAAACAACTTAATTGGGTTTATTTAATGTTTTAGTAGACATAATATGGTGATCCAAATTACAGAAAAACACCAAGGTCCAAAGCATTCTGGTCCCATACCTGTACACATTTTTTGTTCTACAGACTGTAATAAGTAAGAGCTGACAATTTTGCTAGCTTTGCAAGCAGTTTAAGCAACTCTTATGTAAAAAAAAGTACATACAGTTAGATTTCCTATAATATATACATTGTTTTGTTATTGGTGTTTGTTGGCATGTCATTTCCTACTCTATATTGTAATAAGTATTGCATGTACATATGCGTGCACTGCTTACCTTACATTTGCTATGTTTTCAATGGGCAACACTGAAATAGATGTAATAATGCAATTCTGGTGATTAAGCACAGATGCTGATAGGTTAATTCTTCTATGTATTTGTGTGCTGTTTAATGAGAGCATAGAGGAGCGACCCTTTTGAAACTGCACCAACCCACTTATTGGTCATATCACGCTACCGCAAAGACGTAACTTTTATGGAGACTTAAAATAACCGCAGTCTAATATGAGTGTTAATAGGCAGTGGCATCTGCGGGAACAATATGTGTGGGAGCCACAGTACACAGCACCCAGGACTGTTGTGCGCTATATTGTAGTAATGCCTTAACGGCTTAGACAAATATTGAAACTAGATTGGCGGCATGGAGGTGTGAATAGAGGTTAAAAAGTTACGTCTTACTTTTCTCATTCCGGTAGAGTGACGTGACCAATTAGGTGAAGTTTCAAAAGGGTCTCTCCTCTATGCTCTTTTTTGTTTCATATCATATATTTCAGACCCTGTACACCACCATTGCTTCTTGAGATGGTTGGTGCTCCCACATTCACACTCTTTTATTATTGATTTACTCCTATCTTTGGTAGGAACTTCCAATCACGCTTCAAACAATGACTGTTTTCTCCTTAAAGCTTTTTTTCACTTCATAAATGTAGTAGCATCCGACTGTGGCCGACTGTGACAGCCAGACTGTAGCTTTCTCCTGATTCCAGTCAGAATGTGAGCTCTATGATGTCACAAAGTGGCGGAGATTCTCTTTCTGTTTCCCTTGCAGCTTCTCCTTCCTGCTGCAAAGGGCTCTCTCTCCCTCACACTCCCCCCCCCCCTCTTTTTATCCATCAGAAGATGGATAAAATATTTGGGGATCGTTTATCCCAATATACCCAGCATATATCCCTGTGGTTTTCGTTACTTCGATGATCTGATATTTCTGTGGATGGGCAGTCAGGACTCCTTACAAGAGTTCCTAGTGGCACTTGGCCCTTGGGCCTTAAAGGAGAAGGAAAGGCAAAAATTATTACCTAGCTCCTTTTAATCTACTCCCCAAGACCTACTAAAACAATATGTTTTGAACTCACATTTCCTACTCCTATATTGTAGAATCCATCTTCCGTTTTGGCTCGCATATTCATTCACGGAGGCGCCATCTTGGTGAAGTAGAGCAGGCTTCCGTTTCTTCATTATGCTTACTGTGCATGCGAGAAGAAAAAACCCTCTGACCTTTGGAGCGCATCACTACTGATAATTCCTCAATCCTGCCTATACGATTTGGCTGGAGCAGTGGTAGTCAGGAAACAACGTTTTGTTAAAAGCAATCACAGTAACAGTCACGCTCCTCAATGGAGTGCTTTGTGTGCTAGATAATAGTAATCACTGCAGCAGGCACGCTCATCAAGGGAGCGCTATCTGTGTGTGTATGCATGGTGAATTACGGGCTGGCTCTTCTTACGCTTGCAGAGGCTTTACTGTCAGTGATTAGAGCCAGGTGATTTACACTCATATGTAATGTGTTTTCACGACTACCACTATGTTAACCAAACACCATTCATCAGAGGAAGTGGGATCATTGACTGAGGTGAAGTCACGTATCCATAAAATGAATCCTCTGCATTCCTTCCCTGAACTGATCTAGGGATGGGCGAAATGTTTTGCCTCGTTTCGCCAAAAAATGACGCCCATAGACATGTATGGAGGCGTGCGTCAAAAAAAAAGACGCGTGTCAAAACAATTTCGCCGCGCGACAAATTGTTTTTGACGCCCATAGACTTTAATGGGCGTCTGCGACATTTCGCTGGCGGCAAATTTTTGGCGAAACGAAACGGGTCAAATTCGCCCATCCCTGCTGATGACCCCAAGTCCCTCCTGATCTTGTTTTTATGTTATCAACAGCATATTTTTTACTATATTTCAATAAACGTAAAGTTTAGTATGCTCATATAGTGGGAACTTCTGGTACACATTGTGGGGTGGTGCAATTACAAGGGTCATTCTCTCTCAATATTTGTCTTTGATTATCATACAATAATTCATCAGTGCTGTACTACAATTCCTGAATCCAGCGTCTAACAGTAATCATATATCCTGTGTATAAAACGATCGGTATATCATCAATGACAAAGCATCGCTGCCTCTTAGGTGTCCAAAGTATAATAAAAGAAAGTTGGCGTGTGACTCCCCACTCCCAGATGCTTCCATTCTGATTGGTTGGGGGGCGTGGCCATAAGGGTCAATGATGACACGCGCACATAGTTATTTGAATGCGCATAACTAATGAATTCTACCCAATGCGCCTCAAGGCTGCCTCGGGCAGTAGGCAGGAAGAGCTGGAGAAAAGAGTGACGTCACCCAAGTCACACACTGCAGTGCTGAGAGATCGTAGCTGCTTCAACATGAGACCACAGAGAAACCACAAGAAACGGTCAGTGATTTCTATCTACACCAGACTTTCTTTAGCAGGCTATTTCTTTTTTGCCTTTCCTTCTCCTTTAAGGTGGGTAATATCTGGGAAAGATCCGCTCAGTGTCGCAGCCTTGCCAAAAGAGTAGATCTTTAAGGGGCACATTTACTATTGGTCAAATATCGAGGGTTAATTAACCCTCGATATTCGACCGTCTTAGTAAAATCCTTCGACTTCGAATATCGAAGTCGAAGGATTTACCGCAATTTGTTAGTTCGAATGATCATAGGAAAAATCGCTCGATTGAACGATTAAATCCTTTGAATCGAACGATTCAAAGGATTTTAATTCATCGATCGAACGATTTTCCTTCGCTAAAAAAATACTTCGATAGCCTATGGGGACCTTCCCCATAGGCCAACATTGGTGCTCGGTAGGTTTTAGGTGGCGAAGTAGGTGGTCGAAGTTTTTTTTAAAGAGACATTACTATCGAATGGTCGAATGATTTTTAGTTTGTTTCGAAGTCGTAATCGAAGGTCAAAGTAGCTAATTCGATGGTCGAAGTAGCCAAAAAAAACCTTCAAAATTTGAAGTATTTTTTATTCTAATCCTTCACTCCAGCTAAGTAATTGTGCCCCTAAATGTATGGTCAGTTTTTCACCTGAAAACAAACACTAATTACTGTGGGTATTTGAATTGCAACAGAAGAAGATTTTGTGATCTTGCTGGAAGTGTAAAACTTTAATCTCCATTTACTAAATAAGAATTGTATGGGGGGCTCAAAGATTTAATTAATCTTATATTGTTAGTTAATCTTATTGTATCTAGCTTTTTTGGTCCAAATTAAAAACTGATCAAATGCCACAACATATTTTTGTATACAACAAACCTATTAATGGGCCGATTTATTACATTTGGGGAAATCCCTGGATTTTCCAAGCTTCTGATGTTGATTGCAACTTTTTGATACCTGCAATAAGTTTTCACAACAGCTTGTTGACTCTTCCAAAAAAGGATTTAGGCGATTCTTCCTTTGGATCAAAATAATCCCTGCTCAATCTAAGACAATCTTCTATACAGTACATCACATGTTATCTCCTGAAAAAACAAATTGCTTTAAAATACTGCAAAGCCTTTACCAACCTTTAAAACAGACATCAATCAAGTGGATATAGTGTTAGTTTATGTAAGATTTCATTTTGAGTATCCATGGTTGCAGATACAAGTTGAATACATATCTAATAAATCTATAGGTATAGTTTTAAACAGTATTGTAACTGCCTATTTGCCTTGAATTCAGATCTATCTCTGCATTACAGTGTGTTTAAGAAAAAAAGACTGCAAACATTGTGAACAAGAATGGTTGCAGTATTAAACAATGGGTTATGTTTCAGTTTTTGAACAACAATTGTGTTGCTGGGCAATGCGGCCATTAAATATATCTGTCCTGTATAATCCAGTGTGTTTCATATATGCATTTTTTAGCATAGTAATGCCTGACTAGTCAAAAATGCATTATGCAGTGTTCCCTCTTAGGTACTACATTTTCCGTATTCCGTATAGTGAGAAAACCCCCCCATTATAGTTTATCGTTCTTCAAAGTAGTCATTTTATTGGCAAAACACCATCATATCCTGATAGACGAAATTCAGTTGAATCACTTGCTCGACCCTTAAAATAGTCTTCAAGACTCTTTCTTCACAAAATAATGAAAGCTGTAGGAAAGGCCCCTGGTGCACTTGTAAGGCCAACCCTGGGTCTGTTAAAGGCACGGCACACAAGCAAAAAGGTTTTTTCTTTTAATTGAATAACACACAAGCACTCTCATTCCATCAGGGTTCATAAAGGCTGGTCCCAATACACTCAAACAGGATGTGGATACATAGTATGGTACCTTACAAATTTCAATTCGACCCTGGGCCTTGAACGCTTCCGGGGACTCTGCATGACCTGTCGGTCAGGCAGTCCGGTGTCTGCTCCACGCCCCTTCACCGCAGACAGGACTCATTTCAGTATACCAGACATTAAAAAAATACAAAAAAATTAAGTGCAGTGGTTTGGCAATCACAGCGCTGAGCTCTTTTATTATACTGGGGTGAATATCATCCAGTCCTAGACCTTTGTTTACTTTTACATGTTTTAATCTCTTTTAAACTTCCTCTTGAGTCAGCTATTCATCAATAGTTACCTTCAATAACTAGTTATAGAAGTATTGTGTAATTGGAAGTTATTTTGTTTTAAATAACAGTTTAAAATCTCAGCTTTTTTCCCAGTTCTCACCAGCCAATTTATCTCACTCTGATTAAGGGCAGATTTATCAAAGTGTGAGATTAGAATTTCCCACAGAAAAACTCACTTTCTATTCATTCCTATGGGATTTTTAGAATTGTTTTTATCAGTGGAGTTCACCATTTGATAAATATGCTTTTATAAATTCCATACGAATTAATTGAAAGTGAGTGAGTTTTTCTGTGGTGAGTTCTAATCTCACAATTTGAGAATTTTGACCTTAAAGGGATACTGTCATCGGAAAACATGTTTTTTTCAAAACGCATCAGTTAATAGTGCTACTTCATCAGAATTGTGCACTGAAATCCATTTCTCAAAAGAGCAAACAGATTTTTTTATATTCAATTTAGAAATCTGACATGGGGCTAGACATATTGTCAATTTCCCAGCTGCCCCAAGTCATGTGACTTGTGCTTTGATAAACTTCAATCACTCTTTACTGCTGTACTGCAAGTTGGAGTGATATCACCCCCTCCCTTTCCCCCCCCCAGCAGCCAAACAAAAGAACAATGGGAAGTTAACCAGATAGCAGCTCCCTAACACAAGATAACAGCTGCCTGGTAGATCTAAAAACAACACTCAATAGTAAAAACCCATGTCTCACTGAGACACATTCAATTACATTGAGAAGGAAAAACAGCAGCCTGCCAGAAAGCATTTCTCTCCTAAAGTGCAGGCATAAGTCACATGACCAGGGGCAGCTGGGAAATTGACAAAATGTCTAGCCCCATGTCAGATTTCAAAATTGAAAAAAAAAAAATCTGTTTGCTCTTTTGAGAAATCGATTTCAGTGCACAATTCTGATGGAGTAGCACTATTAACTGATGCGTTTTGAAAAAAACATGTTTTCCGATGACAGTATCCCTTTAAGGGTTCTATTCCTTCATGCTTAATTAAAAATATGTCCGATTTATTTTATTACTCTCTGCAGTGTTGTTTATATTCTCTATTTTAGCTTGTTTGCATTTGTACATGACTTGTTGACCTCTTGCAAATCTAAAATTAAGTTGTCTCTGATATTTATATGGTCCCCTTTGGCATTATGTATATTGCATTGTTTCCTAAATGCTTACTCCACATTAGTGCTAAAGATGAATTCTCTATTAGTTATTACTGATCCCTGGTGGCTCAGACTGTTGAAATAATGAAAGGCAAGGCAGCTGATTAACAATCCTGTTTGTTGGAGAACTAAGACTTTTGAGACATTGATTAAAAAGTAACAACTAGCAGCTAAGCAAATGCTGATTTCAATAGCAATTATTTTAACAAATAACTTGAACATTTTTTCATGTATATTACAAAGTTACTTGAAATTATGTTTTCTTTTATTAGTCAAATGTTTATGTTGGGAGTCACTAGCCCCTCAATGTGGGTGCAAATTATTGGGGTATGCTGGGTGGGGTTTTACTGGGAAATGGAAGGAATGGGGTCAAAACTGTAAGAAACCATTTCAAATTGCTTTTGTTAAGACAATTCATGTTGCTTTTATTCACAAGTTAGGTTTTAACGCTCTGCAGCATAATGCCCTCCAACTCCAGTGTTGTTTTCAGTTTCTACTATCCTTATCTGATCTACTCTTCTAGTAGGCCAGACATTTATGCATATCACTAATTGCTTATAGCTTCCTTGCTAATTAAGTAAGTCTCTGTAATTGCCAAGCCACATGATTTCATTGTAACATTTATTGCTGTTTGTTTACTAATTTTCTGTGGAAATAATAAATAATAAATCAAGGGTAAAAGCATGTTTGCACTTTTCAAGGTACCAGGCAGAATAGTGATTTTGATATGGGAGGCATGATCAGAGGTTGTATATATGGATACAACAATAGGTAAGGCTGTGTATCACCAATACAGATGTATGTCTGTAAATCCACCAAAGACTAAATAAAGAATGAAGGTAATAAAGTAGGCTTGGATTAAGTAAGGCTCTCATCAACGACTAAAAAGTGGCAAGACAATTCAAGAGGCATGATAAGGGTCTCCTTTTGAAATCTTTTACAAGGACCTTGAGTCTATGGCCCTGTTTAGTTAAAATCAACATCTCTTTGCCAGGCAACATAGATATAGCTACAGTATAAAGTCTAAAGGGGACCTTTAATACATGCATGATTAGGGTGAAAAATGCAATCCTCCTTGACTTTTTGTACTTTGTTCTTTGTACATAAGAGAATTGCAGCAGGTCTCTGTGTTCCTTAACAGAGTCCAGAGACCTGCATTCCCACTACAAACACAGCCCTGCTTTCAACAGCATTATATTTATGAGGGGCAAGAGGCTGGAGTCACATCGGCTTCCCCCCTACCCTCTACCTGGCATTAGGTGCAGAGATGCTGCCGGTGTGTACAGTATGCAAGTCCTGTACCTACCTCCTGCCTTACTAATAAACAGCAAAGAATTTTAGAAAATGCTGTCATGTGTTTAAATTGTGGTTTTATCGGGCTCCTTACAAATTAATCATTCTGAATATGTAAATGTTTTAGCTTCTATACTATGATGAATTAGAGAGTCAGGGCATGTGACTATCTAGTCTATTATTACTTCATTTACAGTTTTGATTGCATAGAAGAGAGCCAGTCCCCAGCTAGGCTCATTTCACAGCTAGACAGATTTGTTGTAGCAGCTCAGTAATTTCTCTATTTAGTTCGAGCACACCAACATATCTGCTCTTTACACTATTGCCGGGTCACTGAATAATTGAAAGAAGGCAGTATAGAAATAATCATTCTTAACTAAACAAGGCAAACTGATCTTGTTTCATCTATAAAAATGCACAGACTTACAGAACATCTGCATAAATCCTGCATTCGTTTGTAAGTTGCGATCACAGCGAATGTGACATAAATATAACAGTAACGTTTTACATAGTTATTTCCATTAGTTTAGAAAATATGTATTTCCATAGCCAGCACCAGACAGGAATTTCTAGGCTTACTGAGGGAGAACCAAACACAACAAAATGGGAACATTGCTAGAGTTTAAGGCATGCAGGGAACCAATACAGTGTGATATAACGACAGTAACCTGTTGTGTTATTGTTGGACATATAAAGAGAATAAAATGTTTACACTGAAAAGCAACAAGAAAAAAAAGTTTGCCTTATTATATTTAACCTCTTGGTTCAGATGCCTGTAATAGAGATGTTGCAATACAGCAAACTGTTTTGTGCATGTCTAGAAGGAAAGGTTAAATAAGGACATGGTATATTATGTTTATGTTACATTATATCTGGCTAACTTAATTAGGGCTCCGTTTTGATTCAAGCAATTGTTTTTTTAAGACTGGTTAACAACCAAAAGTTTCATAACTTTTTTGCTATTTATTACCAGGGTGTTTATGTCTCTAATGCAATGTCCCAATTAATACTCGTGGCACAGCCTGGCCTCCAAGTATCACCCAGTGCCCAGCTGGGGGAATTGGCACTCCGATTGGCACACTTCTCAAGAATCACCCAGCAAGCCTCTTTTCAGTCAAATAAGTCCAGTACCTTTTAATTAGCTCTAACCTACCCATCAGTTTGACAGCCAGTCATCACTGCCTCATTACAGTCTCTTCTCTTCTAACGCTCCAACGTCTGATTACTTTGTTAATTACCTCGGCCTATGTTCTGATGCAGCTTGCACATAACCAGTTGTACTTTGCTTGGAGAATGATTATCTGATATTGACCTGGAACACACGCTGACTTTGTCTAGACTCACTCTAATTTGATGATGCTGAACAATAACTACTTTCAGTAGACTCTGATCTGACTGTTATTTTTTTTTTTAAAGGTAACATTTTATTTATTTTAAACAAGCTAAAACAATGAAGATGTCAATTGAAGGAACATGTGTCACTGGTTTTAAACAAGCTCAGTTCAATGATTTACAACAATGCTTTCAGATTACTATATCCATAAGAAAAGTTGTACATATAGGGGAAAAACATTATATATTGTCATCTTGTACATATTGTACACACTTCATGGCTGCTTCCAGGCCAATGAGTATCCAGCACACCTACCAGCCAATGCCTTTCGAACCATTTATTACAGCAGAAAATACAGCACAAGCTATCGAGGGATACCCCTTCCTCAGGTGCAATGCTTTAGACCAACTTTAGAGGAGTGGGGGGGTTGGGGGAGGATTTGACAATCTATGGTGAATAGGAGGGATTTGACTTAATTATTGTATGAGAATAGTCCAAACTGCTCCACTATACTGGGAAGGGCAGTCAGGGAGTATACATTAAATAGATAAGCAGATTGTCTGCATATAAGGATATTTTTTCTGTGAAGGGGCCAAGGGTATGGCTGGCAATTTGGTATGATCTGCATATGGCAATGGCCAAGGCCTCACTAGCTAGGGCAAAGAGAAAAGGTGATATTGGCCATCCCTGATGGGTGCCCGGCCATGGGGAAAATGGGGCAGATACCAATCCACTGACCCTCACCCCAGTTGGTTGGTGTTATAGTAACTGAAGCCACATTTCTGTGTTCAGGATCTGCAACCACCCTCCCATCTGACCTTTTTGTTTTTACAAAGTATGTTAGTAATCACACATTTTTATCTCCCATTTCAAAATACCTTTGAGACTGATAAAGGATTGCTTTCTTTGTTAGGAGGGCATTATGCCATTACATTTTGCTATCAACTGTGAGTATGTTTTTTGTGTGGGGTTAAAAGTGTGGTCAATTTCTGCTTGGAGGGCTTTTGCTTGTTCTACTGTTTCTCAAGCTTGGTGATGAGCTTGAAATATTGCACCAGATAATATTCCCTGCATAACCACCTTTGATGTATCCCACAGAACTGATTGGTTGGCTGAATTTGCATTTTATGCCCAGTAATTTGCATATTAGTGGTAAAATAATTAATTTAGATCAATGTATAGGAAAACCCCATTTCCCAAGCATCCCTAATAGATCATATAGTTGTATGTTCCTACGCTAATAGAAGCTCTTGTGGTAACATGGATGTTGTTTACAGTGGATGTAGTTTTAAAACAGGGAGTTGTCAACACAGGCTTCCATTATCGGCCCTCCACCATATAGGCCAGAAAAATTCCGGCCCTCTGTACAACAGAAATTTGACAGCACTGGCATAGATAAATGAGATCCAGTCCATAATATTGGAACCAGGACAAACAAACACAGAAACATGAGCTATAATTATCTCCAAGAGTTTAGGTAAAAATGCATAGTAATTCATAATGTTCAGTGAGGAGGGATGCCTTTATACTACTATGAATGTGGCACTTTGCAAATTACAAATACTGGATCAGGAACATTCCCCACCTAACTGAGAGAAAGGTCAGTCAATTATTCATCTCTGCAAGCAAATAATGGATTCACACCAGGAATCATATCTAACAGAGATGCAGCAACTTGTTCCATGTGAATTGTTCCCATTAAGTTTAGAGGACAAATAAAAAATTGTGATTATAAAGTCTATTGAGTGGTGCCAGATTCATAGGGGTAAATTCACTAAAGGCCACATTTTCATCGATGACACACACACTATGCGCCACTTCGCAGGCGAAAATTCATTACCACTACCCGAAATCACCAAAATGCAAAGTTGTGTCTCAGCAGCAGAACGTTGGCGAGTTTTTGCATTACTTTGGCTGTGCAAGTATTACATAGCAAATTTTCAATAGGGTTCATTTCTGCCTAGCACTCTTACGCTTACGTCAATTTGAATAGGGCGGGTACATAAAAGTCAATTGGACGTCTTTATTAGTGATGTTGGTACAAATGCTTGAAGTGGCCGCTTTTTTAATACAAATATCCAATGAGCCATAATACAGACAGAAGAGATCTTCTAATGCCCTAGACATGAGCCCACTCTTAAACAAATGTGGCATGCCCCTCAAATTATTTTAAAAAAATTGTTCACACATAAATCTTTAATAGTTCTTCTGAAGGCAATCCCGCTTTAAAAAAAGAAACAGTTGCCAGCATTTTTTACAACTTTAATGCATTTTAGGCAAATAGGATATGATGTCACTGACATAAGATTAAGCGAAAAGTCACCTGGCGGCAAGGTGCGAATGAACGCCAGCGACGGTTTCATTCTCTAGCATATTGTCCTCTACGCCCATTAAGCGATGTCTCTGCGCCCATTGTCGATGTCCCTGCGGATGTGATTTCTCAAGATTTTTTGCTAGCATCGGCCACATAGAGTTCTATTTAGCAAAACTGGAATTTGTGTCATTTTGAGGTTTTTTTCTACTTGAATAAACTCACATATAAAAAAAAAAATCTTGTTTACCTATATATTAAAATAACATATAAAAAAAAACTTCATTGAATGAAATCGTGAACACAAAACCTCAAACTAGTGAGTTTGCAAGCTCAAAATAAATTCCAAAAAATTTAATTGAATAAATAGTTTACATTTTGCCTACAATTGTGCTTTTTTTCTAGCTTAATAGATACTAATAAATAATAAATTGAGTTTTAGCACAAAAAAACTTGCTAAAACCCCAAATCTGTACTATGATAAATTAGCCTCAGAGTTTCAATATCTGTGGGTATATTTTTTTTTGGGAAACATTTTTTTAAAGTTCCATGACCTATTTAAAAAAACTTAGGGGCACATTTACTATGGGTCGAATATCGGGGCTTAATTAACCCTCAATATTTGACCATCGAAGTTAAATCCTTCGACTTCGAATATCGAAGTCAAAGGATTTACTGCAATTCGTCCGATCGAACGATCAAAGGAAAAATCGTGGGGACCTTCCCCATAGGCTAACATTGGTGCTCAGTAGGTTTTAGATGGCGAAGTAGGTGGTTGAAGTTTTTTTTAAAGAGACAGTACTTCGACTATCGAATGGTCGAATAGTCAAACGATTTTTAGTTTGAATCGTTCAATTCGAAGTCGAAGATGTAGTCGAAGGTTGAAGTAGCCAATTTGATGGTCGAAGTAGACAAAAAAATACTTCAAAATTCGAAGTATTTTTTATTCGAATCCTTCACTCGAGCTAAGTAAATGTGCCCCTTAGACTTCAACCTTGTGCATTTATATAGTCATGGAACTCCTCAGTGACTTCTAATATCCTAATATTTTACAATAGGCAGGAACATTATTCCTTATATAATTTTACAGTAGGTGGTACATTATTCCTTTTATAATTACTATACTGCCAAAAGATACTAGAGTACTGCGTATAAATTGATGTTTACTTTTGTCATACTTTATAGCTTGTCTTATCTATGGAAAAGGAAATCTTAACTTCATCTAAGGCAAAGCAAGCAGAATAAAGTATTTTCATAATAATTATATCAAATGGTTAGTATATGTAAGGAACTATTTAATTTTTGACCACTATGCAATCCCAAACACTTTTTTTCAATTAGGATTTACAGTTGGCATATAGCATACAGGGCCTAGTTGCAAATGAGAACACTCTGACTCCCAAAAAGCAAGATGTAGGGGCAGATTTATCAAAGATCAAGGTGAATTTTCGAATAAAAAAATCTGAATTTGAGCTATTTTCTGTGTACTTTGACTAGGGAATAGTCCAAATTCTGTTTGAATTTAAAAAAATTCAAAAATTCAAATATCGAAATTTATCATGTACTGTCTATTTAAAAAATCGACCATTCGCAATCTAAAAAGTGCTGAATTGCTGTTTTAGCCTATGGGGGGCCTCCTAGAACCTATTTGGATTTTCGAAAAATCTAACTTCGAAATAAATTTGATCGAATGCGCTATTAATTCAATTTATATGATTCAAATTCAGCCTAATACCTATTCGATCAAAAACGGACCTATTCGACTAAAAAAAACTTCAATTTAATTTCGGTTGGTCTTTTTAAATTCAATTCAATTTCGAAGGGCCAGATTTATCAAGTGTCGATTTTCGAGTTCATTGGAGTTATTTTATACTCCCATGAAATCGAAATTCGACCAGCTGCAATTTGTTAAAAAAAAAATATTTTTTGTACTCGGGTGAATATAATCAACCCCCAAGCTCAAATTGAATTTGAATTGAATTTGAATCAAGTTTTTTCTCAAAAAAAAGCCTTGATTTTCAGGAAGGCAGCAATCAATTCCTAATTGATCCCAGGACATCCCTCATAGGCTTAAACAGCAATTTGACAGGTTTAAGGTGGCAAATCGAATTCAAATTCAAGTTCTTAAAGGGCCAGTGTATGATAAATTTCGAAAATCAAAATCTAATTTTAACAATTCCCTAGTCAAATTTGACAGCTTTGGCCATAAAAAAAACTCGAAAATTCAAATCGAAATTTGAATTTGAAAATTCTAATTTTCACTTTCGACCCTTGATAAATCTATCCCTTAATACTATTGTGAAGTGGTACTATGAGAGTGATCAAAACCGCGTGGGTTTTGGGTATTTATTACAATACACTTTGTAGCCATGTTTTTACATTCTCATAACACATTAGGCACAATTAAAATGTGTTTTGTTTTGCTTCAGCTTAATGTTTTGTAAAGTGGATTTTGGGACTAAACACGGGTTGTTAGATTTATGCAATAATAATGGATTGTTAAATCAAAAACATTTTAAGAAAAAATGATATTGAAAAGACACAGCAGATAAAATTTTAACAAATGGTTAAGAATTGCCAAGAACACAGGCAGGACATACAGTAAACCAGGTAGTGTTCTAAAATTTCCTATTCTGATTGGATTTTCTTTTCTATGCTTGTCTTGCTTTAATTAAAATCAAATGAATGGACAACAGGAATTAAAGTCACAAGAGACTGAATAATCAACAGATTTTATAGATGTGCAGACACGGGCAAGTAATGATTTCATTTTAGCTCTCCTGTTGAAATGATGGAGGGGAAAAAACCTTGCCCAATGCCACTGTGATCAATTAATACTACAAAATGAATAATGTTTAATTTTCAATTATTAGTCAGATTAAATACAAATCTTTAGGAAATGCTGAAACTGAGTAGAGTGTACTAAATCCTAAGGGACCACAGAGACTCTAATTAGGAAACTCAGCCATGCAGTGGGTTATCTTCTTCTACAATGAATTTAAATGAGGCAAGCTGCACATCTTCACTTAGAAACACCTTGGGACTCAAAATCTGATTAGACAATATACAAATCATTTAAGATAAAAAGAAGGTTAGCAGATAAGGTGACTGGTTCACAGAAAGAATCCTTCACTGAGCAGACAATGATCAAAGTGGTGATAGAGAGCTTTTTTTTTTTTTACACTTCATTTATAGGCAGGTAAAATGAATAGGAAAGAGAAATATAAAAATACAGAGGTGGAAACAAAATTGTGCCAAATTACAGTCATGTTTTTGAGTGTTAAATGATATATTATGTATATAGGAATATGTTAATTTTATGCGGATGATTTTCTTAAAATTACTTTATAAAGAAAGCAGAGGCAGAAAATGCACAAAGCAAGACTATTTTTCAGCCTAAATATATTCATAAAGTGGCCTACTTTTATGCAGCAACTAATAACAGATATTTTTGGCGCAGTTTACAATTTCCAAATGTGAAAGCTACATTTACAGACACCAGTTACAAACCACAGTTTAACTGACCAATATTTTTCATATACTGAAATATGCTTGATCAACTTAAGAACAAAGTAATGTCCACAGGCCTTGATTTGTAGAGAGGCCACCAAGGCCAGGACCTAGGGCAACAGGATTTTAGGGGGCGGCATGCTGTCCAACCACACCCACATTGATTAAGAGTCACTAGGGAGTCGCAGGAAATATGATCTTTAAAATTTCCTGTACACCAATTTTCATTGCTCTGGTCCCTCCGATGATGAAAATTTGATTGAATAAAAGGGAGGGGATGGAGCAATGAATGACACACTGGGAATAGGAGCAGATCTCAATTCTTAGAAGGAGATAGAACAATTTTAGAACTGATCTGATATTTATAATTGGTAATACAACATGCATAGAACTTCCTATTTCAGTACAATGAAGCAAATATTGGTTTTGTGATGTTTTGTTTTTTTAACATAAAGCAAACCTCCCAACAATCCCTATTTAAGTGGGACAGTTCATCATTGTGGCCCCAGAAAGGAAACAGAGACTAGTAGGTTGGATAATGGGCAGAATTGGACTTGTCTGGTCAAACAGGGTCTGGTTGGGAGGGATCAGGTACAGTACGTGGCATAAATTGACTCAGTCTTGGAAAGAAGAAAGAACATTAAAACCCTGTGTAAAAATGTTAGGGATGCACCGAATCCAGGATTCAGTTTGGGATTCGGCCAGGATTTGGCCTTCAGCAGGATTTGGATTTGGACGAATCCTTCTGCCCGGCCAAACTGAATCAAAATCCTAATTTCTATATGTAAATATGCGGGAGGAAAATCATGTGACCTTTTGTCATGAAACAAGGAAGTAAAAAATCTTTTCCCCTTCCCATCCCTAATTTGCATATGCAAATTAGGATTTGGTTTGGTAGTCACCCAAATCTTTCACAAAGGATTTGGAGGTTCGGCCGAAATAGGAGATTCGGTATAATGAAGCCATACTGGGGATGACTTTGACTTAGTTGGCCAGCTTAAATATATTGCAATATATGGACAAACAATCCCTGTTTTGTTTAAAGATTAGGGATGTAGCGAACCGCTGCCGATGTGTTCGCGAACGCCGTTCGCGAACACCGGCAAAAGATGCGGACAGTTCGCGAACAGTTCGCGAACTTCGAACATCCGAAAATCGTTCGATTTGAACGATCGAAGGATTTTAATCGTTCGATCGAAGGATTTTCGTTCGACTCGAACGATCGAAGCCATTCGATCGAATGATTTCATTCGATCCAATGGCTTCGATCGTTCGATTCGAACGAAAATCCTTCGATTTTAGCGGTCGAAGGAATCGAATGGTCGAATGGTCGAACAATTTTTGTTCGAATCGAACGCGAACTCGTATTGGCGAACGTCGCGCGACGTTCGCGAACATTCGGCGGACGCGAACAGTCGAAGTTCGCGCGAACTAGTTCGCCGGTGAACTGTTCGCTACATCCCTATTAAAGATTAAGGCATTTTTTAGTAGCTTAAAGGGGACCCGTCACCCAAAAAAATCCTATTTTATCACATTAGTCTAGCAAAATTAACTTTGTATAAATTATTTGAATCTTGTTTCCTTCAGTCTTAGAATTCATAATTATAGCAAGCAGGCAGGAGCCATTTTGTGGACACTGTTATTAATTCAAGCCTTCCACCATCTCAGAATCTTTTTTGTGCTCCAGAATGGGGGACCAGTTGTCCATCCCCATGCTCTGGCTACACAATTAATTGGTGAAGAGAACGAGGGAATGTGTGCAGAGCAGTGACAGTGCTAAATTGTGAAAGTAATTGTCTCAGAATCTATTTTTTGACAATATTTGATTGACAGCTGAGATTTTTAAATGAGCTTACAACAGCTATGAATGCTTTAATAAAAAACAGAAATAGGATTCCATGTTTAATTTGAAAATAACTTTTATTATACAGCTTTTTGTGTCTGGGTGACAGGTCCACTTTAAGGCAATGTCTAAATGTCCTTAATATATTGATAATGGGTTGAGTGCAGAGGGACCTCTTGTATTTGTCTAGAAGAAGAAAGTGAAAAAAGGTAATTCTTAAATTGACTCAATCTTGGGGAGTAGAAAGTAAAAAGCTAATTCTTATTAACACACACCAGCATATAAAATATTTTACTAAAAAGGCTATTAACCCATTCCTAATATCACATTAGCAGAACTCATAGCTTATCATAATAATAATAATAAAATAGGAAGAAGGGGGGAGGGGTTTCAGACTGGTGTTATATATACTTATCTTTTCAGCAAGACTAAATTATAAGAACAGAAATAAACATACAACATCCTTTCTAGGCACTTTCTGAATCTGCTAGACTCCCTTTTAAAATGTAATTAATTGTAAAAAGTCCCAGCAGGTTATTTATACTGCACTGGAGCCATTCATGGCTTGACACCTTCACAGTGGAAACACTGACTTTAATTTATTGTGCAAAAATTTAAAGCAGCAGGAGATGTGATTACAGCTGGTTTATGTCCTGCGTAGATCCATTTATACATGTGTTCAGAAACCAAACAACAATATTTTATTTCTAAAAAGTCAAGCTTCCTGGATTAAGAAATGCACTGAAATATACAGGCCTGATGTTTGTCTGTCTATAACAAGGATTTCAAGTAGCTTTTCAAAAGCATGAAAAGCTGCAGTAATGGTGGCGCTGATTAAATAAGACACCTAGATGACAAGTTCAAAACACTCACAAATTCATATAAGCAAAGCAAAAATCTGGAAAGAAAATATTTTAAATTTGAGGGATAATTTCTTAAAGGAAATGCCAACCCCAAAAAGTTTTTTTTTTTGCCTAATGAAATAAAACACAATTATAAACAACTTTCCAATTTTAATTTATTAAATATTAAATATTGTAATTGTTATCGAAAGCAGCATTTGCTTAACTCCTGGTTACTTTTTAAACAATGTTTCAAAAGCCTTAGTTCCCCGGCACAGACAGGTATGTTTATCCTTTGGCTTGTGTTCAATAGCCAGAGTCACCGGGGCAGAGAGTAGAAAGGGACAGACAAACACAACTTTCAATAGCAATTGGTAATAAATGTATATTGCAAAGTTGCTTAGAATAAGATTTTCTTTTATTGGGCAAAAAAAATATTTTTTTGGGCACCCCCAAGTGATTGTATTTACTAACCTAAAACCTCGGAAGAGGATCACTCCATGATGCTCACTGGAAGAATGCCGGGCCGGCCGGTGCAGTTTTCTGCTGATAGGGTTCTTCCAGTGAGCACAGTGTTGGACTGGGACACTAGGGGCCCACTCAATAACCTTTGACTAGGGCAGACTTCAAATTTCCAAGGGCAGACACATGCGCAGTAGAATGAAATAGCTGACTTTTCAGTTAAAGTTCGGTTTTTCGCTGTACTGCGCATGTGCAGCCATGCAAAGAAAGAATAAGCCTGAATAGTATCGCTCTGTGGTGTTCACTGGAATAACCTCAGGCCTGTGCAGTTTTCTGCTGATAGGACCACCGGCCCGGGGTTTCAGATAAGTAACTACAATCACTTGGGGGTGCCTAGTATTTGGTAACCCCAAGTGCAAGAAGACTTTCCTTCTCCTTTAATAGGCATCTGCAATGTATTTTTACAAAACAGTCAATGAATTCTTTGAAGGTTTTTTTTTTTAAAATCAGAAAATGGCATTTTTGAAATGTGTATTGTTTGTTTTCTGTCAACCTTGTCCTTGTACAAGTTTGTAAGCTACTTCCCCCTGCAATACTCATGTTCCTGGGTGAACTAATGTAATTTAAGTAATTTAGAGCTTACTCATTGTTCTGAGTTTAAGGTATACAGTAAACATTTTGACAAAAGAAATATTTCCATGAAACAACTGCGGATATCCTTTACATTTTCTGAGAGATATTTTTAGAATAATGAACACATTCAATCAATAAAATAGATACAATTTCTATTTCTCAGAACACACTGTAGTGTAGCATGCACACTTGTAGTGTAACGCGATTCCATTCAAGGCACTATCTACAAAGAGTATGTATTTTCTTTCCATGCTTGCGTGGGTTTCCTCTTGGTACTATGGTTTTCTCCCACACTCCAAAAACATCAAGACAAGTTATTTGGCTCCTGATTAAATTGAAAATTTTTAGTGTGTGAATGCAATAGGGACTGTAGATTGTGAGGCAGAATTTGCTGGCACTATAAAAAAATAAAGCTTAATAATAAGTATGCAAATGAGGACATTTGTGCAATAGCACCTTGTCTTGACTTCCTACAGCTGGTCATGTTGTAAAATATAGGTCTTTTCACATTGATATCTCTCAAGATCATCATCTGTTTTACCAGTGTTCAAATGTGCAGGTTATTCAGGTCTCACTTTCCAGAGAAAACTTTTGCGGATCCATAACCCACCAGGGACTAATCACATTAACAATTTAGAATTAAAGCACTAGGATGAGCAGACTGGGGGAATAAAGAGGAAACATTGAATGAAGAAGGGGTCCTTAAAGACTCCACAAGTGGGGATGGCACCTTGCATTGTTTCCAGCGGGGTTCACATTGGAATAAATAGTCCACTAGCTAACCTCTATCAGAAATCAATATAGTTCTACTGATATCAGCACTAGCGATGGGCGAAAAGTGTTGCCATTGTTGAATTTGCGGCAAATTTGGCAGTTTCCCCACAGGCAAATTTGTTCACAAAAGCGTGGCAAAAATTTGGCACCAAAAAAATTACGTGCGCATCAAAAATGACGTGCAACAATTTTTTTACATGGGGCAAAATCAAAGCGTGTTGCAACCTAGTTTCGCGAATTTCTCCAGAAATTTATGAATTATTCAGCAAAGCAAAATGCAGCAGATTCACCCATCACTAATCAGTACCTTATTGTCTCTGCTTGGGTTCTGTCTAGCCACTCAATTTGTAAAGTTTGTTTTGGGGGCCAGAAGACTTTTTCTCCTATCAAACCAGGTGGATCTCTCTATCATTTGTAATGCCTTTTATCAGCTGCAGTACTAGGTCTCCTTTTGGAAAACATGGTTATAATGCAGGTGAATTACAAATGAAATCATTCCACACTAGTCAGCTAGCTAACTCTCACAAATGGGACGGAAAAGAAAAGTAAGCCAATGCTATGGTATTCTCATCATTACTGTCATAAACTACCTGGAGTTGAACCAGGGACCTGGTGGGCCTATGCTACCGCTGCTCTATATGAGCAGACAGCTAAGGCCTGGGTTGACTCCTATGCCTATGCTTAGTAATTGCTAGTAAGCTTAACCTGTTTAACCTGTTCAGCCAATTGACTGGCTATAAAAAAACCCTATTCTGCTCTGACTCATTGCCCAGTATACAGTGGATCTATTGCGGTAGTTCCTGGGTGCAATCTGTTATTGTTTAAGCCGTGTTTGACTTTGCCAATGCGTCCCTGTTCCTGAATTGTCTGCCGCCTGTCCTGACCCTTGCCTGAACATTGACTATTCCTTCGGATCCTGCTTTGTATCTCGATATCTGTGTGTTTTGACCTGGCCTGTGACCCGACTACTCATACATCTCCTGTATCTGTACCGCCTGTTCTCGTTTGGTATAAACTCAGCCTGTCCCCGACCTTGCTTCTTGTTCTCCGTTCCTGTACTACATGTGGTTCCCCTGCCTGCCCAGAGCTCTCTCCCTGGTCCTCTCACGTTAAGACCTGGCGGCACCAGAGTAGCGGAGGGCATCTCCTGAAGCGAAAGGTGTCTGTTATAGGCAGAAGACTGAGCCGCGACCCAGACCTCGGGGATTGTTCTGGGTCTTGGGATACCAATTGTGACAATAACGGAGTGCTACTTGCAGTTAACATAAACAAATCATGAGTTGAATACTGTCATTTCTGCTTCAGACACCTATTGATCTCCAGCTGCTGGGGACTGCTAAGAAATAAAAGAGCAAGACGTTGCCAGCCTGTTTGAACTGAATAAAACATTGATGCTCTGAATTCATTTCTTGTAAGTTTTTATTAAGCTTTTTTTTTTCATGTTTGTCCCATCCGCTATTTGATGTTAAGATGAATATGCAGTATTTTTTTCTGATTGATTGTGAATAAATCTCCTGATTTATCAGACAGGAAAACAGCTTAGAGGCCATAATCTGAAACAAACATCTGCCATTTATTGATCCTTGAAACACAAAATTGCTCATGTCTAGACAAGAACAAAACCAACAGAGCTCAGTTATAGCAACAATAATAATATCACTAGGGTGGTGGTTTTGTCAATATTTCATTTATCACCCTCAAAAAAGTATTATTGACCCTTCAGAAAACAATGCAGCTCTTTTTCCATGGTCATGTATAAGTTACTAATGAGCCCTGTTGCATAAAATACAAAATGTCTTGGGTAATTTGTAAAAACAATAGGGAGGACAATAGTAAACATTTTATACAGTGTAATGTGTAATGTTGTTGCCATCAAGTTCTTTTATTTTTATTGTTTTGTCTTTTTATGAAATGTTTTTTGATTATAATATATCCACATTTTCAAGTATATTTATTTATCTTAATAGGAAAGATTAATAGACTGTGGGAATATGAGAATTCACTGCAATTTCAGCTGTTTTTTCAGCTTAACATTTAAACGAATGAAAAGGGCCAGTATAACTGAACGAAACTTACAATTTTTTAACTGCTTCCCTATCTAATGTCAAGATATACAGCACCTACAGTATTTATTTTTTTCTGAATTATTCTCCAGTGATTATTTGCATCAGTATTAAGTAGAGATAATTTGGCAAGGTTGAACTTGATGGTCATTCACTATTTAATAGTTAGAAGAGGACAAGGTGCTCCAGAATAAACTGTAAATGACTCACCGAGTACAAAATGTGGTCCGGGTGCACCAGCCCCAGCTTTAGGGAGCGGTATGGCAAAAGGAGAAGCAGGGCCGACCGGCACTCAGACGGATTCACAAGACCAGAGAAATTCAATTAAAAAATATTTTCATTTATACAAAGTTAAAAATATAAATCTGCATCTCCATCCACCCTACACCATGACTAAGCGCCCTGAATGGGTGTGAAACGCGTAGGGTGGATGGAGATGATTTATATTTTTATATAGCTGCTTTATGGTTGCTGCCACAAAGTGCCCCTTAGTACACAGTACAAAGGCGGAAGGTAAATGTAATGAGGCTAATTAAAGCATTTTTCTACACAGATTCTTTTACAGTTTCCCAAAGGCTCCATGTATAACACCTGTGAATGCACAGAAGGATAAATTCAAGAAAAAAATCATGTATAACATCCCTAGAACATGTGAAGGGAAATTCAGTGAGAAAAAATAATAACCTCAGTGTACAGATGACTATGAAGATTTTCATTCATCCAGGTCATAGTATATCTAGTATAGGTCAATCTAAAAACAACTGGACTTGCTGAGTAATCAATGAAGACGTTTCACTACTCATCCGAGCAGCTTCTTCAGTTCAACTGACTGGTGTGGGAAGTTCTCGGCATATAAACTCTTCCACTAATCCATTTACAATGGCACATTGTAACTCTTCAAAGAGGTGACATCTGAAGAAACTCACAGAGGTGTTGATTCTGTGTAGTTGTGATAGGATTATCCAATGTGTCATGCAACTCCTAGATACAGGTGTTACTTGTGATAGTTGCATGAATGGATGTGTGAAGTGTTCTGAATCCGCCGGGGTACAGATGTTAGAACAGCATTGTATGTAGCAGACAGGTGGGCCTTCGACCCACCCGATCTGTACCCCGGCGGATTCAGAACACTTCACACATCCATTCATGCAACTCTCACAAGTAACACCTGTATCTAGGAGATAAATGCAGTGCCAATTTTACCAAAGGATATGGCAAGATACAGATCATACTGGCTGCATGTTTAATATATTTTAATCTTTTGTCTCGTAGGTTATTCATTGGAGTTGGTATGGAGACAAATAATCCAGTTTTGCTTTGCAAGAAAATTCACCAAACTGTGGGGAAATTTCACCAAATGTATTTTTTATTTAATAGGCTTCTGTTCTGGCATTTATTCTTACGCCAAATGCATTGAAGTCAGTAGGTATTTTTCTGTGTTTTCCCCTCACACCAAAAGGCATTTCAGTGGGCATTAGGGCATTTTCTTGTTTTTTTCTTGCACCAATGAGAACCAATTTTTTCCTGTATGAAACAATTAGACTTGTTTTATTTGTCAATACAAAACGAAAGGTGAAATTGTTGAGAAGATTTAAATAATTTTTTACCACTTCTGAAATTAGGGTATAGACCAGGCCTGGGCCAACCCAGCCGGGCACCAAGGCATCCATTCGATATTTAAATTTGCGCTGGAGAGTGACGGTGGGAGAGAAAGGGGATGTCACAACTCACTTCCCTGGTGGTCTAGCAGGGACGCCTGCCACGTTGTCGATTCTCTTCATTGCCAGCTTCCTAGGGCGTGCGTGGCACCTATCTTCTCTTTTTATAGGCGCATTGGCGCTGACGTATGACGTCAGCATACAATGGTGCGAAATATTTAAAGAGACCTTGCAAAATTTCTCATTGTCTGTTATAGGTTCATCTTGTGAGAGTTCCTGGTGCTATTCCTGTGTTCTGATACCTGTTTTGACCCTGCCTGCCTGACTTTTCCTGACTTCTGTGATCCCAACTTCTGCCTGGTAACAGTCTATTCTGATATCTGTATTCCGACCCGTGCCTGTCTCGACCATTCTTGATTGATCTCCCGGCTTTGACCCCCTCCTGACTAACTCCATTTGAATTCTGCCTGCGCCGACCCGGCCTGATTTGAATACGCTTTCTGTCTACACTTTGTACTGTGACCTTCTGCCCAAAAGACTTTACCGTCGTGCCCCTTTGCTCATTGACACAAATCTGTATCAGATGCCAAATTATGCTCATCCATTTTGGGAAGGCATAGCTTCCCCAAACCTTTAATAAAATTCACCTATTCCAGAGAAACCATCTAGCTAGTTAATTCTTAAGTTTATTCAAAGTTACAAGTACATTTTTGCTCTGTTACTGAAAACTTCCATTATTTTATCAAACTCTAAAAAAGCGAGATGGATACATAATATAGAATCTGAATCCATGATGGTTAAATTAATACAAACAGTATGTGGATGATATAATAACTATATCTTCGTTTGCACAACGATTTCTACAGGAACATCTAAAATTATTTGTTATTTTGCATCAGAACCCTTCTCTGCTGCTTCACAAGTTAAATTCCTCAAATGAATATTTCAGATGCAACACATGCCTTTACAATTTATGTCAAGTGAATATAGTAATTTATTTTTAATTGAGCAAGCAGAATAAGGCCGCTTTTAAAGTAAAAAAAAACATTGGCAACTTTAGTACTGCCTTTCATTATTTCTTTTTGGTAAATGTAAAGCAGAAAGACCTCTAAAGCTTTCTTCTTTTCTCAATCCATGGCTGTTACCCAAACTTTTTACACTTGTTTAACACTATTTTCCACAGAGCTTGTTTTACAGATATCTGTCATTCCCAAATATCCAAAGACAAAGGAGTAACTATTACAAATCCATGTGATGTATCACTTTTTTCATATTTATTTTTGGAACAGTTGGAAGAATAATGCAGATTTAATAAGCACATAACTATACATTTGGCAATTGCATTTGTTTTGTACCTACTAAAATTAATTACATTGTTATAAAATGCTAAATATTTTTACAGGTGAAGAGAAATCTCTATATGATGGTATGAGCCACATGGGTGTGCCACATTGCAAGACAAATAGTTTATTTTCTCCGATTATATAATAAAGACACAAATATCACCGTTGAAGTGAGACTGTGTGTGCATGGATATTTATAAATCGTGTGATTGATTCATAATTAATGATGAGCAAAAGTGCCACATTTGACTCAAAAATTAATTGTTAAGAACTTTGGCATCAATGGGATTTTTTTTTTCACAGCTTTTTTCTTGATACATTGGAGTATGGGTGTGTTCTTTTCTCGTGTATCAGAGCCAATGGGGATATTTGTAATTTTTTTTTATTCTAGCAGCAAATACTTTGACAAAGTCAAGAAAATAAATTGCAGTCACTAATAGGGGCACATTTACTAAGTTCGAGTGAAGGATTAGAATAAAAAAAAAATTAATTTTTTTTGACTACTTTGAACTTCGACTACGACTTTGAATCGAACGATTCGAACTAAAAATCATTCGACTATTCGACCATTCGATAGTCAAAGTACTGTCTCTTTAAAAAAAACTTTGCCACCTAAAACCTACCGAGGTGCAATGTTAGCCTATGGGGAAGGTCCCCATAGGCTTTCCTAGGTTTTTTTGATTGAAGGAAAATTGTTTGATCGATGGATTAAAATCCTTCGAATTGTTCGATTCAAAGGATTTAATCGTTGGAACGAACGATTATTCCCTCGATATAGAGAATAGAGGTAAATCCTTCGACTTCGATTTTCGAAGTTGAAAGGATTTAACTTCGATAATCAAATATCGAGGGTTAATTAACCCTCGATATTCGACCAATAGTAAATGTGCCCCTAGGTGTTTTTTCTCACTTTTTTTTCTAGGTAAGAAGCTCACTTTTTCCCACCAAAATAAAGATACAAAGTTTATAACTTAAATGGCTTTTGGCCCAGAACAGCCATCAGGTGCACTAAGATACTTTTGTAATAATTTAAGATAAGCAAATAGGTAATTGTTACAATTTACGATAAGCAGGTCTTTTGGGGAAACTGTGACTAGCAGCTTAAAGGGCAATACCCCTTTATTAGCAAAACTGCAATAACACATAAAAACCACAGAGATTTGTTAAAATTTTCATAACCTGCCAAATTTTGTAAAATGTACATGGTAGGGGGTGTGGTCAACATTTTTTTTCTATTTCAAAAAGTTAGGAGGTTTGTTATACAACTACCAAGACCAAAGTAAAGACCATAGAATTGCACTTGTTTAAGACAGAACTAGCGTCCTTTCATAAATCATATTGATTATTATTCTTGTAAGAAATTAACATATGTACAAATTTTCTTTACAATTAAACTTGATGCAACTCATTTATGACACAAGGAAACAATATAAAACTTTACAAGACTTTGTGAAACTTTCACAAAAATCATGTTATGAAAACCAGCAAGTGTATTTATTAATTGTGACTCATTTTCAATCAAAGGCTCTGCCTATATTTTTTAATTCTTCCAATAGGGGAATGTAAAGTAATAGACATGAAATGAAAGCAATAAGACAACATATACAATTAAGCACACAATGATTTCTAATATATGAAGTTTACAGAACACTAGAAGAGAAAACGTCAAAATATATATATAAAAATATATATATATATATATATATATATGTGTGTGTGTGTGTAGCAAATGTTTTCTCTTTTTAATAACATTTGATTTGACATTTTCTCTTCTAGTGTTCTGTATTGTCATATAAGTAATTGCACTGCCAGTTTTTATTTTGAAAAATTACATAAACCCCCTCCAAACTTCAGATCACTGAAAGTCAAAATGAGTGGGACATTATGGACATCATTTTTTTTAAAATGCTATTTGTTTATATATTTTAAATCCTCATGTATTAATATTGCATAGATCCACCTCTAGTGGCAATAACAGCTTTAAATCTTTTGAGTTAAAAAATATATACAGGTATGGGAGCTATTATCCAGAATGCTCGGGACCATTCTTTATGGATAATGGATCTTTCCATAATTTGGATCTTCATACCTTGTCTACTAGAAAATCATGTAAACATGATTGCAAGGCTAGTAAGCAAGGCTAGTTTTGCCTAAAACAAAGATTGATTATATCTTCATTTGGATCAAGTACACGCTACTGTTTTATTATTACAGAGAAAAACGAAATCATTTTTAAAAATTTGGTTTATTTGGATAAAATGGAGGTTATGGGAGCTTTCTGGATAACAGGTTTTCAGATAACATATCCAATACCTGTAGCAGCTTTTCACACTTCCCATTCTTCCAGCTCGATTTGTTTAGGATTATTCACATAATTAGTATTCACATAATAATTCAGATGGCCTAAACTCCATTTCAGTAGTGCAAGATATTTTCAAATTGATCAATCCAGAAAACCCAAGGTCCTGAGCATTCTAGATAACAAGTTCCATACCTGTATAATATAATATATTGCAAGATACAGTGAAATATCATTTTCATTAAGAATCAAAACTTCTGCTATCAATATGAATGGATATATCCTTGTTTAAACATAGCCTTCCTAGTTTTCTCTTTCTCTATGTGATTCCCCTTGACCTCTGGCCATCTCCTATGCACACGCCTTCCTATATTCCCCTCTGGATCTCTGACCAAACTTTATATCTGTTATTGAACAGGCATGTGCTCGTTTTGAGTTCGCTTTTCTAAATCTCTTTAGGACTGACCTGACAGCTACAATCCAAACAAAGATTTTGCGATGAGTTTTTTCCAACGCTTAAATCGATCACGTTTTGAGAGTGATCTCATCAATTCTTTGTCAAAGTGGTCTTACATCTTACTCCCCTTTTTTCATGACTACAAACAATACCAGCAACCAACACAGAACTATACTGCCTTGTACCATAATTGATTTCTACTTGACATTTTCCCATCATGTCAAAACTGTCCATAAAAACTGATTCTTCTCCTTCAATAATATTGCTGCAATCAATTTTCTTTACTATACAATGAAAATGCAATCAATTTTCTTTACTATACAATGAAAATGCACAAACAAATATTCCCTAAAGACTTAACTGCAGCCTTCTACCTCAGAACTGCCTAACCTTTGCCTTTTGTATTTCCATTAGACCTTGATGCAACCCTGTTTCTTAGTCATATACGTGGAGTGCAGAATGAATATGGAATGTCAAATATTTACTGTAAAGGCAGAATATTCAGAAGACAGAAAATTCACTACAGTGTATCTTGTATATAGTCAGAATAATATCTCAAATGTTATTAAAATATTTAGTACTACATTTAAGCTAGTAGTAGGGATGGGCGAAACACATTGAAGTAAATTTTTGATGTGAGTGCCAATTTTTATACAAGCCATTATTATGTCCAAATGCATTAAAGTCAATGATCGTGTTTATAATTTTGATGCCAAATTTTTTTTTTTGTCGCAGCAAATTTTTTGCCGGCGAATTTTAGATGCAGCAAACGTGAAAATTCACTGCAAATTCATGCCTCCCGAATTCATTCACCCATCAATAACTAGTAGTTTTAACATGGGATCTGACTATTACTATGTGAACCAAGTATTTGAAGCTGGTAATTTTAGCAGGCATTCTGTGCCGGTCTTTGCATTATGAGTAAATTAGCGACATTTCGTTTTGCATAGAAGTTTGTGAAATTTTACAAAATGCATACAAGTAAATAAGAAGGCAAAACTAAATTGTTTTCTGGTGAAACAGACTTAATGGAGAAATTTTGAAGTTGATTCTCCCAAAAAAAATGCCATCAGAAAAACTATGAATTTCACTGTAAAACTGTACAAATACTGAATTGAAGCCACTGTACAGTTTGAAGACAATGAAACATGATGGGGATGTTTCTCATGGTGTTGGGCCTATTTATCACATACCAGGGATCATGGATCAGTTTCAATACATCAAAATACTTGTAGAGGTCATGTTGCCTTATGCCGAAGAGGATATGCTCTTGAAATGGGGCATCAACAAGGCAAAGACTCTAAACACACCAGTAAATGAGCAACATCTTGGTTCCAGAACAACAAGATTGACGTTATGGAGTGGCCAGTCCAATCCCCGGACTTCAATCCAATAGAATAGGGTGACATCAAAAATTCTGTTTCTGAGGCAGAACCAAGAAATGCAAAAGAATTGTGGAATGTAACAGGTGCTAGAAGTTGGTGGACTCCATGTAACACAGATGTGCAGCAGAAACACTGATTATACAACTAAATATTAGTTCATTGATTCAAAGGAAAGCAAAATCTTGTAATCAGTAATACAGTGAATGTTTGCGTTTGTAAATAAGAATGCAGACACTGCAATTTTTGGAACAGCCTAATATTCCATTTTCTTAACTTTCTGTAAAGGAATAACACAAATTTGATAAATTTTTCTTCATGTTTTGATTTGGAATAGAATGTACAGTGTTCCCAGTGTGTATGGAAATAAAAGGAAATATAAGGCTTCTGAGCTGTATTCACTTTAAAGCACACTGCTATTATTCTGAATAAAACTGTTTGTAATTTATCATTCAGGTTTATCTGTACTGTGCATATTTTTCCATCTATCACCATAAACTACCAACATTCCACAGCAATCACTCCTATTGTTCGCCTTTGTTTAATAATAGATTTAAAAACTCACACATAGGGATTTGTCTTTTGTTGTGAGAGGGCTTCCAATTACATTTGTATAAGTAGAGTTAGGGAGCTGGTGATATAGATGAGAGGAGGGTCAGAAGATGCTCATACTGAAAGTTTATCTAAACAAATTTCCACCTTTATGTATTATGGCCAGAAGGAAAATTGGAAATTAAATTTTCTAAAGCTTAGCACGGAAAACAAAATGATCTGAAAGTAGATTAAAAATAAAAGCATTTCAGATATCTTTGCCAAAAGCCAGTTAAACAAAATAGCTAACTTTATTAAAAAGTTTTAAACAGTATTATATATTACAATGGGCTGATTTTTTATCAGCCAAGTTTAATTTTCAGTCCTAGAATAATTAATTTCATTGTCCATTGGACATGGCTGATTTCATTGTACTGTGATAGGAATTTATAAGTTCCCAGCTCAGCACCTTTATTGGAATGTTAGTTGGTCAGCTGCCATTACTTCATTTGTTTTAATAGGGTATGTTTATGATAAACTAGCATTCTGCGGGTGCAGTTTGGTTTTTAACATGGATTGTGTTATACAGAGGCAAATGTATCATTCTAGAATTAGCCCATTTTGCAAAGCATGAACTCTAATGGACACATGTATCTATTCAGAAATAATGTAGTTTAATACAATTAGAATTAGGACCAATATTCCTTGTAGAGATGGATCAAAAAAGCTATAACATGAATGATCCTTGGCAGACCAAGTATCTATAGTTTTTCCAGTATGGTGCTTTTTAGGATGTAATAGACAGGTAAAGTCAAAATTGGAATGTTCTGTAAGTTTTTAAAATGAATGGTTCTTTATGTGAAAGAGAGAGCTATTCAATGTGTGGTGTTTATACAAATGGCCTGCAGGTGTCACTGTGCACATGAGTCATACTGTGTATACATAGTACTATCAATACTGCTTAAGAGTGATAGAGTTGGAAGTTACTGTTGTGTAATTGCTGCATGAGTCTGCTAAGAAAGCACTGTTATACTCTACTAATCCTCGGCTACCAAAACATAACACAACGCATAACACTGATTTCTAAAGGGCACATGTGACCCACAAATTACTAATAGAGCCCACACTCTAGTTTGGGGAAACAACCGTTGTGAGCACTAGGCTGCACACTACGAGATTGAGCTCCTGGTGCAGGCACTATGTTGTATGACACTCATACTCATAATAAGTGCTTTCTCCTAGTGCGCACATTACACACGTGTGCATAGTGAGTGAAAGCTGTGGCACAAATTCTCTGTGTCACAGATCTTTTTAAAAGGCATCAGGCATCTTATAAGATATTCAGGTGCCCTTTAATAAGGGACATAAGCCCTTTAAGATCACTTTACGGATGTCTAGTTAACTAGAAACAAATCTGTATCATGCAATGAATATCTTTCTTTCCCAAAAATAATCATTTGGGTTATAGTCTGGCATTCCTATTTGACTTATACCTGTCTTTTAACTTTTAACTCTAGTCTACTTTTCCGAACGCTGCTTACTGGTGTCGCTGATATCTGGAGGCTTCATCATCCATATACCACAATCAGTTACTGCTAATTCAAAACTCATAAGAGTGTTGAATTAGCTTCAGAGGCTTCAGATGGGGTTTTTTGCCTTCCTCTGGATCAACTGGAAGGCAGGTTAAAAAAAGTAAAAAGGTTGAACTTGATGGACATGTGTCTTTTTTTTCAACCTAACTTACTATGTTAATATGTTACTATAATGTACTCTTCCAAAGTTTTGATTGATCAATCCCCAATAATAACCAGACCTGGAGCAAATCCAAACCTAGCTTCTTCTGGGAACTTAGAATACCTGGGACAAACAATCCAGTTACTGACAGTTAACTTAAAGATGAAAAGCCCCTATAAATTGCATTTTAGTGCGTCATCTTTACTAAAAATGCAAATTGCGTGCAAGCAACACAGTTGGTGGACTGTTTGTTGGACTGTGTTAAACCATTTGAAAAATATATACTTAGTACAGGTACATGGCATTATCCAGAATGCTCAGGACCTGGGGTTTTCCGTATAGCGGATCTTTCCTCAATTTGGAAAGGTTCTTAAGTTTACTACAAAATCATGTAAACATTAAATAAATCCAATAGGGATTCATTATCATTATATTTTAGTTTGGATCAAGTACAAGGTTCTGTTTTATCAATAAAGCGAAAAAGGGAGACCATTTTTAAAAATGTGGTTTCATTATAATGGAGTCTATGGGAGATGGCCATTCCGTAATTCGGCTTTCTGGATAATGGGTTTCCAGATAACTGATAAAATCTATGTGAGGTGGCCTCTCTATAATTCAGAGCTGTCTGGGTAATGGATGCCACACTTATATCTCTACTTTTAATGGTATAGCCACAGTATAATGTTTCCTCCAATTATGTAAAATTAACAGAGAAGGAGGCTACTGTGGCTGTGTGGATTTGCAGACTCTGGATGTAATTTATGTAACAGTAGGTAAATAAAACCAAGCATGTCGGAAGGTGTAATGATTAACTTGCCGCATTTCTAATCTTTAATAAACTCCCTGAGCAAAATGTCAGTAACCTGTGCATGAAAGTGTTCCTAGCCAACGTGGTAACAGAAGGCTCTAAGTGGCCATAAGTACTGCATATAAACACTGTTAACACTCTTAACAACTGCTGCAGCCTCTTTAAACAACAATTATGCTGTGAATTCAAATGCAGAAAGTAATGAACATACAGGATCCCCCACTGCTATAATGAAGACTCCACGAAGAACCACGGTGCAGCCAACTATTCTGCATGCTTAAGCCCAGATACAAAGAACCTTCTATGAAAAGAAATATGTAGACAGACAGACTCCCTTTGACTTTAACTGTTCTCTCCCCTTGGTGGGAACTTGGCAAAGCTGGAGCTCAAACAATCCTAATTTCCTTCTCTAGCTCATGTGAACCTGTTGTGCTATTAGTCATATCTTGTTCATCAATACTTCACACACAATAAAAATAATGTGACTGTTTGTAGGAAGGAGACTGTTGATGCAGTATACAGAGCTACCAGTCAACATCCATTATTAAATTCTAAAAGATATTGAGAAGTGCTAAATATTGCACAACTAATTTGCCATGTCTTCTTTAAAGTCGTTTAGAACCATTGTGTTTTAAAAAGTAACAGTTAGGAATGAATTGATGTTTGTTTCTATATATTGTAGGAAGTGAAGCAGATGGGGCTTAGGAAAAATAGACATAAGGAATATGTAAATAATTTTGCATAGATAGGTAACAAAACTGTGCATGACTTGGAATGTTTTAAAATGTTGGTGCAATACTTATTTCAGCAATTAAAGTCTAAAGTTGAGGACATGCATAATATCCAGGGCTATAGTGATACTAAAATCTACAATTAATATAGATATGGGTATATATAGTTTATGTGAGTGGAGGGGTTAGTGTTAGTAAGTGTATGTATGTGCACTGGGTTTCATTTATAGGGGTTAAACTAGATGGACTTTGGTCTTTTTTCAACTCAAATTGACTATGTAACTATGTAAGATTCCTAATTGTCATTTATTAGGTATTTGAGACCAAATAGGACTACCATCCAGGTTTGGATTGTAGGGCCATGGAACCAATTGTATTTCTGATATCAATGCCTCTTTAAGGGATCTGGGAGTGCTGCTCAAATGTTGAAATTTTTTAGTGATGGCCGGATCTGACCTGTTTAGCCAAAAATTTGTGAAACACCACCAAATGTATTGAAATCTATGTGCAATAATTTTTTTTTGACACGTTACAAATTTTTGATGTGCATCTTTTTCATGGTGAAAAGCATTTTGTGGATGCCTGTTTTATGTGAATCTTTCCACCTGGTAAAAAATCATTGTGTAATCTTCACCTAAAATTACTTTGTCCAGCTAGTTTTGGCAGAACATACTAGGGTCTGAGAACTCTTCACTGGGCCTCGGGGACACCTAGATCCCCAGAAGCATTCCCCTGAAGAGAGGGATAAAAGCCAACTGGAGTCCCATGGGGTTGACTTTATTGCAGTGTGTAATAATAGGAGTTTTTTCAATAATGGCTCAAGGTAATACTCTGATTAAACCCAATAGCTCATTGCAATACTTTGATAAAGAACTGTATAAAATATAACACAAAGAACTGTTCTACTGTTGAGCCTGATGTCATATGTTGAGCCAAATATAGTGTACAAGACAGCTTTATAACGTATAATTGTGTATAACAAAGCATCGTATCATAGTATACAAGGTGGCCTTATAATCTATAATCCTGTATAATGAAGCTTTGTGCAAGAGAAATCATGAGAACTAATCAACTAAATGACAAAATACTTGTTCTTTATTCTCACTCTGGATATTCTCATATGTTTACGTTTTCTGAAGCCTTTATCAGACTCTTCGTTATAAAAGCTAGGGGCACAACATGCTATTCAGCTACTAGTTAGCTAAGATAAGATCTCGGATGTGCTTGTTGGGAGTCTGGCCTGATCCTGATGAGCGCATGGGAAGCAAGATCTGTTATTAATCAAATCCTTATGAGTTATTGACTAAATCGCTAAATGAGCTTATTATGAGTTATTGACTAAGCCTCTAAATGAGCTTAGTGTTTTAGAGCATATATACAATAAACTGGTGGTCACCATTTGGTCAGTTGAGATCTCGCTTGTGGGGTTAACCAGTGCAGCCACAGGAATTTGAAGCCATTTAAGCCTCGATCTGCGGACTGTAACGGGATCTCCCAGTCTTGGTTACAGAGGTGCGAGGTGCTTGCTCACTCGCTTATTTGGTAATCATTCATTCTATGTGTGTAATAAAAACCTTTGCTTATACAGTATGTAGCCAGTGTATTTTAATTATTTCCGAGAGACTCATAGAACCACAATTAAAACAAAGTGTAACAGGATAGAGTCACTAACTCTATGGCCCAAAAGCTCAGAGATACTTAGATACAAAGGCTTCTGCCTCACAACTAGTCACTTGTAGGGGATTTCCATTCATAGGTATGGTTAACCCATGGGTCCCTGCATTTTTAATTATTTCATCACATGTGGAGTTTCCTTCTAGAAGTTCTTGTATTGTCCTTTTTCCAATGTGTTAAGATAATCGAATGATAAGAGTAATAAAGTGCTTATTGAATATCTTCTGTGAGTAGCTTTAATATGAGTACTGCTTTTTTTTCTCTAACCCTACATACTGTACTATGCAACACTAAAGAAACAACGCAAAATAATTATTGCAGTTTTCATTTCTGTAACAGTTGTTTTTTAAAAGTGAAAAGCCATTGCCATAACAACTGTGAATTTTCTTCAGCATTTCCTGCATAATATCTGTGATAGCATAATGATAGAGAGACAAGGTCACCAATAATACAAAAAACGACATTTTGCACAAAATTCTAGTTAATGGCAATGTAATGTGATTTCTGCTGAAGCAAACACTTGAAGAACAACTTAAAAGCAAACAACTTAACAGTTTATCATTGTACCTGCCTCTTCTTCTCTGAATCCAGCATAAACTAAGGAGGCACTTCCAAAATAGTTAAGAGGAATACACCAGATGTGGTGATGGACGAATTTGCGCCGTTTCGCCAAAAAATTGTGAATTTCCTACGAAAGTCGCAAAACGACGAAAAATTCGCAAAACGGCGCCAGCGTCTAGTTTTTGACGGCACCTGTTTTTTTAAACCTGTGCCCGTTTTTGACGCCAGCGTAGTTTTTTTTGATGCCGGCGAAAATTATCGCCGGCGTTTCACAAATTTATTCGCTGGCGGCGAATCGCTGCAAATTCGCTCCTGGCGAATAAATTCGCCCATCTGTAACCAGATGTAATTGTGCTAGAACATTTTTGGAGTCAGGAGTGTGTCATCTTCTGCACTCAAAGGTCAAAATGATGTCTGTGTATGATTCCATAGGCACAAGTCTGCTGTACCTATCGATGCAGCCTGGAATTGCCACCAGTTTGCTATGGATTACTAGGTGTGGACAAAGACTTATTACATTACTTGGTAAGTGCTTATAAATAAGAAGGAGTACTGAAGGTTTACAGTAGAGTCCAAAAGAGGTCCAGAAGGGTTGACGTGCCCAACCCGGACCCACTGACCTGCAACCCAACCTGCACCCAAAAGGGTTAACTCACCATCTGACCTGGGATGGGATCCATGATACCAGAGGTGATGTCAATGCGGACCACAAGTGATTTCAATCTGGAGGTGTATCAACCAGGTACAGAAACAAAAATGTTAGACTGGTAAGGGTTGGAGGGAGGGCTAGATCCACAGCTGAACCAGACACCCAGGAAAGGGACCTGCAGGCCACCTGAAGCCCGCATTGGCCTTTTCCAGTAGGGGCCACATACAGCCAGGACAGTTTCAGGGTTAGGAGTTGCCCCTCTGCGCTTACCTTTCCTGTGCCAGAGGGGAGTCATGGGGGGAGGGGTCGCTAGCACAATTGTGCTCTTTTGCATTAGGATAGCCAAATTTCTGGTTAAAAAATGGAAATTAAGCTCTTAAAATTACCAGAAGTGACCACCCATAATATATATGCTGAGTAAGTACAACCACTATTTTTAGAAACCATGGTGTATTAATTTCAAAGGTGGCTCTTCCATGGATTAAAACACCAACATATCTAAGGTGTCTGAAATTTCTTTTCACTTGCTGCCATAAATAAGGAATATCAAGCAGCTGCAGCTATTTCTATAACCACTCCCAGCTGTTATTTTTATTTGAGTTGCCTTATTTTCTTACAAGCGAATCAAAAATAGCAATTCACTTAGCTGGAGCTAATTCATTGTTGCATGGCATGTGACTAATTGACTAATGCCATTAGCAGTAATCGCATAGTCATGAACTTTATATTTTAAGTCACTCCTGTAATATACTTACCGAGGGGAGGCAGGGACGCCTGCCGCCCCCCTCGACGGGGACTCCTGTCTCACTTCGCCGCCGATGCGGCTAGGCCTCAGGCGCCAGCTCCTATGGAGCGCGCGGCGCGCATGCACAGGAATTAAAGGGATAGGCGCTGGCGCTGATTTGCCAGCATCCAATGGCGCCAAATTCAAATCTTTAAATGGCCAGCAGTCCTTTTGTGCCTTGCCCAACGTAGGTTCTGTATACTGTTCCTGGGTGCGATTATTCTGTGATTCCTGTTGTGACCTTTGGCTATTCCTGATTCCTGTTTGACTTCCGCCTGCCCTGACCCTTTGGCTTGTTCCTGACTACTCTTTGGATTCCGTTCTGTACTTCGACCCTGTTAGTTGCTGACCTGGCCTGTGACCTCGATTACTCTTTTGCTTACCGATTTTGTACTGCATTCCCGATTGGTTTCGACTCGGCCCGTTCCTGGACTTTGATAACCTTTACGTTAAGTTCCCTTGCTCGCCCAGAGTTCTTCCCTCAGTCTCCTCACTATTAAGTCCTGGCGGCATCCGAGTAGCGGAGGGCTCCACCCGACGTGAAAGGCGGCGGTTATAGGCCGAAGCGTGAGCCGAGTCCGGGACATTGGGGTTTACTCTGGGTTGTGGGATACTGAACGTTACAACTCCACTTCACCATCTATAAGGAAGACATTTATTTTTCCTAACAATTAGAGATGCATTTTAGGAGCCATGGATACCTGGTTCTTGTTGCTCTTGTTCTACATGCCTGTCAAACAACTAAAGACGTGTTTAAATATAGACAATCTTCACACAACATAAAAAATACATAAGAACTCAATGTTCCACAGCTGCAGGTTAGTGATGACAGTCTCCCAGATGCAGACAAATACAACATTCTGTTATGCTTGCAACATTGTGAGACTGGAAAAGTGCCAGCAAGAATGTACTGATCTAGCGGTACTGAAAAGGCCAAGGAGACAAAAGATATTATCACATTCTTTATTATGAGAATAATCTAGCATATTTATTTAGTTATGGGGATATGAGAAACAGATAAATTCAGAAGGAATATAAATGTTTGCTCTAAACCTAAAACAAAGCTGCAGTTTTGCAATGTTATATAAATGTTGATGGACCATTATTGGCACTGGATCCACAGTGGTGCCACCCTTAGCCTTAATGCTTTGCAGCACTGAGGCTGAGGACTGGGTTCTGTTCTAAAGTTGTATGTTCTTTCTGTGAATGTTTTTTTGCAAGTGTGTGTATGTGTGATAGAGAGCATGAGTTATATATTCCACAGGGGCACAGATTGAGGATTATGAATGATGAATATTCACTGTAAAACAAGGAGGAAAATGCTGATATAATACAAATAAAGTATAGTTAAATACATTTAAAAATGGTTGGATTTAGCTCCAAAATGCTTTGGTGGCATTTTACTAAAAAACACAAATAAGTAATTGGTTCGGGATTAGATACTTACAATACGTTGTTGTGGTTTTTTTTTAACTGCAATGATCTTTGATATCATGGTGGCATGTAACTTCCCTCCATATTCATTAAACCTTAGAAAACAATAACATGTGACACATTCCTATAGCGCAGAAGCTGATACCTGCTTAATGAATACATGTAGTTCAGCTAGATGCTGCATCAACAAATCCTAAATCACTTACTTTTGTTGTCCATGGAGTAGAAGTATTGGCTAATTTCATTCTCAAGGCCCCTCAACCACTAAGCAGTGCCATGACATGGGTAGATACTTAGTTGCTCCACTGCTCAACACTACACATTTTACATAATTTCTCTGGGTTTAAAACAAATAGAGCAGCACTGAACAGCCTCACCTAATCACCTACATCCCACTGGAGATTAAGTAACCTGCCCATACTATGGTATTCTTTCATTTACAGCCTAATAGGCTAGTTAATGATTAAGTTAGAGAACTTACATTTTATTAAATGGCACACAGTGTTCCAGTCAAATAGTAATTTAGCAGTGAAAACAATGTATAGCTTACAAAATGCAGCCCAATAAAAAATGTCAGTCTCTTAGAATATTTCTTGCCGACCCCTTCACAGTCTCTCAACCGTATATGAATCCAAAATCAAGCCTATATATGCCCCCAGAAAGGGATATATATAAGAAGCGATCAGCGCCTGTGGCAACAGAAATAAAAAACAGACATAGCGCAGTATGTTCACAATGTGGAATATCACCCTGTGCGTACACTGGATGGTAAGTAGATGTGTTCTTCCCTTCTCCTTTAAAATCCCCCAAAAGCCAAAGGTAATATACAAAAGGGCAAATAACTTAAGTCAAATAATAGTACGCAACTTCATCCCTACTGAAAGAACACAAATCAAAAAACAAAAGGAGGAGTGGAAAGGTTTCTTTCCATGTGCACTCTGTAAAGCCTGCAGGCACGGGAAGAAAGGGACACAATTTATATCCAATGCGACAAAAAAGGAATATACCATTGATTACTGTATTAAATGTACAACACAAAATGTTATATATTGCTTAGAATGCCCCTGTGGCCTTCAATACATTGGCAAAACCAATAGGAAACTAAGGGAAAGAATTAACGAACACATAAGAAACATAGAAAAGGGAGTTATGAACCATAGTGTGTCAAAGCACTTTAAAGAGTGTCACAATCAGAAAGCCAAAGGTTTGAAATTTTGGGGTGTAAGCATAGTACAAAAAGATTGGAGAGGGGGAGACTTAACAAGGAAAACATTACAAGAAGAAAGCAAATGGATTTATAAAATGCACACATTCATACCACAGGGGTTAAACATAGACATCAATTTGAGAGCTTTTTTATGAAAAATACTGAATATAAAAACAAACAAAATACAAACAGGAAATTAAAAAGCAAAGCAATAACACAAGGGAAATACATGTAGGAGAAATTAATGAAAAAACACATGAAAAAAAGTTTTTTATGTAAAAACCAGAAAAAAACTACACTTCCCATGATTCTCCTTGAGTTATTGCCTTCATATGCTATTAAAAAGCATGCATCATTTGTACAAAAACGAAGTTCATTGATTTAGAACAAAAAAAGGGAGAACTACATCTCCCATGATCCTCTCTGATCATTGCCCTTGTATGATGTTAAAAATGTGCCTTGTTTTTGTATATATTTTTTGAGCCAGGATGTTGTATTGGGACTAGGTGGGGCATCAAAGCTAGAGGGGTGATGAAAAGGAGGTGTAGGAGAGAAATATACTGTCTTCATTATAATGCTGACAAGACTGACAGTTGTATGCGCCAAACCGGAAGTGAAGTCGCTGGAACGCACAAGCTGGAACGCACAAACCGGAAGTGAAGGCGGAAGTTGAATGAACACGCTGGAATGGCCTTTAAAAGGAAGGATACAAACGAAAATGGCAAGAGACGCCTCTGAGGAAGCTGGTAACACCCAGCGAAACGCGTTAGGCAGAGTTTGGGGGACACAACAATCCAGACCAAGGCACCTGAAGCAAGCTGGCAAGAACTTGGAGTGAGCGGACAGGATTGCCCTTGGGGGACCCCAGAAAGACTTTTATTTGGACTCAATGCGCAAAAACCCGCAAGGGAAATGTGAGTGAGAATTTTTAATTGTTTTTAATTATGTTTTAAATAAACGGTGTTATACTATTATCGATTTGTATTCCTGCTGGGGAACTCGGAAGGAGTGGTGAGCGCTGAAGGAGGAACTTGAAAGAGCTTCATGTTAAATACATCATACCACGGTAGTGGTTTGTAAGTAGGCATTTTATATATAAGGTGGAGGCATCTGCATCTTCGGAATACACATTCCATTTCACAGGAAAATTCACAGAAAAATTACCTTTCTTTTCTTCTGTCCACCTGTATTGCCACTTTACACCCCAGTAATTTAGCAGTACACAAAATAGTGTAATTGCACTAAAGTACTAGGATACTGTGAGATCATCCGATTACACATAGAAAACAAAAGACAAAAAGGGAATTTGGTCAATTTAGTAAAAAAAAAAAAAAAATCAGAATTTGACTTAACTTACAGTACTAATATATTTATGAGATTAAGGATTTTGTTTTTCCTTCCGCCTAGCAGGATTTCTATGGTGGTAGATGGTGGTAGTTACTCTTCTCCTTGATTAAAGGACCAGTAATAATAAAAAAAAAAAATTGTTAGTATAAAACGAAATAAAAACACCAAGACAAATTAAACTTAAAATATGAAAGCCTTTATTAAGAAATAACTTACAGAAACTCCGCTTCCTGTCCTTTTCAGAAAAGGCGACAGGGCGATGGCGATCCATTGTGCGGCGCTCAATTTCTCCTCCCATATTCTACTGACAGCTTCCACAGATGGTAGTTCTGGAGGAGCCACTCCCAGGCGAGCAGTCACAGATATGGCCGCATCTGTTGGCTGGAGCTGTAGCCCAGAGCCCTGTAGCTTGAGGGAGATGCACTCATATAGGTCTGGGCAGCGGGCTGTAGTGCAGGGCGCTCATTTCGTAATGGTGCATGTGCACTGTGGACTAGTTACTGGGGCAGGAGCAGGGAGGAGTCCGGTGGGAGCAGCGTGTAGGGAAAGTTTCTTGATTTCTGTGGCCGCCTTCTGTAGAAGCTGTCAGTAGAATATGGGAGAGGAGAAATCAAGCGTCGCACAATGGATCGTTGTCGCCCTGTCGACTTTTCTGAAGAGGACAGGAAGCGGAGTTTCTTCGCTATTTTAAATTTGACTTGGTGTTTTTATTTTGTTCTATACTAACAAATTTTTTTAAGAAAAATTTTGATGCTACTGGTCCTTTAATGAAAATGTACGTATATCCTCTGGATCATTAGTCTAGTTCATATGACACCATGTTGCTAACTCACTCCAACCCTGGCTCCTTTTAAACCCTAGAGAAGCATATAAGAGTCTTATTCTTTGTTATCCTGTGCCTGTCTTAAATAGGCGATACACACTTCATTAATTGCCTGTAACCATTATTTAATCAGGTCGGGATTTGTGGAAAGGCCACCTAGGCCCAGGCCTAGGCCTAGGGCAGCAGGATTATAGGGGGGTGGCATGCTGCCCAACCACACCCACATTGGTTCAAAAACACTGGGTATGCGCTGGAGATACAATCATTTTTTAAATTCCCATGCGCCAATCCCCATTGCTCCAGTCCATTTGATGAAAATTTGAACAAATAAAGGGGAGGGGATAGGGGCGACAAACGGCAGTGGGCCTAGGGGCGCCTATACGTAAATCCGGCCCTGTATTTAATAAGTTACAATAAGAGTTGTGTTTGATTGTAGTGTCCAACATGGTGTTTCAGGTAGTGGCTCTTCCTTAAATATTATCTTTCTCATTGACCTAAATATTTTCTTGGGGCACCCCAACATACAAATGTCCTCAGAACGGCCCTGAAAGTACACAATGTAACCTTCATAACCCTTGAATGTTTTACCCTAAAGGGCTTATTTTTGACCACAACTGTGGGTAAAAATTGCCATTTTTTTTTTTTTTTTTACATATGATGCAGCATTTATTCCCATAATTGGAGTTGCAACTTCCTCAACTGCAAAAGATGCATTAAAATATTTACCTGTGTGTGTCATAACAAGTTGCTGCATTCAGCATTAAAATTGAGTTTTCATGTAATTCTGATGGTGTAAGTCTGTTACACGCATTGCAGCGGTGACCCCATGTTTCCACTTTGTCAGCAGGTACCCAAGATACAGCAGAAATAAAAGCAGCATTTTTGGACACAAGGACATTTAATTAATGGCATCCTTTTTATAGCAAAATTGTCAGTATTGCTCCTTTAACTTTAACACCTTTTAAATAAATCCTGATACTATAATCTAAACTGATTGCATGTTGTATACATTTTGGATTGGTTTTATTGAAATTATAGTATTGAGTAGGAATATGGTGGGCGTTCTGCAATGATAGAGCTGTATCCATATCTCAGTACTGTTAAAGGCTCTCAGTAGTGTTGCTTTGCAATACCTCACTATTCACCTGTATTTAAAGGAGAACTAAACCCTAAAAATGAATATGGCTTAACGTGCCATATTTTATATACTGAACTTGTTTCATCAGCCTAAAGGTTCAGCATCTCAATAGCAGCAATGATTCAGGACTAAACTTGTCACAGGGGGTCACCAGCTTGGAAAGTGTCTGTGACACTCACATACTCAGTGGGCTCTGGAGCAGCTGTTGAGAAGCTAAGCTTAGGGGTTGCCTCAAATTATCAAACAGAAAAGGTTGGCCTGTAATATAAACTGATGCTACAGGGCTGATTATTAAATTATATTTGCACTGGTTTCTGTGCTGTCATATAGTAATTATCTGTATTAATTACTAATCAGCCTTATACTGTGGCATTTATATTATACATGTACTGCATATTTTGAGTCAGTCCCTAAGCTCAGTAAGTGACATCAGCACAGAGCATGTGCAGTGAATGAGCAGAAAAGAAGATGGGGAGCTACTGGGGCATCTTTGAAGGAACAGATCTACCCTGCTAAATGGCTGTGGTTGCCTTGGGCTGGTATAGAAGCCTAAAACATAATATTCACATGTCTAGCCTACTTCTTTAATTATGTTTTAGTTTTCCTTTAACAAACTTCAGTTCATCTTTAAATAATCACCACGGGGGCCAAGAGGTAAAATCCAGCAGAAAGTAATATGTTTTCTTAGGCTGTCTCGTCCACTGACATTTAACTGTGTATTCAATACATTGATTGTCATAATTGCATGCAGTCAAGGTGCAGACAGATTATCCAAACACAACAGCCAATCATTTCTTATGAAAAAGGTGAAATACAACTATTTTGTTTTAGCTTTTTATTTTACTTTCCCCTATCTCATGGGTGGTAATGGCAGTAATCTTTGCTTGATTTAACTGGGAATAAACTGTAATTGGGTTTATTTTACTACACATGCTAAGCACTTCGCATTCTGCAGATTGAAAATGCCTTCAGGTCTCTGTATTTTAAGCTGTAGAAAAACCACTCTGCATTTAGAAACAAAAGGGCTAAATAAGGCACAGGGAATCATAAGAACAAGAGTTAATGTAAAGTTGTCTGGCAATTTATTTTTATGAAAGCCATTGTTTTTCAGTCCTGTTTGGGGAGTGTGGCATTACCTAATTGCTATCATTTGTTGTGAATACTAATGGAACATTCTTTAAACTGAAGGACCTTTTCTGACCTCTACAGGCTGCCTGAGAGAAGAAGATCAAGAGGAATATAAAGAGGTATTAATAGACAAATAATAGACCCACACATGTTTATTCATTTCTGTACAGTCATGGTTCTACTGAAAATATTTACAAGAAAAAAAACATCATTTGTACCAAGCTAGATATCCTCATTACAACCACATTGTTTTGATTTTACAATAGTTTGTGTTCCATGTGAAGGCTCTTCGTAATCTCATCAAAAGGTAACTGCCAATTGAGTGTGTTATTAGATAAACTAGTCCTCAAACAGCAACAGGCAACCTGCAGCCTTCCAGATGTTGTGGAGCTAAACTTCCAGCATCCATCTGGTACCTAGAATGGGTTATTGTATTGTACTGTGTATCCCACACATTACTGCTGCTATTATTTTTTGTAAACCAGTCTGGGTTAGGTACATTCAAGCCTAAAGGTAGTTTTTTTCAAATGCTTAATGAGGAAAAAAATACCCATCAACAATTCTTTCAATGGCTTTACATAAATACATTTTTATAAAAATGATTGCACCTGCAAACACCACTTCCCATTCAGTTGGCTCCTTGTCACCTCCCTCATGGCTTCTATTGTGGGGGGAAGCACAGACTAGTGGTCAATGGGCTTTGGTATGACCGGTCTAGAAGTCCTTAGATGTCCCATTTGATACAAGAAACTACTCTCCAGATTTTCTTATAGCATATATCTTAGATCTGTTAGTTTAGAGATTTCAGTATACTACACATAATTTTAGAAAATTTGAGGGCCCTCTAAATAGCTAATCAATGCAAAACAAAGAGCACATTTAATACTTCTGACGAATGCCAGTCCTACAACATGAGGGTGACCCTAGGTGACATGAATGATATCATCCCAGTATGCACTCTAAAACATGTGTCAATCTCTTAGGGGCAGATTTACTAAGGTTCGAGTGAATTTTCGAAGTACAAAGAGTTCGAATTTCGAAGTAATTTTTTTGGATACTTCGACCATCGAATAGGATTCTATGACTGAGAATTTACTTTGACTTCGATTCGAAGTAAAAATCGTTCGAATATTCGACCATTCGATAATCAAAGTACTGTCTCTTAAAAAAAAACTTTGACTTCAATACTTTGCCAAATTAAACCTGCTGAATTGCTCTGTTAGCCTATAGGGACCTTCTACAGTCTTTACACATCGAATAAAAATCGTTCGATCGTACGCTAAAATCGTTTGAATTGTTCGTTTCGAACAATTTTTATTCGATCGTAGGATTGCCAAATTTGGTGAAAAAACGTCGAATTCGATATTCAAATTCAAAGTTTTTCAATTCGATGGTCAAATTTCGAAGTTTTTTGTACTTCGAAATTCGACCCTTGATAAATTTGCCCCTTAGACTGTAAGGCAGATGCTTGCACCTATTCCTTGTGGTGGTTCTAGCCTATAAGAATAAGGATATGTGGGATAAGATATACAGTAGTAATTACAAGAGCTAGATACCATAAATATCCTCCACTTCCTTCTGTTCAGGGAAGGCCTATATACAGTATATATATAAAAAGTTGTAATTGTGAATTTTAGAGTTATTCTTTTTTTAAATTTGAATAAATTAAAATTTTTACCAAACTACAGTAGAATGTTTTCTTATTTACGAAAATATTTGATTAAAAAGATTGATTGAATAGACATAAAAAAAAGAAAACTGTAATGCATCAAATATGTACTCTTCTCTTTTTCATTCGGTCTACAAAGTCTCTAAAACAAATATGTAAAACAATGCTTTTGCCTAGGACAATTTACATTGACTGTTTTACATGACTTTTAGCTTTTAGATGTAGATTTCAATTTAAGCTTTTTGACAATTGCGTTTTGAAAACCCTTATTCGAATTTGTTTTAGCACCAAAAATATGTGAATCATGGTAAAAATTCTAAATCAGCCCATTAGTGTGTGTTTTAGCTAAGCCTAGGATCTGTACTATAAACAATACTCTGCCCTAATAAATAAAATAATAAATTGAATAAAGTGTGGGTTGGATGTTGTTGGGTTTTCTAAACATGGTTTATATGAATTAAGAGAGATAAAGATAAGGCTCAATTGCACATTACAATTACAATTGCAAATTAGATACAGTAGCAATAAAACTAAAAAAAAACTCATCTTTATTAGCAATCCATAACGATTAAACACAATTATATTTAAGCAGATATATTCAATACTTTAAAGGCATAATTTTTAACAAATATTTAACAAACATAAATTATTTTAAATATTGAATTCTTCTAAAATTTTACATTTATTACATTTATTACTCCAAAAAAAAAAACAAAAAACAACCTCAACCCCAAAATACAAGTAATAGGATCTTTTTTCCTGAGTGCTTGGGACCTAATGTTTTCTGTTATTCTAATGACCATACCTTAATTAAATAAAACATTAAATAAACCCAATATGATTGTTTTTCCACCAATCAGGATTCATGCAGCGTAGGTTCCATCAAGCACAAGGTTTTGTTTTATAATTATAGAGGAAAAGGAAATCCTTTATAAAACTCTGAATCATTTTCTCAATATAGAGTATATGGGAAATGCCTTTGCAGTAATTAGGAGCTTACTGAATAATAGGTTTCTTGTTAAGGGATCCCATACCTGTACTATATATAGTCATGGACAGGCTCTGTAAGTAATGAAGTTTAAGGGGCAAATTTACTTATGGTCGAATATCGAGGTTTAATTAACCCTTGATATTTCGACTGTCAAAGTTAAATCCTTCGACTTTGAATATCGAAGTTGAAGGATTTAGTGCTATTCGATCAAACGGTTAAATCCTTCGAATCGCTCGACGAAGGATTTTAATCCATCGATCGAACGATTTTTGTTTGACCAAAAAAAGATTGCTAAGCCTATGGGGACTTTCCCCATAGGCTAACATCGACTTCGGAGCTTTTAGGTGGCGAATTAGGGGGTCGAAGTTTTTTCTTAAAGAGACAGTACTTATACTATCGAATGGTCGAATAGTCGAACGATTTTTAGTTCGAATTGTTCAATTCAAAGTCGTAGTCGAAGTAGCCCATTCGATGGTCGAAGTAGCCAAAAAAACCATTTGAAATTCTAAGTTTTTTTTCTTCTTTCCTTCACTTCACCAAGTAAATGGGCCCCTAATTGTTACATACAGAGATAATTGGATCTATATTTGTAAAATACTTTGATAAAACCCACAACCAATTAAAATAGAAACCAAAGGAATAAAACTTATTATATAAATAATTTATTATTGTATAAAACCATCTAACGTCAGTTAGTAACACACAGAAAGAAAAGTATTAATGCTTCCGTGGCCTACAACAGGGCTGGAACTTGAGGTAGGCAGAAGGGGCACTTGCCTAGGGTGCAACAAACGGGGGTGCTTTTGAAAGGATCTTCTGCCGACCTCTAGTGTAGCTTTGCTTACTCCCGCTGCTCCATTCTAAATTTCTTCTGCACAATCTCCCCCCTGGGACATCATTTCAAATGCGTGTGCACAGAGAGAGAGAATGAGGTGGCTGGCTTTATATATGTGTGCTAAATTACACTAGCAATCACTCAGATCTTTGCTTTTATTTTCTAAATGATTGTAGTCCAATTAAAAATGATCAGCTGCAGTTTGTAAGTACACTGATAAATGAGCTCTAGTGCACGAAAGCAGCGGTGGGATTTTTTTCTTAGTCAGTGTAGGTCAGTTCAGACGTACCTATGCACTAGATACCAGAAGCAGTGAGAGCGTGTGACACTTGTCACCTAATAGATGCAAAGGAAGCCCATACACGTGCCATATACTTTGCACCCGGCACCTTATTCAAAAAGGTAGAAGCAGCCAGTATTCAACGCAGGATGCAAGTATAGAAGAGACATGAAGGGTTAAAATGCATGCACATTTCTGCGACTTTGCACTTTGTAAAAATGCAAGTCATACTGTGTTTTGTCTTGAATGTACATATTATACAATAAACTCAAAATGGCATTTGAGAATTGAAGAATCAGTAGCAATTCATTCATGCTTTTTTTTTACATTTTTTTAACACTTTGTATGAGCTGGTATTGATTTTAGTATGGAAATGCCTCGTAGCAATAGTACTTCAGACGTATATCCATCTCACAACATAAGCCCAGCATTCCCAAGCGTCTGATCTATACATATCTAGTCTCATACTAGCAATTCACTCACCTTTACCTAACAGTCCACTGTCTAATCTGTTCATTATAAATGTATTTTTAATGCAGCAGACAAATCTGCACTATATTACTATATGCTCTAATATAGGCAGCTTCCCATTTGCTGTTTGCCGGTGCAGTCATATCCCTGTTCACAATGAGATGTAGTGGCCTCAGGACAACAGCCATGTTGCTTTGATGCCTTGGCAAGGGTCTTTGTCATTGCATCTTTGCTTTTAGAAGAGAAATGTTGTGTTTGCACATTAGAGCTTTGTGCTCCAGCCCGCGGTGTGTCATGACGGTTGTCTGCAAATTTCCCTTTGCTGTTCATCTCCGTATCAGAGCACTCTACCTCCTCATCTGAAAAGCTCTCAGTGTTGTAATCAATTTCTTCTGCACACAGGGGCTCATCGTCTGTATCTGCGTTGCTGCAAATGACAACAAAGCAAGAATAAACACCATATGCATGATTAAACATTTCAGATATCAATCAGTTTTTAGCACAGCAAAGGGAGTAACCGACGACATTGCATAATTACAAAACAACGCTTCTCCATTAAAATTCTAGGGGCCCTGACAGGGATTGTATTATAGCCTCCCATTCTTGAAACCAAGCCCTTCAGTGCCTGAAATTTACTGTGATGATGCTAGCTTGCTGTAGCAAATATGTTCATAGAATGCTGGTGCTATGCAACCATCTCATAACTGTTTTTTTATAGTTTCTTTTAATGTGCCATGTAACACCCTTGTAGCCTATCAAAATTACATTTCCGCATGTTAGAGAGAGGCTCTGCCAGTGACCTGGTGAACTCCTTTTGAATAAAACCCCTGCAGGTAGCCTCCTCTGACTGCTGGTCACTTATGTTAACCCCCAAGTTGGAAGAGAGTGGGGGTTAAGTAATTTAAAGTGAAAAGTTTGCCACCTATATCAACTAAACAGAAGGTTGCATTTACTGGTCACCTGATAACAACCAGGTTGATTGCAATGGATAATTGCTCCTGGGCAAACCTTTAATAAACTACAAATCCCCATATGTAATAAAAGGCACAAATATCCTTAGAAGATTTTATATCTTTATAAAGTAGATAGGAGTAGATAAACAACACCAGGTGCTTTGCGCTTTACTACCCATATAGAATAGGTTAGGGTCCAGCATGGGTCTAGTTCACCTGACTCAGACCTGTTCAATCACACTGGATTTTCAAAAGGCAATCCAAACCATCCCAACTACATATGCTAACGTTTCTGACCTGCCCTCTGAATCTGGGAATGGCTAGGCAGATATCCAATCAATAGTTTTCTTCTCTCCACAACTGAACAGCTTGCACCCTGCCCAATTATGTCTGCAGGGTTCCAGTGGACCTCTTGTGCGGTCAGAGGATTTATAGTAAACGATTTTACACTGATTAGTGATTGTGCCTTTCTTCCTGTGGTGGTTCCCCGGATGCTCCGTCTCTGGCACCCTGTAAGTATCCAATATTTCATGTAGTATGGGAATCACCACACGTGTGGTGACATAATAAATAGCATAATTGCAGTTATCCTGCTGTCGTGAGTGATTCCCATACTACATGAAATAGCGGTCAGAGGATTGACTGCTTTCCGAGTGTTCTGCTGCTCCCCAATCCAATGCCAGTCAGATGTCCTAAAGCGTGAACATAGGATCGGAGCTGCATGAACATTCCTAAATAGAATGGAAACCTCAATTTTCCAAGGAACCAACTGGTAACATATATTTCTAATATTATAGTGACTTATGATATCTACCCAATGGACCTTACTTAAATCACTGTTGGTATGTGTCTCTGAACCCTGAATCCTTTGTGAAAGATTCAGCAGAATACTGAACCCAATCCGAACCCTAATTTGTATATGCAAAAGCAACTTACGAAAATTATATATATATATATATATATATATATATATATATTTCAAGAGGGCAGCACAACTCGTATAGCAGTAAAAGCCTAAATAGTAGAAGTATAGCGAAGGTTAAAGCTAGCACTCACAGGTCTTATAAAAAGTTTCCAAGTGTTTTATTCAATCAAAAAAAAACAACTAACGTTGCGGCTAGCACTCTAGCCTTTCTCACTTTTGAGAAAAGGCTAGAGTGCTAGCCAAAACGTTAGTCGTTTTTTTTTTTTGATTGAATAAAACTTTAGCTTTATCCTTTGCTAAATATATATATATATATATATATATATATATATATATATATATATATATATATATATATATATATATATATATATATATATATATATATATATATATATATATATATATATATATATATATACACACACATATATAATTTTCACCTGCAAATTAGGGGACAGAAGATGCATTTCATTTTTGGCATCCTTGTTTGTGTGGCAAAAAGTCGCATGATTTTTTTGGAGTCAGCCAAATCCTGTTGAAAAAGGACAAATCCCAAACCCAATCTTAAATTCGGTGCATCCCTATAAAACTACAAAAACAACTTGAGAAAATAAAATATATATATACACATTTGTACTAAACTGTGTAAATCTTACACTGTAATTATACAGATATGTTATTGAATGGTAAAGTAAAATATAGAATAGCAAAACCAGAAATGCTCTCGTTATGTAGAAATCTTCCTTATACTGTATAGAAAATCTCTCTGACATCATGACATTGTCTCAGTAAATGTAATATGTATAAAGCAATGACATTCCAAATAATTCTGGGCAGGATAAAACTCAATAAATCTTTAAGCTTCTTTCTGGTGTATTTAACATTCTACTTTTTCTTGCAGAACAAGATTAGTTAACTCTGCTATTTAAGTACTGCAGAGCTTCTGCTGCAGGTTAAAGAATCCATCAATGGTGGTTTGATTTTTTTTTTTAGCATATAGTTGCCAGGATGCATTTGGATCTATAGCCTTTGTACAGTTGAATGTTTTTCTTCAAGAAGAGAATACCAGAATATTTATTACTAAAACCTATTAATAACACTTCAGGTTTATTTGTTTAGGTTTAATTGTTGACTTTAAATATTTTATTCAGTCCTAGTTCTTCATAATTTGTAATACTAGATTTTTGTTTTAAATTTTGGTTTGTTACAGATATAGCTTAATCTATAACGGTTAAATCCTAATGTTCATTGTACTTGCTTTCTTCTTATTCCCAATATGTATTTGCAGACTATTGGCTACACCTTCAACATTCACTGAGCGTTATCTTTTGTTATTGTTTTATTTACTTTAGTTATCTCTGTTGTATCCTCATAATGTTATTAATGATTTGAGTAGAATACAGTTGTATTTGACTTGATTCTTCTACCTAAAACATATCGGGGCTCATTTATTACCTTTGCACAGGGCAGATCGGTTTGGGCGGTGAATATATTTGCTATTGGCATGGTTATATGTATAAAGATAAATAATAGTAATGGGCAAATAAATTCGCCAGGCGCGAATTTGCGACAAATTTCAGAGTTTTACTGCTGGCGAATAAATTTGAAAAACTGTAGTGAAAATTCAAAAAATTTTGGACCTGCATTGGAAAATTCGCTTGCGTCAAAACCGTTGTGTGTAAACATTATTCGGATGCCCATTGACTTTAATGCCAGCGTCAAAATTGACGTGAGCATCAACATTGGGTGTCAAGAATTTGCGTTTCAAAATTTTTTTTGCCGTTTTGCTAACTTTACAGGAAATTCGCCCATCACTACTGAATAAAAGTGGGCAAACAGAATTGTGAATTTCTTTTTTCACATTGCGAATGTCAATAACAGATTTTTAAATATAGCAAAAATCGCAAATTGAGAATACTATGTGCACACTCGTGAACAATTTGATTTCTCTTACAAATGACTTCTAGAATTGAAGAGCTTTTTTTTTTTTGCTCTAGTCATACTATTTAGTCAGTGTTTCATTGGAAACCACAGTAGGCCTTCTTATTAGGGGGGAAAAAAGCAGACTCATGAGAAAGTCTAGAGCAGATTAACATGCTCTTCATAAAAGCTTATTTCTGTAAAATAGTCGCTCATGGGGATTGGGAAAAAAAAGGTTTCATTTAAACACTGTTGTCATTTTGTAGTTAAGTGCCAATTAAAGTACATATAGTTTTATTCATGCTCTCAATGTAAAAGTATAGGATTTTAATGTTATATAAAATATATGTAAAGGCTCAGTGTTTTCTATGCACTGGGTATTGTTGCCATTTTTGCTTTTGAGTCATATTATTCTGTGACCACATAGGCTCTTACATTTGTGTTACCAATTACTCAATATTCCCTACTCTACTGAATTGTGCTGCAAATTACAGTAACTTTATTTTAGGTCTGAAAAGAGCATTCTGTCCCCAAATTTATTTTCAGGATCCCAAATGCATACCATTTCCCCTCCAAGCAAAGTTATCACAAATACATCTTTTAACTTCGAGTGCCCTTCAAAAGCAATTATTCTACATGCCCTTACCATGCTTGGAAGGGTGTCTATCACTGGGTTATTCTAAAAGTCTTAAGGGTGCAGTTAGGAAGTGTAACAGCCTTCCATTTCCTTGACAGTTGTCTGGAAGATGGAGTAATCAATACAGACATAGTAAGCTAGAAAATCAGGAGGGGATGTGCTTTGCTGAATATTTATCTTTAATTAAAATGTATTGAAATATTATTCACAAACAGGAACTCTGCTCTGGTTCTTGATTTCATTGGCCTCCTCCAAATAGTGTGATTTAAGCCCCCTTGCCTCTGTGAGACTTCAATGTCAAATTAATATTTAAAAAATCTATTTTACTGTGTTGGGTTGCCTCTCTTGTTAAAAAAACATGAGTTGTGCAGCAGTCAGAAAAGCAGACGCATAGTTTATGATGGGAATTAGCTATTCGTTTCACGAACAACTTTCTGACCTTCACAACTGAAGAACTGTCTAAGGAGAAGGCAGCAGACACGGAGTAATCACAATGTTACTGGGTCAGTGTTGAGCAGACAAAAACACAAAATGCTAAGAAATATAGAATTTTGTGTGTGTTTTTTTTTCTACTACAAGCCATTTTCATGAATTTGATCAAGGGAAACACTTGATAATTGTGAAACAACAGAACAATATCGATACTCCCAAAAACACAAAATTATGCTGATCTAATAGACCATGTTTGATTGGAACCAAAAGAAGAATATACATAGGGGTAACTATAGGGTAGCGCCTTATAATATAGAAAAAGACATTTCATTTAGGCGGGATACAATTGCCATGTAAAACCTTTGTAGTGTATTAATGCAGTTCACCAAAGAATTATTTTACCTATGATACTTATGTGTGTTCTTTTGTAAAATATATGTTTTGCTATACATCTGAAGGTGAGCAGGAGAGTGTAGAAGCAAAACAAAAGATTAAGTCCCACTGTAGAATTTCAACATGTTTTTGTCTTCCTAAAAAAACAATTATTAAAACTGAGACTGCGGAATATCTACTGTATGTACTTGGCCCATTGGTTGAGTATCATATGGGGTTGGCCTAGTGTCATATAAATATAGGAGCGGTAGACCACCCACCTCAAAAATGGCAATTCTCCCATAGCTGCGTTGAAAATTTGTAACTGAAAATATCATGGGTCTTTACTTATTTACTTTCGATGGCAAAGTGGCAAATGTAGAAAAGGGCACACTTTGCCATGATTTTTTATCTTCAATGCAGTATATACATCTGGATGTGTAATTGTGCCTTTTACAAGTCATCACAAAATGTTGTGAATACTGCTACACACAAACTATCGGCAACATGAGTCCACATCTTGTGCCTGTTTGTAATTGACTTGCCTCCAGGACATGGGGCAAGCAAGGTCTCATAATTAATATGCAACATCATGGAACAAAATCAGAAAGGGTTCTAATATACTTTCCACATGATCAGTTGACAGAATGACATATGTATGGCAGGTGATTTTGCAACTAGTGTTGCATTAGCCAGTTGCAAATTAAGCCATTCAGGTCTCTAAGGCATGCATGTAATTCCTTGGCAAACAGTGGATAAAACTAGACTCATCTGAACTTTCTGTGCACTCTCAAGGCACTTCAAACGTGATTAGTTTTGAGAAATATTTTTTTTCCAGTGGTAATTTATCTTAATGAACAAAAATTAAGAAATAATCAGAAGCATGAGATGAAATTGCCCATTATACATGCTCAGAGTGTATTATTTATGAGCCTATCCTCAGCACTGCAATTGTCCTTGTTAGGGTGACACCCTTGGTGACAATCACCATAGTTGCAGTTGCTATGCCCATAAGTACACTAAACTTGCCAATACTGAAACAAAATCAAAAGAAAGCAAAGCAGATTTGCTGCAGTACTACTGATTATTCTTTCTTCTAATTAAACACTTGGTTATTTGCAAAGCCTCGTAACGGAGCAACAAAACTAATTCAAGAGTAACATCCTATGGATGTGAAGATTCTTTGGAACAGAATAATCAAAACTATGTCACCACAGCCAATGAAAAATAAAATGCAGTTACTCTGGATGTAATTTCTAATATTTGTTCATCCGATTTCTGCCACAGTGCCTTTTTCCATATTTTAGGGTTTAGTTCTCCTTTAAGGCTAAGTTCAAATATGCAAAAGGGCATTGAATATCTTTATTTTATTCTATAGTACCATTAACACAGCTAGGATTTTATAATACACTATTCTGTTAAAAACTGTTGTTCAAACATATCAGGAAATTCTAGTAGGCAAAGTATAAGAGAATATGAAAGTGAATAGGCAGGATTACGATGTTTCAGATACATTTGTTTGCTAATAGAGCTACTTAAAATGATATAAGTAAACCAATGATGCCTGTGCCTCTTTCTTTTGATTACTGTGGTCTTGGATAACTAAGATAATCGTAGCAAGCTTTCAGAACATTTTAGTTCTTTTTACAAGCTGAATCTGGAGCAATGGAAGGGGGCACAAAACCTGACAAATAGTTTGGGTTAGATTTCAGTGTGGGCACTAATAGAAAAGCTTGAAAGACCAAGCTTAAAAGAACAGTTAAGATGGGATTTGAGGCAAACAAATTTCTAAATTTTTTGGAACTATGACTGTAGTGATTGGTATACTAATGTTTTCCTATAGCTGTAATCTTCTTCTTAACTATGGAGTGCCCTGAACAAAGGTCTAGCCTTCAAGATGAGCTTCAACAGAAGGTTTGTCAGCCATTGCATAACTCCCTTCAATGTCCACATCTGGGGGTAAGGAAACATAAGGAGTCAACGTTAGCAATGAATCAGCAGGTAGCATTTGCTGGTCATTTGTTTCACGATTCAAATTGGTCCACAATTCCATAGAGACTTTCCCCGCACATACAATTTTCGTTCAGATTTTATAGTAAATTAAGCCAAATCATGGTTGGGAGTTAGAGCGAATTTTTATTTTTTAAAATACTGACCCCCATGCTTCATGTATACTACTGCAACTATTCCTCTTTCCATTCGAATAGTAGTTTTCTGTTTTCTTACAGATGCAGCCACTTTGGTTTGTCTGTTTGACACAGAATAACTAAACACAGATATCCCATTTATCTCATTTAACACAGAAAACTGCGTCACAACATCCCATCTAATTAAAGCATTCACCATTGTGAACAATGGAGCTTTGGTATGCTAATGAAAAGGTTAAATGCATTAAATGAGTTAAGATGACTTAAGATAACACAGTTTCTTCAATTACCCCTGAGTCATGACGCATTTAACTCACAAATCCAAGTGGCTTCATCTGTACATGTCTTTCAGCTTTTGGTTGCCATTTTAAAGCATTGGAGATCATTTTCTGCACTTCTTTATATGTTTTCCCCTCTCCTGTCTCCTGTCTGGAATGATCCATTTCACTCAGATTTTCAGAGAGAAATGCACTATAACCAGCATGCACATCATTTGCTGCCTTCCTCCTACTTTTTGAAAGAACGAAGGACCTCACTTATTAAACTCCACACAGCTATTATTTGGAACAAGATACTATTATTTTGAACACTGCTATTATTTTGAATACATCTCAATTAATGACTCAATTACACAGATTCAGTTGCATGCATGTCATGACTGCTGTGTCTGTTGGTTTTCTATTACTTTACTATACCTACTAGTAAAGTATATGCCATGTAGAAATGTAATTTCTACCAAGAACATAAATTGATCAGAATAGTGATGTTAGTGATTTCAATTTGTATTTTTAAGAGATATAACATTTAAAGTGAAACATTAAGTATTTTTTATTCCTTTATGGGGCATGTTCAAATTTATATAGCAGTACTTTTGGTATGCATAACTGTACAGCAGAGTCATAAATTAATAAAACAAGCAGGGGGTCATTAAAATATTAATACAAATAAATACAATGTACAATTGCATTAAATATTTAGCGATAAGTGTCAGAGACAAAAGAAAGTAGATCCCAGACCTGTGGAGCATACAATCTAAAAGGGATGGTAACTTATAGACACAAATAGGAGGATATTAATTGGTGCAGGTTACAGTGGATGACATTTCAATATAAGTGCCAGTTTAAGGTTCAGGTGTTATGCAAGTGCTCCAAAAGGTAGTCTTTAAGTTTATTTCTAACGATATGGAGGGACGATTCTCTCTGGAAGAATTCAGGGAAGGCATTCCAAAGGTAAGGAGCAGAAAGTTATAAGGAAGGAAACAGCAGTTGTAGTGGGGGGTTCAACCAATTGGTTGCCCTGAGAGGAGCATAGGGCCAGGAACATATGGAGGCACAAGTGAGGTTCAGAAGAATGAAGGGCTTAGAGTTTATGAATTCTGGCAGCAATATTTAGCACAGACTGTAGTGGTGATAATATGGTCAGTAAAGGGAAGTTGCTGGTCAACTATGCTACTGCCTAGGTAACCCCATTTCCAAAAGAAGATAAATACAACTATTTAACCAGTATAACAAGAATTTTAATATGTTTATAGTTTTACATGAAATGAATTACACCATTATACTGTCTGTTTTATTGTGTTTCAGATTTATAGTTTATATTGTTTATAGCTACACAGAGTTCTGAATGGTGACACACATGCAGCAGAATTCAGACTGATCAAAATTGATTGGTGCACAAACAGCAAGGACTCCTAGACTGGGACACTATGGTCAAGTGCAGTATTTTACAATACGCATTTATATGTTTTATTTTGATGGATTTAGTGGTAGATTTTTTGCAATTGCCATGTTTTGCAGCAACTTACACAAAGCTTTGCAGAAAGCAAATCCATAACAGAGGTGTAACTACCATACAGCAGATCCTAAGATGGGGGGCCCTCAGGGGTTAGGGGGACCCCAGACCACATGAGGCCCCTAGGAGTTCAATTCTATGAACATAAATATTGTTAAATACTGGGGAATTTCTTCCAGAATGTGATCAATTTACTGTGCAAAAATACAGGACTTAGAATAGGTCCTCAAGCTGATTAAGGATAATGTGTTTTTAAAACCACTCATTAATTAGAGCAATTAATGCAGGGTCACTTGACATTCTGCTAAAGAAGTATTTGTTAAGCTCTAATGCATTATTGATATTACCTATACAGATTTATTATGTCCCAATAAACCAAACGAGAAACAGCGGTGTGAAAATAGTACCCACTTTATTGGCTTATGTAACATATTTTGTAACAGTTGTTTTGAATTGGTTTCTTTATATCCCACTTTTGATTATTGTAGAGCTATTGATTTGGAAAGCCATACAGGTATGGGATCCATTATCCAGAAATCCGTTGTTGAGAAAGCTCTGAATTATGGGAAGGCCATCTCCCGTAGGCTTCATTTTAAGTAAATAATTCAAATATAACATATAAAACACAAGGATAAATGAATTCTGGGTAAGAAATAAAAGAAGAAGAAAAAAAGAATCTTTAAAATGTCCTCTGAGCTCTGCTTGCAATAAGATTTTACCTACATTTATAAGTAGAGAGCATAATCTCAAATGAAGTGTACCTAACCTACTGCACTTCAGCAGATCAGCCTTACTGTGTGTCCCAAAGGCCACAGTTATTTACACGTGATGACTTCCACTAGCATTAACGATGTTACTGGGCCAGACACAAAGGCATTGAAATTATTTGACAGGTTAACTAGGTTTGGCAGTGTCCCCAGCTAGACAGCCAGAATGCAGAAAGCTTTTGCTGTGCAGGGAGAGCTGTAAAATATAATTTCAGTAAGAAAAAATCATTTATTATATTAGTCCTTGTGTCAGTGGTCTTTGCTCTGGGAGTGTTTAAGTCCTGCAATGTATTCCCCTTCCTGATTATTCTACACTGACATATAAAATTAATACTACTGGTAATTTCCTTAACCAAGATCCACAGGGTATTTATAGTAGTACCAATCACTTACATGTAGTTATGCCTGTTGTCATTAAAACCAGAAATCTACATACAAAGTATTATGCTATCCTCATTATGTTTGCTGCCCTAGGCCCAAGCCTTTGTGGCCTCGCCACAAATCTGGGCCTGCATAGATTGTACCCTCCTCTAAACAAGTAGTTAGTGCCAGGTTCCCGAAGCTTTCTGAGTCAATACGTGCAGTGCAGATGTGCCAAAGAATAATAAGCACACATGACTGTCATGCCAAAATCCAGAATGGAATTTTTTTTAGCACAATTGCACCTAATATGCATTAAAGTGCAAGCACATCTACATGCATTTTGACGATATCTCCCCCTAGTGATTGCAATAATGCAGAGAAAAAATGCCGCATTGTGAGTAAAATACATGGTGATTCTATTTGAAAATTGCACTTTGCACACTGTGGATGTGCAGGTAAATGACCCCTAAGGTGCCGTTTTATAAACCAAGCCAAGTAGATATTTAAAAATTCCTGTCAATTAAATTTCAATTACAATATTTCGTTAAATAGGAAATAGTAGCTTCACTTTTTTTATGGATTGGGCTCTAGTTGTTAGCTGAGGAAATAGTTTTCACTTCAAGATACTTAAAGCATATGGTAAGGGGTCGCTGGTTAGATTCTATGCCGAGAAGTTGTGCCTTATGAATACACAAACTGTAAATGCAATCAGAGGTTGAGCTGGACCCCTTAATTTTTCTTCTTTTTCAATTCAAACTGTGAATATCTTTATGAGGAACAGAGGCAGAGGATTTTATTCTCCTGCAGTATGCTAAAGGCAATGAAACATGAATGCAGCAGAGATGCTGTGCTTCTGTTATCCATTACACATACAGCCGCTGATCTCCCGCAGACTCTGAAATCACACTCAAAGAGCCATTTAATTATAAACGAAAAGCAATAAAAAAAAGTGAACCCCGGGATGCTGCAATGGTCCAGTTATGTAACAGTAAGCTCCTCTCAAGACTCTTGAAAGAGGCAACAAAAAGAGAAGAAAACATGCTTGCAGGGGTTCTCATTAGTGCCCTTTCTAAATATGCTTTCAAATATGTTCAGTTACCTGATATTCTCAATGCATCCTAAATCTCTTGAGCATCTTTCAAACTCATGAAGCAAATTCCATTGGATATCAGACAAGCTAAAATAACGGAAGCACCAAACGACATATGAATATTTATAACCTGTCTGGGGGCATTTTGCTTTTGAACATTTCAGCATTATTCATGTATGTGTTGACCGGTTTCTGTTGTGATATCAAGTCATTCCTTAGTGGATGTTTAAATCGAATTATGGAGGAGGGCTTTTTAGAACTCCAAAATAAGATTTTTGGCAGTAATCATTTTTGAATATAGGAATTTGTTGTACTACTGTTGACATAACAGAGTCTATTTTTCTTTGCTACCGAAAATATTTAGAACCAAGTAGTTCCAGAGTCCACCATCATATTTTATAGCCTAGTGTATGGGTTGAAGCTTTCCCTTGGTTTGCTAAAGCAAACATCAGGCATAATTAGCCAAGTTTTCTGCCTTTTGCATCCTCCCCTGCCCTTTCAGCATAACTCTGTGCTCAAAAACAGAGTACAGAGACCTGTGTTTGCCTGAGGAATGCTCAGGCCCGGATTTGCGGCAAGGCCGCATAGGCCCGGGCCTAGGGCGGCAAAAAAATAGGGGCGGTATACCGCCCAGCCGCATTATGGGGATGGGTGCATCCCCATTCAATTACAGCAGCTGCGCCGGCGTTTTTTCGCCAGTGCGCTGGGAAGGGGAGGTGTAGGTGGGCGCTAGGACCGCGCGGCCTAGGGGCGGCCGTCATTGAAATCCGGCGCTGGGAATGCTGTGCTTTCTGTGGTTGGCAGCATGAGGGGCAGTTGGAGGGAGACACATGGTTCCCATTCAAGTTGAACCTTGTTAATGTATATACATGTTAATTTCAAGAGAAAAGTTTAATTCAACACAGAATATATCTAGGATGTCATCAGGTTTGGGGATGGAGGTCCACACTTATCTCAGTCTAAGACCAATGGGAGCAATTGGAGTTGACTAGCATTAACCCAGTCATTTGTGAGGTCTTGGCAAGGGCAGGCAGTAAATGTTCAGGATATCTGATATTAGCACATTTTATAATTTGATTGGGGCTCATAAAATTCTCTTTATATGTCATTGTAACAAAGCTCTTGCTGCAGGCAATGTCTGTGGACATCACTTTAAAGCCAAAAGAGCCACCTGTGCTGTGAATGGGTTATGACCTTGATTATCTTAATTGGCAGATGTTTTTCAGGCGGATACATTCATTAGTATTCATTTAGATATATAAAGGCTTCCTGATTAAAACTATAAAAGTCAGTATGATATGCAGTGGAATGCACAGGTCAAAGACCATTTGATTATTCTTTCTATTACACTATTATAATTCTGTATGAATATAAGAATCTATCCATTTAATATGCTGGATATATTTTGCTAAATAATCTACATTGCTGATATGAAATGGGAAAACTGAATATATATCTATAGAATCATAAGTAGCTTTCAGTATGCTTATAAACCACAGTTTGGGGTAGGTCTGCCCAATATAATTTCCACCCAACCACTGACATGTACATAGGTATTACAGCTATTCAATTACCTACATTGGTGATTTTTTTATAGGGACAATATACCCCCTAATTCAATATGAATATAAATGATTTAATTTTGTTGATTAACATGGTTTTTTGTCTTTTGTTTTAATCATGAATGATCTATGGTCTTCATTATTTCTTGAGCTAAAAAAGGGCAAATAGAGAATCTGATGCCCCTCTATATTTGGTCCTTGTGAGGCAGAGAATTAGATTGTACTACCGTATACTAACTATAAATCTCTTTTGTATGTATGTTTACTTGCTCATAAAAACATCACATATATATTAAGAAACTGATGAAAATCACATCCTCTCCCAGACTTTATTTCCAATAATCTCATCACCCTTTGGCAGATATTTTGGAATCAGCCAACAGAGAGAATATAAATCAATAGTTATGGCTGCTGACTGGGATTAGGTGATGGCATATCTAAAAGCCCTTTAATTTATTAATGCTACCAGGTCCTTGCATTTATTTAATTCACAATCCAACTGCACTTTTTCCATACAACACAGTTCTTCACCATTGAACCTTAATTCTTGACAGGGGGGTCTTTTTAGCCTTAGGGGCATGTTTACTAACATTGGAGATAAATATCTGGAGAGATTTCTGGAGATGTTGCCCATGGCAAACAATCAGCAATTAGATTTAAACAGCCACAGCCAAGTTAGAAAACAAAAGCAATGATCTGATTGGTTGCTATGGGCAACATCTCCAGAAATCTCTCCAGATAATTATCTCCAATGTTAGTAAACATGCCCCTTAGTGTATAGAGACATAACTCTCTCAGACCCATTATTTATGCCTTATTTTTAAAGCTTTTGTGCATTCCTCAAACCCTTAGCTATGCTATGCTATCTTACCAGTAACATTTGAAGCTCAGCTATGAAATATCCAGCATAAGATTAGCTCATCTCTAGAATAAATGTAAAAAAGGGTGCTCTAAGGTCAGTTGGGCTGCGATTTTGTGGAGCATCAGTCATCACATATAATTGTATTTGTGCTCAGGTATTTTAGTTTTCTGCTTTGACATTTAACACCCACTTCAGTTTGATATGTCTGGTAGCCAGTGTGAGTGAGTGCAATAATGAACGGGATATACTTCCATTCACATACCACCCAGAGTCCTGGAGTGTATTTGTTGCTGTCCCTTGACCTCATCACACAATTCTGTATTAAGCCCTAACATTTATGATTCCCAGGAGATCATTTAGGAGCTTGTTTACAATGTGCTTCATTCTGGTTTTGAGATGTTGCTGGTGTTTATTGATTGTTACAGTACTTTAGATCTACAAACTTTTGGATTGTGTCCCTGCCTGCTCCATAAATTTCACTGCTGGAAGAGAACTTAAAATTTGATGTAGTGCTGCTAGATAGGAACTAAAACTGAAATTAGTTTAGCCCTGTTAGGCGGTTACTGCTACATAAGGAACTAGGCTCTCTATTAATATGTATGCTTTCTCAAAAGAGAATAGATTACAGATTACCTTTAATATCATATATAAGCATGGCATTATGTATAAAGCAGTTACAGACAACAGTTAGGTACACAAGAAAATACACTCATCAACTCCAAAGCATTTGGAGCAAGAGAAAACACGCAATTCATTTTGTGCTACAAAAAAACTCCCACTGACCAATGTATTTTGTACAAGAAAAAACATCAACTGAGTACTGTGCATTTGGTGCAAGAAAAAATGTGGCAAAAACATTGACTCCAATGTGAATGGCAAAATTTTGCCAACATTTTCATAATTTTGTGAAATGAAACAAGGTAGATGATTTCATCAGTTCATCACTTTTCAATCACGTGTTTTTAGCGATGCAGCCTCCCCGGGTCTGGGAGAAATATTTTAGACATAGCACTTCACACTGCAACAACAGATCCCTTATGTTTTATATATGTCACATGCTTTACATTAACCAACTAATAGCAAATGATAGGATTCTGCTAAATACCATGCTACCAAAAGATAAGCAGGAGAACCTTTACAAAGAAGACACGTTGACTTATTTAAGGAGGAAAAAAAATACCCATTGTCTCTATGTATTTGACGCAAAAAATTTTGTTAGGTTTTGTTAGGTTAAGTTGTCGTGTGTCAAAATGATTCGAACGGCTATTGACTTTAATGCATTTGGACAAAATAGTTGCGCATATAAAAATTGTTTGACGCCCATTGACTTCAATTCAATCACATTTCGTGAAACGCCACAGATTCACCCATCACTACTGGTGAGTTATTCATTTCAACATATGGATGCCTATCGTTTAGATCTGAACTTTTATCGAAACTACCCAGTAATCATATACCTCTATAAACTGCGCAATAAACCCAAAGTCCTCTGTCTGTTTTGGTCCTATTTGAAAACTTCCGATTTGGTTTGGCCAGGCTCTTGGATTCAGTCAAATCCAAATCTTGCTAAAATAGCTCGCTTCAGCCAAATCTGAGATTCAGTGCATCCCTATTTAATACAGAGTGAGGAAGCTGCATGGATTAAGAACATATTCAAATTTCACAACACAGCTTACTATAGTTTGCATGCTCAAAAACCAATGAACATACATACGCAATGTTTTGGCTTTATCTTTTAAGTATCATTTTATGTATATGGGGAGGCCGATTTTTTTTTTTCATTTTCACATTTGAGTACTTTTTAAAAATTTGATAAAAAAAAAACCTCAATTCTTGATCATTAACACATTAAAGGAGAATTAAAGCTTAAAAAAAGAAGTAGACTAAAATGTTGTAAATGATGTTTTGTTTTTTTCTACCAGACCAAGACAACCACAGCCCTTTAGCAGTAAAAATCATTGTCTCCCAAGGTGATCCTGTAGTTCCCCTTCTTCTTGTCTGCTGATTCACTGCACATGCTCTGAGCTGCTGTCACTTACTGAGCTTAGGGACCAACTATATATACAGTACAAATAGAAAAGCCCACTGAGCATGTGTATGTCGCAGACACTCCTAAAAAAATCCAAAATGGGAAACTCCCATCTGGAAGATCTGGATCATTGTTATGACAGAGATTTTGAACCTTTAGGTTTAGTATATAAAATATGGCATTATCAACCAAATTAATTTTTTAGGGTTTAGTTCTTTAACATGTAAACATTGTAAAATGTAAAAAAAAAACATGATCAAATGAAAATTGCAAAATCATAATTTCATTTTTACAAATTCAACTTTTTTACAAAAATATAATAACTTGGTTGGTGGAAATACATCCCTGTTGACCTGTATAGAACCTTGCCATTTTTAGCCACCACATTTCATCCGTAACCCTAAAGTTTGTGCCATCAGAAATCGCAGGGCCCCATACGACAACATTTCCTGGGCCCCCTGGGCTGCTCCCACCGCAAGCACCACCTACAGGTTTGCCCCCCACCACACAGTAAAAAAACAAAAAAACCATATTGGTGGCTAGGGTTCCCACATGTTAATAAAAAATAGAAAGATATTGGTGGTCAGGGCCCCCCATAAAAAAACATTTGTGGCCAGGGCCTCCCCCATTAAAAAATATTGGTGGCTAGGACCCCACATGTGAAAAAAAAATTGGTTGCCAGGGCCCCCTCCCCCACATTATGAGAAAATTGGTGGCCAGGGCCCCTTAAACGTCCATGCGTGGCGTGGCCGGGCCCCCCTTACCCTCGGGCCCCCTACAACTCTCCCCCCTGTCCCCCCCTGATGGCTGCCCTGATTGCATATTTAGAATATACTTTCCTTTGTTATAGGAAGTCAGATTACTTCTAAAGAATAATCGGGCAACACTTAAATGTAATGTTAATAGCATTTTAATAATGCTTAACCGATTGCACTTAAAGTCATTATGTAAAAGTGTCTTTTTACTAGTCTTGTTAAAACTCACCTGAAAATGAGTCCACTATCTCAGCTAGCTACAGGTCAGTATGTGCAGTCTCCTTGATAAAACCACCAGGCAAAATGATATTGATTTGGAACATACAGTTCGTATTAAACTTGCATTCACTTGTTGCTAAGGAACACTTTAGAATAATTTTAAAATACCCTTCGTACTTTCTAACACCAACATTTTCAATTCAAATGCAAATATGTAAGATGTGTGATTCACATTGGGGGGGAGTCCATTAAACGATTTGAAAAAGCCACTTTCAATAGCTGAATCAAAGAATCTGACATGCTAATTACATCTCAGGCCTTATTGATATGCTATCATAGGCACTTGAGATTCAATGTGAGAAATCAATAGTCACAGACAATTGAAGGACGTAATACTCAGAATGTATCACATTGTTTTAACACCTGTGCTGGCTACAAAGCACAATGTGATTATGAGATGTTAATTAAATATAATACATATAGCTATGGCCCATCTGTCTAGTTTGATTCAACTCATTTCAATTATGTAAAACTTTAAACAGTTTCTCAATAAGCATACAGAAGTATTATGTTGCCTTTTCATTTTGATGGTATTTAGCTGAGCATTGTGTTATATAATATATATAATATCGGATATCAAATTTGCAGGTGCAAAGTCCAGTAACCCATAGCAACCAAAGTAGGTGCTTGTCTTTACAGTAAATTCTATCCATTGCTATAGGTCATACCTGATACAAACATCTTTATCTCTATTACAATACCACATGTATGTTTTCTTTTCACAGTGAATTCAATCGGATATATACTACAATTAGGGGCCGATTCACGAAGGGTCGAATTTCGAAGTTAAAATTACTTCGAAATTCGACCCTCGAATTGAAATCCTTCGACTTCGAATATCGAAGTCGAAGGATTTAGCGCTAATCGTTCGATCGAACGATCGAAGGATTTTTCGTTCGATCGAACGATTCGAAGGATTTTAATCAAACGATCGAAGGAAAATCCTTCGATCAAAAAAAGGTTAGCAAGCCTATGGGGACCTTCCCCATAGGCTAACATTGACTTCGGTAGCTTTTATCTGCCGAAGTAGGGGGTCGAAGTTTTTTTTAAAGGGCAAGTACTTCGACTATCGAATGGTCGAATAGTCGAACGATTTTTACTTCGAATCGTTCGATTTCGTTCGACTTCGATCGAATTCGAACGAATTTAACCAATTCGATGGTCGAAGTACCCAAAAAAAACTTCGAAATTCGAATTTTTTTTCATTCGAACCCTTCACTCGAGCTGAGTGAATCGGCCCCTTAATGTAACTCTGAATCTACAGGTATGGGACCTGTTATTCAGAATGCTCAAGACGGCAGATGAGATCCAGAACACTTTAACCTTTAACATTACAAAAAACCCAATAGGCTGGTTTTGCTTCCAATAAGGATTAATTATATCTTAGTTTGGATCAAGTACAAGGTACTGTTTTATTATTGCAGAGAAAAGGGAAATCATTTTTTAAATGGTGATTTATCTGATTAAAATGGAGTCTATGGAAGACAACCTTCTCATAATTCAGAGCTTTCGGGATAACAGGTTTCTGGATGACAAATCACATACCTGTACACGTTACATGTTGTGGTTTCATGTACTTTATAATCCACAGAAAAACACAAATGTAAATACAAATGTAATACCCTATATCATAATCCATAGGCGGAAAATATATATTTATATACCAAGCATTATGTCACTATTTCTTTATGTAACATAAGATTAGCGTAGTGAATCCCATTTAAAGGTCCCTTTTATCTGTTCCACTGCAATCACTGTTACTTTCACCTTTTATCTATGCAGCAGCTTCCCTTATCACTTCCTAGTTTATAATAGCAAGTGGCACAGAGAAGAACACCTGTCTAATGAATTCTGGGACATCTAATGAATTCCTGCATTCTGAGAGATATAACAATAGCCAAGAGTGCAATCGTTTAAGAGATTAATGGGTTATGTAATAATAATCACTAAATTTGCCCAGGAGCATTAACCAATAGCACTCATTAGCAAGTTGCATTTATTGGTCATCTATTCCAAACATCTTATTGCTTCCTTTGGGTTACTGCTTTTGGGCAAACTTTATGCCTTACATATGGGGCCAGTGCTGGTTACATTTAGAAATAGTTTCTGGACAACCCTTTTTAGAGACAGCTTTCAGGACCTCCAGCAGGGGTAGTTGGGATCTACAGGAGGTTTGCTCTGAAAGAGATCAGATAATATCCAATAGTCTTTAACTTTAACTTTTGCCAGAAATGGCAGCTGCAAATTATTATGGGCAAGTATAAAATGTTGCAAATGAAGAAAGAATCGGAAAGCACTCCGGACGCCACTCGTGAAGTAAAAGGCAACTTTATTTCAGTAGATTAAAAACATCAATTTAATCTGCTGAAATAAAGTTGCCTTTTACTTCACGAGTGGCATCTGGAGTAGGGATGGGTGAATTATTTTGCCTTGTTTCACAGCGGAAATGATGCCCATAGACTTGTATGGTGTCACGTGTCCACAAAAAAAAAAAAATTACGCGCGTCACACCCAGGTCACAGTACTTACAGGGTGAGCATTCTAAGTTTACGGTCTTAACTGCTATGTTTAGGGATGGGCGAATTTTTTCGCCTTGTTTCGCCGCGGAAATGACGCCCATAGACTTGTATGGCGTTGTGCGTCAAAAAATAAAAACTAAAAAATTTTGCCACGCTAAAATGGGTCAGATTCACCCATCCCTAGCTATGTTTATTTGCCGTAGAATTTTGTAGCAGAATACAAATACGTTTATGAAATAACCTGCCTTACAAAGGGTGTTCGCAATTGAGCTGCATCTACCTATAACTATAAAATGTTACCATATTCTGCAGAACTGGACTATAGAAGGGTAAAAGGATGTACATTTTCTAAGATAAGATCAATTCTGAAGAGATGTTCAGAGACACTGCCACCAGAACTACGGAATACTAATTGCTATATATATATATATATATATATATATATATATATATATATATATATATACACTGTATGTGTGTGTATATAACAATGTGTTGCATCTATAACAAGTCCTCTCTATCAATATATGTTTGAGGTTAATAGTCTGTATATAAAAAAAAAAGAAAAGCGGTTTATAAAAGTCCTAGATTGGTTATTATGGTTACGCATGAACCCAAATGATACATCAACCAGAGCTAAATGTTTTTCACAATAACAATGTTTGCAACTGGAAAGTGTCTAATAGTCATTTCCATGAAAATATAATCATTTGCTTTCAAAGCTTGGCATGTTGCTCGCCACTGGTTGGGGATCACTGCTGTAGAGAGAAGTAGTCGGAGACAATTTGCAATTGGTTTTGATTTGTGTTTTTTTTTAGTTACTTAGCTTTTTATTTAGCAGCTCTTCAGTTTGCAGTTTCAGCAATCTAGTTATTAGGGTTCACATTAGCCTAGCAACCATGCATGGATTTGAATAAGAGACTGGAATATGAATAGGAGATTGATTGGATAGAAAGAGTACAGCATAAATCATAGCAATAACAATGCATTTTAGTCTTACAGAGCATTTGTTTGTTTTTTTTTAGATGGGATCAGTGAACACCATTTGAAAGCTGTAAAGAGTCATTCAGAAGAAGAAGGCAAATAATTAATAAATTAAAAAATAAATAAGGAAGACCAACTGAAAACTAGCTTAGAATTTGCCATTATATAACATACTAAAAGTTAACTTAAAGGTGAACTATCCCTCTAAGGGCAGATAATACTAAACATGTTAATGCCATGACTGTCCAATGAAAGACATTTAATCATAATAAAATAAGAATAATAAAAGGACAAATAGGTTTGAATATCAAATAATTCTTAAACTACATTCTATGACATTGACTAGAAATCTTCAAATATCCGGGCAGATGTTACATTAGACTGGAAATTACATGATTTATGGTTTCTATAGTTTTAATAGCCACATAATAACGGAAAATGACCAGTAAGTTGTAACCCAAGTGCACAAATGGGTACATCTTTAAGCTAATATTGTAATATAGAACTATACTTTCCTCCTACATAACACAATTACAGTATGTAGTAAAATATATAATGGAATAATGAAGTAATGAAGTGCTTCAAACTGTCATGTTAAGAATTGAACTCATCACTTTATTATTCATTTAGGTAATAACAGAAAAACTGTTAGGGATGGAGAGCAAGTAGTAGATATTTATTTTAGATATTTTTGGTTAATCAGACTAGGAGAACATTTAACAAGTGTTGCATAGTGATCGGCGAATTTGCAAAACGGCGCCCGTTTCTTCGGAAAAAATTTTTTGACGCTGGCGAATTTATTCGCTGGCGGTGAATCGCGCAAATTTGCCGCAAATTCGCGCCTGGCGAATAAATTCGCCCATCACTAGTGTTGCACTGTTCAGGGAACTGTTCTATACACATCTTGATCACATTTAAGGTTTTTTTTGAAGCATATTCATCAACTACCTTTTTATTGCATGTGACTATTAGGGCAGATTTATCCAAATGTGAGTTTAGATTTTAACAAATAAAAACTCACCGACATTCTATTTATTCCTATGGGATTTATAATCAAATTGGATTTATAATAAAAACAACCACAATGGCTTAAAGGGAACTATTGCAAAAATTAAAATTTTATATAAATGTAATCCTAATAAAATAAGAACCTTTTTAATTGTAATAAACAATTCTGAACCATTTTAAAATAATAAGTACTGCTCACTATCCCTCTTTCAGCATCTGTCTCTCTTCATTCTCTCTTCGTGCAGGGGTCAGGTGTCAGATTTTGATTGACAGTCAGGTCTAATATACCTTTTGGGGGGCTCCCATTCCTAGCAGATGTTTTAGAGCTCACTCAAAAAATTGATTCTAGCACAAACAAAATACTGCATGTAAAGAGTGAAATATCTTCTAGGTAAATGAAGCCCTCACCATAAAGGCTGTATTAGACCTGACAGGTTCCCAGTTTTTAACTGATTATATTTAGATTTACATTTTAACTTTTCATGACAAGGGGAGTCCTCAATTTACCCTCTACTTTCAACCCTCCCACTGAACCCCATTGTTATACACCTTAATGAAACACATAGGGGCCCATTTACTCAAGTGAAGGAATAGAGGAAAAAAACTTCGAATTTTGAATTTTTTTTGGCTACTTCGACCATCGAATGGGCTACTTTGACCTTCGACTTCGAATCGAACGATTCAAACTAAAAATAGTTCGACTATTCAACCATTCGATAGTCGAAGTACTGTCTCTTTAAGAAAAAACTTCGACCCCCCCTAGTTCACCACCTAAAAGCTACCGAAGTCAATGTTAGCCTATGGGGAAGGTCCCCATAGGCTTTGCTAGCTTTGGCTTTGGTCAAACAAAAATCGTTTGATCGATGGATTAAAATCCTTCGAATCGTTTGATCGAATGAATAGCGCTAAATCTTTAAATCTTTAACTACGACAGTCGAATATCGAGGGTTAATTAACCCTCGATATTCAACCTAAAGTAAATTTGCCCCCAAGAGTCAGAAATTGGGTAAAATGGCCATATCATTTATTCACATTTTATCAAATAAATAGGACCTTTCCAGCCTCAACCCAAGGAAGTATTCAAAGCCAGAATTCCATAAGAGAACACTTCTATGCTCTGTCATTCCTCAGTGAAGACTTGAGATCAGCACAATGTCATTATATCCACCACTGAGTATTAGGCTGCCTCTACCTACAGAGTGGATGGCCCAAAACTCTGCTAGAATCAGGAGCTGCATCTCCCACCATGAGAGAAGTTCAGCAGCCCTACTGTTGGCCCTGAATCTGCAGTGTCTTGATGATAGGAAATCACCTAGCACAAGCAGTAGAAGTGTCTGTATCAATCAATCCACTGTGCAGTCATAGGGGAGAACCTCCTTTCTCCCTATTCTAAACTTACCTGTGCAGTACTCTGGCAAGTTCCTACCATTGCTGTGACATATAAAACTTAAAATATATTATCACACTGTTTTGATCCAGAGGAAGGCAAAAAAAACCCAGCCTGAAGCCAGAGCCAATTATACCTCAAGAGGGAAAAAATTCTACTCTGACCCCAACATTCCCTGGATCAAGCATTTGACCTTCATTTAACAAGAATAAGACCATGCATACTCTCACATTTATACTGTATAACAGTACTGAAACCACAATATAACAGTGCATGCAGGAAAATATCCACATGCAGTTATTAATAAATAATATGAGAACATAAAGAAGAGAAACTCCTGACATTTAGCAAAAAAACTGGAGGAGGGTGGGTGGGATTTTTCTACCTGCTCAGAAGATAAGGAAGTGAACTGCTTCTTCCCTTGACATACCATCCCTCTATTTTTCCGCCCCCCAGCCCAACTTTTTCCTGCCTTATCTCATTCCTTCTCACCCAATCACAACTGCATCTGATTCTGCCAATCTCTTAATATAAACAAGTGTAATCTGGCTGCTGGTCATTGAGGTCCCTTGTCATGCAGCCCCTGCACTTATAGCTCCAGAGCTTTCCTTTTGCATGATAGTTCCCCTTTAATCATCATGGATAATAAATGCAATAGCAAAAAAATGTTATGATTTTGTTTAAAAGTTAACTTACACTTCCCGTTGACTTCTATGGCAAAATTCTAAGATTTTAATTTTTTAGATACATTTTTAAATTTTAGTCTAAGGAATTGAGAATATATTAAATGCAAGTGTAATCTAGACACTAATGACAAGGAAATGTAATAAAAGTTGTTCATGGAAAAAAAAAATTGCGATGTAAAAATCTATGCCTTTGTGGAAACAAATATAATGTAGCTTTTGTAAACCCAGAAACTGTTTAACAATCACTTCTGGCAGTGGAAGAAAGGTTGCAAATGTTATAGTTTGCAGTGTGTAGTGTATGTTCTAAAACTTACTGGAAAGGTATTTTTGTTCCAAAAAATTACACCACCTTTAATTATGCCATAAAATGGTGCTATTATCAATTACAATTTGCAATGCAATAATTGTCCAACAAATAATATTACAAAAGGAACTTTTTTCTTTCTTGTGCTAATTATTTTTTGTGATTTGGTCACATTTCTACCTTAATTTACAATCTGGTTGCTAATGTTGTCTATTATGTATCAGTTTAATATGATTTGCCATAATGTAGCAGCAGATCAGTTCCTAAATTTGAACAGCTGTGATGTAATATCTTATATGGGTGTCTATTGAATTTCTGGAATGTATCAGATTAATGGGTGGATGTCATTTTTTCTGGTATTGTTTATGTGCAATCGTTTTCATCCATTTCATAAGACATATGCATATCAGTGACAATGGCATTTTGTGGAACAATGCAGCAAAAGAATCCTACATTACCCAACTTTACATAATGTCAATTATGTGAATGGATCATTAATATCCTTTTATGAGATCAAAATATATATAAATTACTATGGAATTATTTTCTTGATTAAACCATACAATGAATAAAAATGAAAAAAAAGAGATTAAAAAAAGTAGTTCCCTCCACTCAAAAGCAAAAAATACTTGCGAGCAAGTTAAAGATATAAATTGACATTGGCCCTTTGGTCAGACAGATGGACATTGATTATGTTTTAATGAGCTGCTCTGTGATTAAAGCATTCTTCACTTTCCAGCCTGCAGATGTTTTCAACTTGATTTGTGGAACAGATCCACGATGAAGGAACCGATTATTTCTTGTTTAAAAAGCACATTAACAATCCATTAGTTCAAAGACATAAATTAAACCATATTCTTTAGATTAAAAGAAATAGCAGTTAATATTATGCTGTGTAATCACCATTCTAGAGTGGATATTGCAATAAAATGCAATTAGGGACAATCGTTTTTTTATGTAAATGCCCAGTCTTATGTGATGAAAATGTAATGCACTTATAGGGGGTTGTTTATCAAAATATGAATATTTCTCAGAATTTTCTGAAAAAAAAAAACTTTTTCAAATTTGACACCAAATACTGCAACTTTTTCAGAAACCCAGCACAAATAAGTATATCTGCCATTGACTTCTAGATGAACTCGGCAGGTTTGAGTTGAAGTCCGAGTTTAATAAATCCCAAAAACAACACTATATATTTTACTATTTTAAAGCTGTTGGCTATACCATTCTAGCATAATTATCCTCCTCTATATAGAACCTACATATTCCAAAACACGTCATAAGGATTATACATGATTTGCATCAACCTGTCCCATCTGAGCATAGACAACAGGAGCATTTGCAATGACTTCTCTTTCCAATAGAGTTCACTTTTGTATTCAGCTCATCTATTTGCATGGAATTTACAATGAAGCCATACTTTATTTTAATCCAGGCAAGGCATACACGAATAAGCATTGCATTTGGTAGGCACTATCTATATTCACATCTACAGTATTCGGGCAAAGAATTGTATTTGGTAGAACAAAGTTCAAGTAGAAATGTTAAAGGAGAAAGAGAAAACGCAAGAAAAAAAACATTTGTTATGAAACTTTTTTTTTTTTTTAAAAAAAAACATTTTTCAATATACAGGTATGGGATCCATTATCGGAAACACGTTATCCAGAAAGCTCTAAATTACAAAATGGCTGTCTCCTATAGACTCCATTTTATCCAAATCAATTTTTTAAAAAATGATTTTCTTTTTCTCTGTAATAATAAACCAGTACCTTGTATTTGATCCAAATTAAGTTATAATTAATCCTTACTGGAGACAAAACCAGCCTGTTGGGTTTATTTAATGTTTACATGATTTTCCAATAGACAAAGTATGAAGATCCAAATTATGGAAAGATCTGTTATCCAGAAAACCCCAGGTTCTGAGCATTCTGAATAACAGGTCCCATCAAACATAGAATTTTCTTTCATTATTATGATTATAGCCATATGAAGTATAAAGAACACATCATTCCTTAATGGTTAACTGTATTCTGGATCCCATTACATTTGGGGGCACATTTACTATTGGTTGAATATCGAGGGTTAATTAACCTTCGATATTCGACCCTTGAAGTAAAATCCTTTGACCTCGAATATCGAAGTTGAAGGATTTACCGAATTTAGTACGATCGAACAATCAAAGGAAAAATCGTTCCATCGAACGATTAAATCCTTCGAATCGAACGATTCGAAGGATTTTAATCCATCGATCAAACGATTTTCCCCTGCTCGGTAGGTTTTAGGTGGCGAAGTAGGTAGTCAAAGTTTTTTTATAAAGACACAGTACTTTGACTATCAAATGGTTGACTAATCGAACGATTTTTAGTTTGAATCGTTCGATTCGAAGTCGAAGTAGCCAATTCGATGGTCGACATAGCAAACAAAAAACTTTGAAATTCGAAGTTTTTTTCATTTGAACCTGTCACTCGAGCTTAGTAAATGTGCCCCTTAGAATTAATGAAAAACACTTTATATATATTTGCAATATTTTGAGCACAATGGGCCCATGAGATGCTCTGGATCCTAAAGCAAATATATATACATGTGCAAGCATTAGTCGTTTAACCCTTTATGTCATGACTCCTGCTTGATTTATATTTCCACAGCAGAAAAGAGCAGTGAACTTACTTGGTTTTTGTTTTGGTGATTTTGATTTCATTACGTTTCCAAATCTACATCACTGTTAAAAGTGTGAGGTGAGATTTTGGAGTAATTCGTTACTTTTTTACCGACTAGATATAATTCTTCACATTATTAAATTCTACAGCAATTTAGCAAGGTCTTTGACTTTGAATACTGCTTCTCTCGCTTTTAGTTCTGTTACAAATGTTCCTCATTAAATGTACACATACAGCGCAAGTGCCACACCAAAACCTGATTCTTATACTAAGAGCAAAACTGCCTTTAAACCTGTTCAAGAATTTTTCGGTTTATACCATTATTCATTCGATCGAACGATTAAATCCTTCGAATTGAACGATTCGAAGGATTTTAATCCAACGATCGAAGGAATATCCTTCGATCAAAAAAACTTAGGCAAGCCTATGGGGACCTTCCCCATAGGCTAACATTGAGTTCGGTAGCTTTTATCTGCCGAACTAGGGGGTCGAAGTTTTTTTTAAAGAGACAGTACTTAGACTAGCGAATGGACGAATAGTCGAACGATTTTTCGTTCGAATCCTTCGATTCGTAGTCGTAGTCGAAGGTCGAAGTAGCCCATTCGATGGTCGAAGTAGCCCAAAAACTACTTCGAAATTCAAAGTTTTTTTACTTCGAATCCTTCACTCGAATTTAGTGAATCGGCCCCTACGGTTTACATGTTTAAGTGGAAACTGGCTTTTCTTCTCCTTACCTCAGGCATTCTTCAATAAAAACAGAAGAACAAGTAATTTTTTTGACTCATGAATGCACTTTGACTATCAATGTCCATAGTGAATGCATCTTCTATGGCAAGGAATATATCAGTTGGCTTCCACAAAAACTCTTTTTGCAAAGATTGCTCTGTATATATACACAGAGTAGTAAATTCCTTATGTCAACTACTGTGACATTTTTATTGCTTGGCACTTAAAATCCAATAGAAGTGTTCAATTATTGGTAAATGGGAGGTATATGTTTAAGTTCACTTTTAGTATAGCTAATTCTAAGCAACCTTTCAATTGACCATGAAGATTTTCCTATAAATTATTAAAGTCCCCCTACAATTTATTCCAATTGGTGATGAATATCTACCTATAAAATGTTAAAGTCCACATCCAATTTATTCCAAGTTTATAAACCCAACATTTCCAACTTATTTTCAGAAACGAGATCCTCCTTTCTCTTTATTAAGAATCCAGTGTGGTTACCCGGCATTAGTAAAAATTGTGTGTTTTCTTCAAAATTTCTAATGCTACTTATAAAAAAAAGTTAAATTATAACCATTAAGGCTGCAATTTAGGCTTCAAATAGTGCTGCAGGGCCTATATTTGCACATCAGTAAGAGATAAGCTATAAAGAACACAGAGCTTTTAGTACTTAAGGGTTCACCTTTACATTAACTTTTAGTATGTTATAAAATGACTAATTCTAAGCAACTTTTCAATTGGTATTCATGTTTTCTTTTTTTCTTTATCTTAAATTATTTGCCTTCTACTTCTGACTCTTTCCAGCTTTCAAATTAGGTTTACTGGCCCTGTCTAAAAATGAAATGTTCTGTAAAGCTACAAATGTATTTCAGAATACCTACAGAATGTTTGTATGGGTGGCAGGGCTATTTTCTAAAGTACAAAAACCAGCAACAGCTGCCATTTTTTTTACATTGCACCCTTTTCCACCTTCAATGCCTGTGGTTAAAGGGCTTTCTACTTCAGGCTTGATAACTTATTATCCTTAAGGTTTTACATGCTGGGTTTTATATGCTTCAGTCTTTTTCCTCCCAGATATTGATAAATGAACATGTTTAGACATATGTGAGGTTATACTGACACTTTGGGGCACATTTACCTAGGGTCGAATATCGAGAGTTTAATTAACCCTCGATATTCAACCATCGAAGTAAAATCCTTCGACTTCGAAGGAATAATAGTTCGATCGAACGATTAAATCCTTCGAATTGAACGATTCGAAGGATTTTAATCTATCGATCGAAGGATATTCCTTCGATCAGGAAATTGTTAGGAAGCCTATGGGGACCTTCCCCATAGGCTAACATTGGCCCCGGTAGGTTTTAGGTGGCGAACTAGGGGGTCGAAGAATTTTTTAAAGAGACAGTACTTCGACTATCAAATGGTCAAATAGTCCAACGATTTTAAGTTTGAATCGTTCGATTCGAAGTCGAAGGTCGAAGTAGCCCATTCGATGGTCGAAGTACCCATATTCGATCATTCGAAATTCGAACTTTTTTTCCTCTATTCCTTCACTCAAACTTAGTAAATGGGCCTAGGGTCGAATATCGAGGGTTAATTAACCCTCGATATTCGACCGTCAAAGTAAAATCCTTTGACTTCGAATATCGATTAAATCCTTCGAATTGAACGAGTCTAAGGATTTTAATCCATCGATCGAAGGATATTCCTTCGATCAGGAAATTGTTAGGAAGCCTATGGGGACCTTCCCCATAGGCTAACATTGTCCTCGATAGGTTTTAGGTGGCGAACTAGGGGGTCGAAGAATTTTTTAAAGAGACAGTACTTCGACTATCGAATGGTCAAATGATTTTTAGTTCGAATTGTTCGATTCGAAGTCGAAGGTCGAAGTAGCCCATTCAATGGTCGAAGTAGCCATATTTGAACATTCGAAATTCGAACTTTTTTTCCTCTATTCCTTCAATCAAACTAACTAAATGGGCCCCTTTATCTAGTCTTTTATTTGATCCATTTTCAAAATGACTTTGCTCAAGTGATTCCATGCATACTGTGTCTGGGTAACAAAAGGAATGAATAGTCCTACAGTATTAGTTATAGGAAATGCATTCTATTAGACAAGAAAAACTTGACCAAAGGCCAAAGAAATATTTTACACATTTCTTATGTTAAGCTAAAGGTTTAATTTATTCCTTTAATTGCAAATCACTCCTGTGGAAAACATCCTAAACCTTCTGTCCTTGTACAGCTCCATTATTATTATATTTATTTTACTTGTTGTTATCCATGGCTAGCTTTGGAAATGGATTCCTTAAAAACATAATTCCTTTTAATAACTTGTAAAGAAGAAGACAACAGTTTCATTGCTATTCAAGAGGGACACCTCCGCTTTGCTCAGTCCCCTAATTAATTATACATGCTATTGAAGAAATGTAGCATACCATAGAGAAAAAGACAAAATGCATTTGTTAATCCTCGTTAGAGTTAATTTCTCTTTAATCAAAATGTGGCTTGTAAAATGGAAAGTCCTGCAACATGCCACAATCGGCACTGCAAAGAGACTGATAAAGCACATTGAATGTGACTTTTAGTAATAGTGTTCCTAATTTGTTTCTTTAATCATTTGTGGTAAATCATAGGAATAGTTTTCATGAGAAATCCCTTTATGTTGAACATCTCATTTCACTTTAATAAACCTGTTGTTTACTAGGATATTATCTAGCAATAAATGAAAGCTTCCAAGCTTTGTACAATTGTGTTACACTCAATACCTTCAATACAAAGGACCCTGAGCCTGTGCGCTAGGTCCAGGACTTAGTGAAGGTGATTATATCACAGGAACTCTGCTTACTGATTGGGAAGACCTTCAAACCTTCAATTATGTAGTAAACTGAAGTCATTAGGGCTTAACTCTAGTTTCATACTGTATGAGACTGCTATGTACCCTGAAAGCTCATACATTATCTCTTGTTCTTCATCTTTCTGTTCCCTGTTACCTCAAAAGGGAAATGTCTTTTTCATACCATACTACCTATAAAGTAATTGAGTTTCAAAAACAATTTACATTCACTGAATGTTTAAGGAGCAAATGCAAGTTCTTTAAAACATTAAGGGGATTATTTACTAAAATCCCAAATTTTCTCATTATTTTAGCAAAACCACTTCGACCAAACTCCCATCCACATTTTTACCTCATTTATCAATAAATTAACTCGAACAAGTTGGTGTGGGACAGGACTCAATAGTAAAATAATCAGATATTTTTTATATCATCTGAAAACCACAAATTTATTGGATTATTGTACAAAACCCAGCACAGATCATGATATCTTCCAATTGTACAAGGGACAGCTGCCATTGATTTCTACATGACCTCGGCAGGTTTGAGATTTAGTACTTTTTTATTCGGACTTTTAGCAACCTCGGGGTTTAATCACATAAACTTTGAGTGTTTTCTTTCAAAATTATGGTGAATGGGATTTCTAGAACATGTAATGGTTAGATCAAATTATTAATAGATAAAGTTGTTAAGAGAGTGTAATAAAAGGATCCATCAAAAGTATAATGTACCTAAACTTATTCTATGGTGATAGGACACACTTATAGTACCTCAAAAAGTGTAAGTAACAATCACATAGACCAATTTAGCAAAAGAACCATTATAAGCGCTAATCAGTGGAGGATGCATATCAAGCAATTGGGACTACCAAACACCAGGCTCAAAAAACTTTGTAAGCTAAAATTAAGGACGATTGCCTTATTATTATTAATTACACCCCCCTCCCACTATAATAAATCATGCCTTTACTCCAAACAACTTACTCCAACTAATGGTTAGTAGACTTGTCCTTCAGGCTGTAAATTTGTGATGCACAATTTACAACTTTAGAAGGGGTTTCAGATGTTTAATGGTTGTATAGTGTGTCTAGAAGTGTTATACTACTTGTATACATTATGTTTTGCTAATGTGAAGGGAGCTCTGAGTTACTGAAAAAATTTGTATTTTTTATTTAAAAACAATTACACCATTTCAAGTTTTGAAATGATGTTGGTACAAAATTAAATGCACATATTTATAACTATGCCCCTAACAACACTTCACATGGGCCAGCTATATTGGGTAATTTAATGAGCAGAGCTTCCCTTAGTGCTGTTCTAGCTTCAAGTTGTATATCCCTGTCTCTGTGTAACTGTAAGCTACCCACTACAAAACTAGAAAATGGTATGTTTAAAGGGATACTGTCCTGGAAAAAACATTTTTTTCAAAATGATTCAGTTAATAGTGCTGCTCCAGCAGAATTCTGCACTGAAATCCATTTCTCAAAAGAGCAGATTTTTTTATATTCAATTTTGAAATCCGACATGGGGCTAGACATATTGTCAATTTCCCAGCTGCCCCAAGTCATGTGACTTGTGCTCTGATAAACTTCAATCACTCTTTACTGCTGTACTGCAAGTTGGAGTGATATCACCCCCACCCTTCTCCCCCCCAGCAGCCAAACAAAAGAACAATGGGAAGGTAGCCAGATAACAGCTCCCTAACACAAGATAACAGCTGCTTGGTAGATCTAAGAACAACACTCAATAGTAAAAAAACCATGTCCCACTGAGACACATTGTTACATTGAGAAGGAAAAACAGCAGCCTGCCAGAAAGCATTTCTCTCCTAAAGTGCAGGCACAAGTCACATGATCAGGGGCAGCTGGGAAATTGACAAAATGTTTTTGTTTGCAAAAAAATGTAGGGTTTTGAGGTGCATCATTCAGCAATTTTTTTTCATTCATTGTTTTTATATTCAGCTATTTTAATAAATTCCATGACAATTGCGGTTTTAAAGTTTGTGAGTTTAGTTGTGGTTTCAATAACCTCTAAAACTGTTAAAATGCAACCTTTAAATAAATAAGCCTTCACCACTGAATATCAGTTTGCTTGCTTTTCTTTGTTCTTGTGTAAAATGCTAATAAATTACAGTATACATTTTTGTACCAGAACTAATTTAGTATAAAGCTTTTACTACTCATATGAAGTATTACAAAAATATATAATGTTTTCAAAACTCAAACCAACTTTTTTAAAACTGTAATTCAGTATGAATTGTTTTTCCATGTGTAGCAGTAAGAAGCTAAAACTCGAATGAAATTTGTCGGATGTTTCAACATGATTTATTTTCTCATCAGTAGTATAAAGCAAATAATCTATCTATAGTTGGTACATAGTTTCAGGAATGGGATGATAAGAACGCTAGTGAAATATATCTGCTTCCAAATCATCATTAGCGTCTGTATACAGGTTAATGTGTTCCTTTTAAAAACAGTAGTGACCTATGTGAGGTAAAAATAAATGGCACAAAATGACTACTGAGATGTGTAAAAGCAGACAAATCCTTCCACATATTTAAACGAAGGCATAGAAGCTACAACTCTGCTTGTCTCAACCAAGGCAGCAACCGTAAGAAACATCGCTTCTCTTCTCTCCAAATGTAACAAGCAATTAGGCTACATTTTTTACAAATGCAATGAAAGAGTTAAAAAAAAACCTGTTCACTCCTTAAGGTATGCCGCTACCTTATGGAAATAAATCCCTTAACACCCTTTTATCATGGTAATTACATCTCGAATGTTGAACTGACGTGTCTAGATTTTCTGGCTTACTGAGATTGCTTACCATTTAAATCAGTCCTCTTCCCTATCACATTCGCACACCAATCGCTAGTGACTAATGTCATCAGGAGCCAATTAACCTGCTGCAAGTTTTGCGAATTGGGGTGGGAAATTTGAGTCCCCGGTTAAAAACACAGGGCAAGAGAATACCATTAACTCTTTGCAGAATGTAAAGTTTAACGTAGGACCAATTGGCGTAGTTTCAAAGGCTTGTTAGAAAAATAATTTAAGCACCCCCAAAACTTTGTACATAAAACTGTTTTCATAAACATATACAAGTATTGGTTTATAAGACCTCCACTAGACCCTTACACTTTTTGGATCCTCCAACACTTGCAGAATCTGCTTTCTCTATAGGTATGCCCAATGCAACAAGACAATAACAGCAGCTTTTTTCTTTTTTTTTATTTCAACCAAACTCATTTTCTTTGACAAAATGCATGGTTTATCTCTGCTTTCTTTTTGTGACTACATAGCATTTGAAATCATTATTACTAAAAAAAAACCAATAACACATTGCAGTGCTGTTTTCAAAACTCAATTTTTGGCTCAATCCATGATTTATTCCCCTCTTGCAACTGTAAGATCATTTAAAACTTGATAATAGTTTAGAGAGGAGCATGGCATTTCCAAGACTAATCAGAGGATTGCCAATGTTTAATCATCTCCTTCCAGATGGAATTAGATATTTGAAACACATTATAAGCAATGCTGTGGTCACCAATATAATGGGTGGTTGAACAAAATCCTAATTTTAAAGGGGAACAATGATTGTAATAAAGTATTGCTACTGTAGCTAATTGAGAACTATAGTTAGGATTAAGGTGTTTTGGTGGATGATATTTTACATAATATAAGACTACCCTAAACAACCCTATTTAACCATGACACTTCAATGTTCTTCTCTCATATAACTGCTATGAAGCGTTTTCAGAATACAATGCCCAGGCCTTCCTTTTGGAGGGCCACAAGGATATCAGTACAAATTGCATATTGCCAATGTAGCGAGGAAGAGGTGCAGTTGCCCTAAACTACAGTGAGATTAAAGTTGTAATGGTTTGATTCTTTCACATATTCCCCCTACATTTGTTACACGTATCAAAAGCATCACACACAATTAAATATAATACACTTGTGTGCTCCGCTGCAAAGGATCGTTCTTAAAATAAAGAGAGCATTTCTTCTATATGACTGTATAATATATAATGTTTAATATATTTATTTTAAGTGGTTTCTTTCTATTATGATTTTGTAGGAATCAAACATTTATAACATGTTCTTGAGAGAATGAGAACTCATATTCATAGAAGAGGCTGAAGCTTATCTTTTTTCCCATAGCTGCTATAATAATGAATCATTGCAACATCAATCCCGCCATCTTTTATATTTTGTTTCCTAGAGGAGGCACAAGAGAAAGCACTTCATTTTGCAGAAATATATCCCTGTCTGATACCTCCTCCCCAGACAGATATATGGATGATGCAATATCCCTAGCCATCATTTTAGAGTGATGGGCTTTTGATAAACCTCTGGTTCCAAAACCACATAGTACAACACAATCTCCCATTCGTTTTCTTCCCTGTAATGCCATATGTCTAGAAATGTAAAAGGGTCTGAAATTACACAAAGCAATTGAAGGGGGGGGGAAAAGCCATTGTAAAGTTAAAAAGTATAATGTTTCGAGAGTGAGATCACAGGAGAGACTCTGACAAGCCAGTTGTTTGTTGTATTAAATTTACTGCTCTTGATATGTTTCATTTGAACAATACTAGATGTATTTATTGGTAATAGTATGCATGGGCTTTTAAAACCTTAAAAGGTACTTTCTACTGATTTGTATTACATGGAGCTAAATTGCTCTTCCTTTATAACCTAGTGATTCTGAATGTGCTACCAGCAAGTATGCACATATAGGTTTTTTTTTTTTTTGTTTACTCCATGTAACAATGAGACAGAAACAAAGTGATATCTGGATAATGTAGACAGTGCCTGAGGACTTCATCAGTCCATGGGTGAAGCGGTACAGTAGCTCTGCATGAACCCTTTGTGCCATTCTGTGATCAGAATGATGATCAGCTACCTGTGTCCCACTGCTTGAATGAATAGAGGAATGATCTGAACCATTGGCAATTGGGCCAAAGAAAGGAATTCCCAGTATGCGTATAGCCAAAGTAACTGCAAATTGTTGTTACATATGTTGCTCTTGAATTCTGGGATCAGATTATCTGAGTCAGCAAATGATTTCTGACAGACCGTGGATAGTCATCCTCTCCCAGTCAAAAATTAAATATAAATAATATATATATATATAAATATATATATATATATATATATATATATATATATATATATATATATATATATATATATATATATATATATATATATATATATATATATATATATATATATATATATATATTGAGGGGGTTATTTATCAAAGTCTGAATTTATCTCAATATTTTCTGAAAAAAACCAAATCCTCACAGTTTCTTTGGGCATATTTATTAATAAACTTTCCCAAAAAATTTATTTGTGGGAAAAAATCGTGAAAAATACGATTTTCGCAATTCTTTTCTGATTTTTCATTCGATCTTCATGTTTTTTTTATGATTTTTCCCCTGAAAACTCAGAATTTTGCCTGAAAACTCAAAAACCCAGCGCACATCAAAAAAATCATTGGGACTTTTCCCTTTGACTTATATGCAACCTCGACAGGTCTGAGATGCCGGATTTTAAGATTCAGACTTTTTCCATTCTCGGTGTTTAATAAACTCTGAAAAATGTGTGGGATCTTTTAAAAGTCAGTTATAAAAAGAAATCATGAATTTTTCGTGATTTTTGCTTTCTGAGTTTAGTAAATAACCCCCTTAATGTATATGTATCATGGGCTTGTTTGCTATTCCTAGTATATTGTATTTTCAGTATAACTTTATTTAATGCAGGTAAGTCCAGTGCCATGTGTTAGAGGATATAAAGGGTTAAATTATACTGTGATTTTGGTAGTGGCAAGAGATGAACTAACACCCTATTTCTGAGGGGAAGGATGAGGGAAGTCAATAGATAAGGTAGTACAGTATATTCTTTGTGAGTGACTGGATAGTTTTGTTGGGAGTCACTAGATGAAGAACCAACTGGCACCATGGGTCTAACCTGTTATTGGAACTTTAACCCATCCTAAGCATTTTATGGAAGGGAGGCCCATAGACTAACATTCCTCCCTTTAATGCCTGTGGAACTATCAGCCCTGCTGGATCTGTGCAACCTTGGAGGAACAATAACATCAATTAGTGCAGTATGCCAGCCTATCTATGGCTACACATGGACACTCTGGCAAATCTAATGGACACTCTGGCAAATCCTGCCAGTTGGTGGTGCTAACGTCAGAATGTCTTAAAAGAGAATTCAACCTTAACATTAAGAAAACCCTACCCCCCCCCACCCTACATAGACCCAACTTTACTTAACTAGGGGTAAGTAAAACCTTAAGAGCATTTTCCCAGGGTAACAGTTAGGCTGGGGGAGGAGGGAGGGGGGTCTATGTAGGGTAGGGGGGTAGGGTTTTTTTTAATGTTAGGGTTGAATTCTCCTTTAAAACGGCACCAACATCTTGTTCTAATTGATGATTACTTGATGATTACTGGAAAATCATGTCCCTGACTTCTAACTTCTCTTGCCGCTATACTATGTTATGGCTTTATTGGTCAAGAAGTTCTTTTACACTATGCTAAGTGCATACAATCTATATTAATGAGTTTAGATGTTTTATGGTATCCCAATAATTATTATTATTATTATTATTATTAAAACCTCTAGTCCCCTGACCTCAGCAGCACTGACCAAGCACAGGCAGAGATAAAAGGGCTGCAGAGCTTGAAGCAACAAATGGGTGGGGTGACGCAACCTCTGACTAATCTCCAGTTAACCCCCCTCGAAATACGTAAATAAATCAGGACAAGACTCCCTGTCCAAAACTACCACTTACATTAAAACAGAACATTAGGGGGGTTATTTATTAAAGATTGAATGCTAATAACTCCAAAAATTAGAATTGCAATTTTTTTACTATAATATCTGAATTGTTTGAGATTTATTATACCCCAAGGCTGCAAAAAGTCAGAATCCGAAAATCTGCCATCCCAGACCTGCCGAGGTTGTTGTCAGTGGGGCAAATTTACTAAAGGGCGAAGTGATTAACGCTAGCAAAAGTTTGCCAGAGTGACGTAATTTCGGTACGTCGCTGATTTACTAACGGGCGCTGGCGTAAATTTGGAGATAGACTCTAGCGCTACTTCACACTCTTACACCAGGCGAAGTTTCGCTCTGACGAAAGAGCGTACTTCGCAAATTCACTAAGATGCGGATTTTACTGAACGTTCCCTATTGCGCCGGACTTGCCTTCGCCACTTTAGACCAGTCGAAGTGCAATAGAGTAGATAGGAGTTGCTCAAAAAAGAGTTGAACAAGTCCCAAAAAATGCTGGCAACTTTTCAGTTTTTCAGGGGTGATAGGCTGCTAAAGATCATAAATATTTTCTCGGTTACCCGGCTTTCCCCCTACATTTCCTACATATGGCACGTAAACTATACACTGGGCTCATGTGTAGGGCAATATAACCAACTCTATTTTCTTTATTAAGGTTCCCTGGGCTTGTGTAGTGTAATGTATTTGCTGCAACATATACATTCAACTTTAACTTCCCGCCCTATACAAATTAGCCAATGCTAGCACAACTTTGCTTTGCTTGCCAAATTAACGCTAGTGAAATTTCGCCATTGTTCGACCCCCTGGCCCGCAACTTTGCATTTTAGCGAATTAGCATTGTCCTGGCGCATTTTCGCCTGGCGAAGTGTTGCGATATGAGCAAAGCCATCGCTGGTGAATTTTTGCCGATTAGTGAATTTGCCCCAATAGGTGAAGTCCCTATACTATTTGAATTTCTGTGGTCTGTGCTGGAATTACCCCCGAAAATCCGACTATTTGTGGCTTTTCGGGAAAAAATTTAACAATTTGGATTTTTGTTCGATTTTTTGAGTTTTTTGCCCGATCCAATTAAATCGAGCTTTAGTAATAATAAATAAGGTCAAATCATGGATTCTGGTTTCGTCTGCCCTTTTTTTTTCAAATTAAATAATCAGAAAAAAATCAATTTTGATAAATAATCCCCAGATGTAGTAATATTTACATGTAAAATGTTCATACTGTATGGGGCAGATTTACTGAGCTCGAGTGAATGGTTCGAATGTCAAAAAGTTCGAATTTCGAAGTAAATTTTTGGGTACTTCAACCATCGAATAGGCTATATTCGACCATTCGACTTCAATTCGAACGATTCGAAGTAAAAATCGTTCGACTATTCGACCATTCGATAAACAAAGTACATACTTCGCCAAATTAAAGCTACCTAAGTGCAATGTTAGCCTATGGGGACATTCCACAGCACGGTTTTTTTTTTTGTCGAATAAAAATCTTTTGATCGATCGCTAGAATCGTTTGAATCGTTTGATCCAAACGATTTAATCATTAGATCGAACGATTTTTATTTGACCACAGGATTGCCAAATTTGTTGAAAAAGCTTCGAATTCGATATTCAAATCCAAAGTTTTTTAATTCGATGATCGAATTTCGAAGTTTTTTGTACTTCGATATTCGACCCTTAGTAAATCTGCCCCTATGTGATAGAATGTAATTTTGAACCAAAATGTATATAACTAGAACTATTTGACACACTTTCTACAGAGCTGGTTATCTAATAAATTTATCTGCACTCTCTCTCTTTCTCATGTGAAGGAGTTGTCCCTCTTTCATTTTTTGATTGTTCCTAAATGTTTGAGATTGAGAACCATAAATCACCCGATGTTTCATTACCCATATATACCTGTATTTCTGTTAGTCTGTCTATCTAATTTATACCATCTGATGATCACATCTATTTCTCTATTGGTACATTCGTATATAAGCCCTATTCATCCCCGGTGCTTTTATCCCTCACTATAGTTCTTCAGTTTCTTACTTTTCTTTTTACTCTGGCATTGTGCTTCATGGCCCTATCACCTGCCCATGCAAATGCTTTTTTATTTCATGACTCAAGGCTAAATACTTTTCTTAGCTTAAATGCATTTTATTGATTAAACTGCTTTCCAGTTTGTTCCTGGTATTTTATTTGAGTAATACTGAATCCTTGAATTCTGTTCATTGTTGGCTGTTTACTGCTAAATGAAGGCAGAGAGAGAGAGAGAGAGAAAATTCCAATTAATAATTGTACTTTGTGCAAGTATGGTAAGTCTCCCAGGAAGCTGAGAGAGAGAGAGAGAGAGAGAGAGAGAGAGAGAGAGAGAGAGAGAGAGAGAGAGAGAGAGAGAAGAGAGAGAGAGAGAGAGAGAGAGAGAGAGAGAGAGAGAGAGAGAGAGAGAGAGAGAGAGAGAGAGAGAGAGAGAGAGAGAGAGAGAGAGAGAGAGAGAGAGAGAGAGAGAGAGAGAGAGAGAGAGAGAGAGAGATGACCGCTATAGTTGTTAAAAAGGGTAGGGAAAAAAAGACTCCAGTTACAGTCTTATCTGTCTCTGCCAGCCACACATTTGGATGATATCAGACCCCAGTAAACTTTCGCTGTTCAGGGATATCTAGCGGCTGTGCTAAATTACTACATTCTCAAATTCCTATCTTATCCAACTCAGCCAAATTATTTATATTGAAATGCAGAGGGTTTCAATTTTAATTAAACAAGCAACATTTTATTCTGAGTTTCTTTTGAAAAACCCTTGCACTTCTGCAGTGTAATGCTGATAAAAAGACTCCCGCTACTCTTCAAGTTATAGTTGTGCTGGATAATGTGCTGTATACCAAGGAAGTACATAAAGAAATAGAGCTGAGAACAAATTTAAGCTGCAAATGACATTTTTAATGCACCGTTATAGGCAACAGTATATAATGGTGTGCGTTTAGCACTCCTTAGATGCTCTCTTTATATGCATTTATTAAATGAAATAGCAAAGATGTTTGTACAGTTATCATAAGTGCAATTCACATGTAGTACAGTAGCTCAATTATTTACTCTATTTTAGTCCAGGGATAAAGCAGAAGGCTTTAATAAAAAGATCCTGTGCTATGTCACATATTGTATGGAACGGTATTTTAGAATAAGATTAAGATATTTATGAGTCCTCTCATTCCATACTCTTGGTGGCTTCCATGTAAAGCTGAACTCAGGGCCGGCATCAGGGGGCCACAGGGGGGACAGTTGTCTCGGGCCCGCAGGGTTTTGTGTATAAGGGGGGGGGGGGCCGGGCCATGCTTCACTTACTTGATTAGCCAGGCCCCCCTGCTTTCAGCATGCTGCCAGTTTCACAAAATAGGACACAGCAGCTCTGGGCACAGAAGATTTTATCCCATTAAGATTTCCTGTCATTGGTCCTTTAAGAATAAGTCCCAGTAAATCTGCATTGGGTTTGGATCCCCTCATCCAATCACTGTACAGCTTTACCAGGACTTATTCTTAAAGGACCACGAGGGTACAGGAAATCTTAATATGAGAAAAAGCTTCCGTGCACAGAGCTGCTGTGTCCTATTTTGTGCAGCTGGCATGCTGAAAGCAGAGGGGCCTGGCTAATCAAGTAAGTGATGCATGATCAGACCCCCCCTTAGACACAAAACCCTGGCAAGCAATTTTTTAAAAAATTTGGGGGGATCTGGCCAATTTTTTTTTTACTCGCAGGGGGGGGCTGATCACCAATCGCTTTTTATAACTTGTGGGGGGGGCCATACCATCAATTTTTTTTTTACTTGCAGGGGGGCCCCTGATCACCAATGGCTTTTTATAACTTGTGGGGGGGGGGCCATACCATCATTTTTTTTTAATTGCAGGAGGGACCCTGATTACCAATGGCTTTTTATAACTTGGGGGCCAGGACATCAATTTTCTTTTTTTACTTTCAGGGGGGGCCCTGATCACCAATGGCTTTTTATAACTTGTGGGGGGGGCAGGCCATCACTTATTTTTACTTGCCGGGGGGGTGCCTGTTCACCAATGGCTTTTATAATTTGTGGGGGGGGGCAGGCCATCAATTTTTTTTACTTGTAAGGGGGGCTTTGCCACCAATGTTTTTTTTAAAAAGACTTATGGGGGGCCCTGGCACCAATGGTTTTTTATTAACTTATAGGGGGGCCCTGATCAGCAATTATTTTTTTTAACTTTTAGGGGGGCCCTGACCACCAATTTTTTTTAAAAAAAATGTATGGGGGGGCCCTGGCACCACAGTTTTTTTTAACTTATAAGGAGGCCTGACCATCAATAGCTTTTTATAACTTGTGTGTGTGGCACTGATGTCTATGTGGTCTTTTAACTGTGGTGTGGAGTGGGCGGTATCTGGGGTGGGGCTTGGGGGCTGGGGGGGTCAGGGCCCAGGGGGCTCTGAAAATTTTGTTGTACGAGGCCCCAGTGCAATAGAATCATAACATTTTGGACAAGGCCCTCTATTTCTTGTATTAGTTACCGGCTGTATTTTAGTGTGTGATCTGTATATTCAGTGTATATGGTCTTTTATTGAAAAGCGTTGTGAAATATGTTAGGTGTTAATAACAACACGTCGTACTATATTGAGGGGACAGCTATGATTTATTATTAATATCCTTCTTTTATATAGCATCTATATGTTTATGCTGCACTTTATATACAATGCAGTTGTTCATCACTCACATCAATAGATTATAGCCTCTCTCACACACATGATTAAAAGCCTGCCTGCATGTTTTTGGAGTGTGGGAGGAAACAAAGTGCAGGTATGGGATCACTTATGCGGAAACCTGTTATCAAGAGAGCTCCAAATTATTAGACCATCTACCATAGACTCAATTTTAATCAAATGATTTATTTTTTTAAAAATGATTTCCCTTTTCTTTGTAATAATAAAATAGTACTTGGTCCTATCTAAGATGTGATTAATCTGCATTGGAGGCAAAACCAGCTTATTGGGTTTATGGCATGTTTAAATTATTTTTAGGTATGGTGATCTAAATTATGTAAAGATCCCATATCCAGAAAATCCCAGGTCCCGAGCATTCTGGATAACAGGTCTCATACCTGTTCCAAGGCTAAACTGGGAGAACAGATAAACTTCCTGCTACATTCTGCAGTCAAATCAGAATAAACAGCTTTTTTTTAAATGCCCTATATGCACTTAAAAGAATGGATGGTTGTTTAATGGCCTACATGAAAAGATATCTCCAAACAGCTGCTGATAGTAAACACAAGCTAAAGCTAGACACAAGATTTTTTTGCAAATTGCCATGTAACCAATAGTTTTCTTTTAGAAATCAGTGCAACTTGCTAGCAGTTTACTAACATGGATTCTGATTAGTGCCATGTTTTCTTAGTTAGTGTATGTGTCTATGCAAATATCACCAGAAATCATGGGGCAGATTTACTAGAGGCAAGTGGCCATCGATATCGAAAATTCGCCAGAAATCCAATCCGCAGGGAGATTGTCAATTTACTAGCAGACGTAGAGGACAATTCGCTAGAGAAAACTACATCACTAACTAAATTTCACGCCCTTTCGCCAGATAAATTTTCACTCAAGCGAACAATTGTTACTCCGCAAATTCACTAAAGTGCAAATTTTCCATAACATTACCCCTTTCACCAGAGTTCCCTTCGCCAGCTTAGACCTAGGGAACTGATAAGATGAAGCTACATCCTCTTCAATCTTATGTCAGTGACATCATATCCTGTATGCCGAAAAGTTATGCAAATTATAAATAACTTTAGCATTTCTTTATATTTTAAAGTGGGATTGTATTATTGAAGTTGTAACTTAATTTTTTTTTATCAATTTGAGGGACATGTCACATTTATTTTAGGGTGGGCTCATGTCTAGGGCATTAGAGGATCTCTTTTGTGTTTATTTTGCTTCCTTGGACATTATCAATAATAAGTGGCCACTTCCAGCATTTGCACCAACATCTCTACTAAAGACAAAGATATATACAGTGTCGGACTGGCCCGGTGGGATACCGGGAAAAAGCCGGGCCAGACCCCTCGCCAGATCAGATTGTACAAACAAAAGTTTTCTTTAGGCACCGTGCAGCGCCATCTGCGCATACGCCATTCATGCAGGCACACCGAGCGGCACCTTTCAAGCAGGTGGGCCAAGCAGCGCATCACAGTAGGGGGACGGGGGGTCGGAGGGGGCCCTGGACAGTAGTCCTGGTGGGCCCGCCCCCCCAGTCCGACCCTGTATATATATATAAGACATATATGTGCCGCTCTATTCAAACTGGCGTAAGTGTACTAATGAAGTTTTGTTAGGCAGAAACAAACATTTGTTTCTGCCTAAGTTCGCTATGAAATGGACGTGCTGACAAATTTACGCTAGCAAAACTTTGACAGCACTCTGCTGCCGAGACTCAATTTTGCATTTTAGTGAATTAGCATAATGGTAGAAAAATAACAGCTGGCGAAGTGGAACAAAGTGTGGCAAAGCCTACGCAGGCAAAAATTCATCCTTCAGTTAATTTGCTCCTGAAAGTATGCAGTTCATGAGGAGCAAGTCAGTTGTGTATGCAGCCACCAAATATAACCCTGTAGGTAACACTTTCTCAAAACCATTCATTTCAGAACTCCCTTTTGTTCATGTGCTCTTTGCCCTGCCCACAGTTCAGTGTAGTGGTTGTAGACACAAGTTAAAAAATACATGTATAGGCACACATATCTTTGTATCATCATGTATTACCCTTTGTGATTCCATACATGAATGAGTCTTGTAGTGTAATAGAAATGATCACATTAATTGCAGTGATTTAACGTCAGTTATAAAAAACTATTTTAGTTTCTAAATAATGAAGCCACTGCATTTTATTGCTCTGAGTGATCTGACTACGGCTTGGTACAGCACATTCTAATCGCTGTGCTGAGATTGATGCCTAGACTGGCAATTGTGATGAAAGTTTTGTCATAAAGACCTTCCACTGGGACTTTAATTGAAGCTACACATCACTACAAACCATTACTCTTTTTTTTTCAGCCATCTGTGATGTATATCATTCCAGTGTTGGGGAACTGTACGATTTATAGAGATATAAAGGGCTCAACGGTTGTCTGATGGAAGATAGACATTATAGCATGCATACAGGGAATAGGTGTTTTAATTTAAATGCTTCATTAACTCTGAAACCAACTATGGAAAATACAATATAAAATTAGTTTATGTAAACATAAAACAACAGTTCTTAAGCACTTTTGTAAAGGATGATCTACTCTTGACGCTTCAGGAAAGCCAGTGCAATAAATATTCTCCAGGCATTTTCGCTTTCCTGCAATTTTCAGAATGAAAAGGTCAAAGTAACATTTCAGCATTTAATCACTCAATTCTGGAACTCTGAATGATCCAAAGAGAAAAACTAAGTAGGACTGGAGAATGGCACTTGGATGTTTATGTTTTCATCCTGTGAGTTAATGCCCTTTTTGTGCAAGACAGTATTTGCTTTAGTAGGCACAGAATGACACTGCCTGGAATTAGACAACTTGTTATCTACAAAGATCTCCAGATCCTTCTCAGGAAGAGAAACTCCCAACAAACTGCCATTTTCCAGTTTGCTGCCCAGTTTCCCAATTTAGTCAAATCACTCTGCAAAGTGGCAGCATCCTGTATGGAACTTATAGTTATAGTACATTCAATGCCCACTTCCAGGTCATTAATAAACAAGTTAAAAAGCAAAGGACCAAGTACAGAGCCCTGCGGTACTCCACTAACAACACTGATCCAATTAGAAAATGTTCAATTTACCACCAATCTTTGTAATCTATCAGTTGTCCCATATGAAACACACATGGCATTCTGACGTATTCAAGATTATTTTGAATAATTTAGATTCTGCCACCTCCACCCACCCCACAGAGCCCCAGCTGCCACTTCATACAGCAGAGGAATGTGTGATTTATAAATTCCTCTAATGAGATACAACATGACTCCTATTCAAATAAAAATCAGATTTTTTTTTACATAAATATGATGTTCATGTGAGTGGGAATGATCATGCTCATGTCCCACATTGGAACAACTATTTTGACTCTCATCCACAGTGGAATCCAAAATTATGTTTGTGATGATTGTCTAATGAAGAACCTGTTTATATACATTTATTTTAAATGTATATATATATTTTTTTTTTTTCATGTGTTGGGTTCATAGTTTGAGGACACATTGCTCTAATATTATGATATCTTCAAAGTGTATAAGGAACCCTTACAGAGTAGCATATTAATCTCACACATTCCAAGTGGTACAGCCCTACCCTACTGGATAATATTCAATGGAATTTTCCCCCCCATCACATCTGTGCAAGAACCCAAACCACTTTCCAAAGGAACTTTTTTGTCTACTCAAAGTCTACCTAAACTTTTTGTATCCTAATATAAGTTGTTGCTTCCCTATTTTCACTCCTATGCTCTAATTTCAGTACCCTGTTCTGTAAGAGTTCTACTCTCAACTTATATTCTTTATTGGACAAAAAAATCCCTAGTCCTTCATTGAATCTATTATTTTATTGCCAAACAAGTATCCAATCAGTTTCAGGATCAAACCTTTGCTGATATCAAGAATAATATAATTTGTGTCTCTGGAAATGTTAAAGTGCTGTCACTCCAGCTTTATAATAACCAATTAAAAAATTTGTGGCCTTCATGTATGAAAAGAAAATGTAATAACATGTAAAAGATGCAGGGTCAAATGAAATGAAAAAGCAGACCAGAATTTTCTACTTGTTGAGTGGTTGATAAAGGTTTCCAGTACTGGGGCAAACGTAGGACCTGTAATTCATAGTGTAATACAGAAATGTGAGAAAGGTTTGCCCAGTGGAACAACCCATAGCAAACTGTTAATTTACTTTTCTATAGCAGTTAGAATAATAATGCAGGCATTTGATTGGTTGCTATGGGTTACTGAACAAGGACAAATTTTATATGCTTTTGGGTAACCCTTTTATTTGATAGAGGTTAAAGCAGCATTTCCATAAGTTGAGAAACTGATCAATATCAGTTCTATAGTTATGAATATCCATATAAATATGGTGAGGGAAAACTTTAGAACATACTGAATAGGATTACTTGAACCAGTGCTGTGAGATAAGAACAAACGTTATCATTTTCCACTGCTTTTCTGAAGTCTACAGAACTATTACCGTATACAGTGTATGTTTCTCTGTCTGGACTGAAGTGAGGGACATATAGTATAAAAGGTTACAAGTCAAACCTATCACATATACCTTCAAGCCTATACTTTTTTTTATACAAGCTCTAGGTCTGCTACTCAATCACAGCCTTTAAATACTATAAGAAGGCTCATTTTGTTTCTTTTCATGACTTGCTGTAGTAACATTTTTATGTTGATAAAGCTGGTCTGAGCAAAACATAGTTGTTCTGAATGTACTGTGCAGCATTGTTTTCTTCTAAATGCACAAACCAGACCATTTAAATGCAAATTTCTGTGTTCCAACAATCACACATTGCTGAAGAAAGCCCATTATTATACCTTCTTCAGAACATTTTACTTTTTCTACATTTACTTAAAAGATACTTTTCTGTTTGAGCAATACAGAATTTAAGGTGGTAGGGGGTAAGGATAATGCAATCATATCATGCTAACCATACAGTATGTTTCATGAAAGAGCATTTATTGATATTTAGCATTTAGAAAGTCACAATACATTTAATATTGCAGGACTGACATCTTTTTGCATAAGAGCAGTTGGGGGTAGCATTGCTATTGAACTGCATACTCTACACATTTCCATTTAAAAAAAAGTTACCAGAGACTACTTTCTGCTGCAATTGGTAACCTTTCACACACACACTGCTTTGTGGTGGATGTGACCTGTCTATGGAAACTACACATCAAAGGGAATGATGCACATCAGGGTCAAAAACTCATCAGACTCCATGTCTTAAATAGATTTGCATTTTCTAAAACTTCTCAGTGGAGAATCGGACATATTTTCTTTAGCTTAACACTAGAATATATTTATTAAGTGCAGAGCAGGTTGTAAAGTGCCATGTTTTCTTCACTTTGCAAAACACCCTGCAAAATAATTGGCACAGGTCATTATGCACCTAGACAGAGCTGTATTCATTTGGGGTGAATGGGGGAGATGTCTAATATCATACACTATTCATTCATTGCCTATTGCAGAAAGTAAGTGTAAGAGAATTATTTGTGCCTCTCATTGCTCCTGCACTTGCAGAAGCAGTAGTAAATGACTTCATTGTGTACAATGATTTTTATGTATATACCCGAATAAAAATATACCTCATGGCTTATCGAACAAGCAGATGACTGGGGTTCAGTACATACACTCAGACTGGGCCTTACGTCAAGTGAACCACAGTGAAAATGTTCAGAGTTAACATATTAATCCTGAGTCTAGTGGATTTCAGAATTAATCACACTATCATATGCCACAGGCTTGCTTCTTCCGAGTGGGAACATTTCCACCATGCTTATTATGACTCAAACCTTCCTTTTCTACTGGGGACATACCTATCACTATCATTCCTCTAAGGGAGACAATTATTTCACTGTGAATTCCACATGTATAGGAAAGGAAAGTGCACAGATTAAATAAAGGGTTCCCATGAGTTTGATCTTGCATTCATTTTTTTTGCTTCCTGTTCTGCATTTAGATTTGAATGGCATCACCACCCTTATTCCAAACTACCTGTGCCTGTGCATTGCACAATGTACACTGAATTGGTGTCAAATATTTTCCATTTGCCCTGCATAAAACAACCTCATGAAAAAGTCTGACTAGTTAATCAAAGGTTAGCTTGTATCCAGCAATAGGCAAAAAAGATTTAAACACCCCTTTGTACAGATTTTCTTCTTATGCTTTGGTTTTGATCATATTTGGGATCTTTTTAAAATGGAACATTTTCTAAAGCTAAGGAAGTGCTTTCAGCACGGGTTGTGTTCTGCTCTCTGCCTGTGGTACTTGTTAAAATTGATAATAGAACAACCATGAGCAGCACTAATGTGATCTTTACTGTGCTTTACCGTAGAATAGCACTTCATCGAAGCAATATTTTAACAGAGGTTATAGCAGTTTAATATAGTATTAAGAAGTAGTATTAAAGTTTTTTTTTATAATATTGTATATCTAGTTGATACATTTTCAAATAAGAGAACCATTTCTGTAAGTTGTGTTTTTTACCTTTATTTTATAATATCACTGCAGATGGAGTCTTAGGAATGAATTGCTTAGTAAATGCTTTACATGATCAATTAAATATTTCTATCCATCATTCTAACTACAAATGAGTGGATTCAGTTTTCTATATGTCACGATCGCCGCCCCGGAGCAGTCCTAGGAGCTCCGGGTGGCGTGTCCCTCTCCGCCGGCGTCGCTCCCAAAATGCCGGCGCCCATGGCTGCCACGTGGATAGCGGCGCCGGTGCAGCGACGTCAGTACGGGCAGGAGCACCTGCGCATCGACGTGGGTGTAAATACTCCAATGACGTCACTATGGCGCCAAATTTGAACATAAAAGCGCAGCCAAGATGCCAGAATGGCGCCCAAGTATAGTATACCTTCCTGGTGTGTATCCTGGGTTTCCTGTGAACTATTTAAGATTTGTTCTTATTCCTGATTGTTCCTGACCCCTTGCCTGGACTTTGGATTTTGCTGATTATTCTGCCAGCCCTTGAACCCTTGCCTGGACTCTGACTATCCTTTTGATTAACCCTTTGGACACCACGACTTTTGATCCATCTGAGGGCTTCCTCCTAGATCCTGACCTCCTCCCTGGTGGGAGCATCCCAGCTCCCTGACAATATATTGTTGTGGGTTATTGACCTGCACCGACAGGTTACAAGTGAAGCAATAGATGCAGCAGACCCAGTGTCTAAAAACATCTAACTGGAGTCCTAACTCAGAAGTTTAGCATGTGTGTGGGAATCTTCCAAAAAATATTCTGCTCTGGGCCCAGTAACTTAGGGTTCTGAAACTGCACATATGGTATGGAAACAATACATATCAGTCAAAATGGCACTTAGACCTACTGTATCCATGGATTAACATCTCCCCCGCCGGCCCACTAGACCACCAGGGTGAGTCCACACTTGTATTTTCACATGGGCTAAAATATAATTGTCTTTAGAGAGTTGTATATACTGCAATTGTCTATAGTCAATTATTGTAATCCACATCCTGCTATTTGCACTGTGGAAACACTGTTTTTCCACTGCAGATAAAACTTGTTATGTTACAATTATTGGAGATACCCTGGTGGTTTTTGGTAAGTGAATTATCTCACACAGAGTTTATGTTGTCCCCTTATATATGCACAACAGATGTATGTAGTATATACTTTCTTTGTCTCTAATGTAAACAGAGTATAAGTGATACAGGTAACATCTCTACCTCCGACAGTGCACTGTATAGTTAAAGGTAAAGATTTGACATTTATAATTCTGTTTTATATTTCTCTATTACAATTATTTTTCTTTCATTTTGCATCCCTTTAATCAGTAATTTTAGGGCCCACAACATGTTCAGAGCTTGTCCTGTATACACTGTATATTGCAAATCCTTATTAATTAGGGCCTCAAATTACTCCCTATACCTCCTGCCTCCCACCCTGCCTTTATTAAAGAACTATATTTGGTGGCTCCCGCTGCTGCCCACTAAACAGGATATAAATCAGAACAGGAAAAAAGGACAGTGATATCTTAAATTAGGGTGTATGTGCAGTAAAAGAGAGCTGGTTGATCAGGCAACACCTAAAAGAGAGTCAAAATAAAAACAAGAGAGTAGGACTCCTTCAAAAGTCAAGTGCCTGGGTGTCAGTAAACTACCAGGTATAAAGATAGCAGGAACATCTCCCAATTTTCCCTTCCATGTCTTTCATCTGCGTTCATGGTGGATGCTATTTATCCATTATTTATATCTTCCATATCCTCATGGGCTTTCTTTTTTTATATATAATAGTGTGGTTGTTTTTCCTATAAATTCAATGCAACTTAAAAGTGGTCAAGTTTATTCCATACAACGCACATCAGAAATAGCTTGTATCTGTATCTTTTTACCTTCAGTCAGATTTGACAGATTTTAGATATAAATTCTCCCATCTCACACCATATGAATAAAAATAGAAAGGTAATTTCTCACTGTAGACTAAAGAGAAGACTGTGAAACCTGAGACCTGAAAATATTTTAGATCTGAGCAGACATTATTTTGCTGGTCCAATACCAATTTCTTGTAAGAATTGTCTACTTCAGTTTTCAGTTTAATTGCACTGCAGTACCCCAAGTGATAATTTTCTCCTCTACATAATGCAAAGAATGATCATTACAAAGACAGCAGTGACATGGTAGGACATGCATTCATCCAAAGCTTCATAGCAAGAAAAGATTAATTTGTCAGTACAAAGTTAGAGAGTAGAAGACATTGGGGCAAATTCACTAAGATTCGTAGTTGCGCCAGGCGCAACTTCGCCGCGCTTCGCCGCACTTCGCCAGGTGTAGTTTCGCAAGCGCTTCGCAAATTCACTAAAATCCGAAGTTGCGCACAGGGGTAGCGTAAGGTTGCGAAGTTGCGCTAGCGTTGATTCGCTAAGTGAAGCGAAGTTACGGTAGCGAAGGTTAATTTGCATATGGCGCCAAATTCAAATTTCAATGGAGGAATAAGTATCGGCACTACAAATGCCTAGAAAACCTTCAAAACATCAAATAAAAATTTTATTTTGCCCTACACATGTGCCCACTGTATAGGTTAGTTGCCATGAGTCAGGAAATGTAGGGGGGAAGGAGGGGAGCCCTAAAAAAAATTTCGATCTTTTTCAGCCTATCACCCATAGTGTAGAAAACACGCCAGCGTTTTTTGGGACTTAGAAAAAATTTTGACTTTTTTTGAAGCAATCCCTATCTACTCTATTGCGCTTCGCCTGGTCTGAGGTGGCGAAGGAAGATTAGCGTAAAAGGTAGCGTTCAGTACACTGCGCGCGTTAGTGAATTTGCGCAGTTACGTCCATAGCGAAAATTCGCCAGGCGTAAGGGTGCGAAGTAACACTAGCGAATCTACACCAGCGTTTGTTAGTGAATTTGCGAAGTAACAAAAATGCCCAACGCTAGCGAATTGACGCTAGCGTTCGGCGCTTCGGCGCTTAGTGAATTTGCCCCATTGTATTCATACATTACAGGGGGAGAGTGATATTTTGAACAGAAATTACTAATTTGCTGACATGCTACAAAATGTGCCATTGGAAGTCATGCTTCTACTTCATCTCCAGAAATGACTGACCAATTTTTAGAGTATGGATTCTTGAGCTTTAAAGAACTTCAGACATATTGACAAGAAGTGGGCAGAATGTGTTCTTTAGCTTCCAAATTAACTTTGGCAACAGATTCATCAAAGCTATTGGAGCATAAAGTCATGAACGTTAGACATAATGTAGCATAGAAATTAAAAATAACACTTGCTATTAAGTTTCTGAACTCTCTATGATCTGACGCTCTGGTCCTCATCATCCATCGGTTGCTAAAATCAAAGAATATTCAATGTCTAGGTTCCTGAGCCTGTGAATTATAAGGAGACCATTCTGTAGAAACAGCAACCGACATGTATAGCTCCTCCTTCTTGTCCTGCCCTGCTATAACGTTTTCCCATTACTCCAAATCTCTTTCATATTGACAAATACTGTAAACCCATGACTTTATGAGTCATTGTATATTTTTTTATTTAAATGTACACTATATAAATGGTTTTAATGCCACATTTGCATTTAAGCAATTTTACAGCGTTCTTCTGATAAAGAGTAAAAAAGAAAGCAAAGAAAGCTTCCATGATCCTGCTCTGAACTCATTAGTAATTTTAAAAAGGTAGATACTGGAAAATGAGCATAAAGAGTATGTATGTGTATGTATTAGGTCTGAATAAGGAAGGCAGTTCCTAAAATTTTAAGTCAGTAGTTAGTAGAGCTGCATTTTGATCATGTTTAATTTCTTTAAAGTGGGTAGAAATCCCACTGAATAAGTCTTATACTGTAGTCATAGCTTCAGACTGCTGAAAACTTTCCATTAAATCCAATGGGCAGATAACAGAAAATACACCTACCTCTGTCTTTTCTTGAGTGAGCACAGAAAGAAGTTAAGGAGAATAGCTCTTTAATGCAGGCAGCTGCTTCAACCACCAGGGGCATGTGCATGATGCAAAGAAAAGCCATACAATTGATATATTTATAGAGACGCAGATTTGCATTTCATATCATGTTTTTTTACTGGGCTTCGATTGAGCCCATAAGATAACACAACCCTGATTGATAACTTCTTGGCAAATCATTGTATAATGAAGCCGACTATACTTAAATGGCTGTGAATAAATGTATGTTAAATAGTATTTCTTTCCCTTTTCTAGCTGATTTTTTGGTAAGTTTCATTCTACGATTTTTGTGTGGGTGGAATCTAACACTTTTTCAGATAACCTATATCTGGCATATCAAATGGAAATCTGTTCAAGGGACGCAATCCAATTCTAGTAATAATAATGCCTAACATCAGAATGCATCATCTGTATTTTTAGCAAGGGTGTCTCATACAATTCATCAACCACTCTCCTGTTGTAATTCCAATCTACCCCTCAAGCAACTAAGATGCTTAGGAAAGCAGTCAGAAACAAAGTGAAATGAAAGCTAACAAATCATCAAGAGCTACAAGAGAAACACATGCTATATTTACAATGCTAGACTAAATGCAAACTATGTTTGTTCTAAGAAGCTTTCACTTTTGATTATTTTACTCTTTGGAGGCACAAACTATATTACTACAGATTCTTGGCATTCATTTGCACGGAAACAGGCGTGATCACTTATGCGTGATGATGTCAGCGCGCAATGGCACAAATTTCAAATGCTATTTAAAGGGACATTTTTACTGTGTTCTTTGCCGTTGTTAGGTTCATCTCATGAGAGTTACTGTTTGCATTCCTGTTTGAACCTTGTATCTGATTCCTGTTTTGACCCCTGCCTGCTTGACTAATCTGACTTCTGTGATCCTGACCCCTGCCTGGTAACCGACTATTCTGAAATCTGTATTCTGAGCCGTCCCTGTCTTGACTCCGTTTGTATTGTGCCTGCGCCGACCCGGCCTGGTTTTGACTACGCTTTTTGCGTCTGTTCCTTGAACGGTGACCTTCTGCCCAAAAGACTTTGCTAATGATCGTGTCCCTCTGCTCATCCAGAACCCTCGCTTGGTTCCTCTCTTAAAAAGACCTGGCGGCATCCAATTAGCCGAGGGCTCCTCCCGAGGTGAAAGGCGGCTATTAAAGGCGGAAGCAAGAGCCAAGACCAGGGAGCCTAGCATTTATTCCTATCTTCCCTATCTTCCCCTGCCCCGCGAATTTTACATTTGTTCAATAAAGATGGATTTATTTTATACCACTCCGGTTCGTACTTTTTGATACCATTTGGTGGAGTCCGCTACCCTCATTCTTTGGATAGCATTTATTCTGGACTCTGGGTGCTGATCGTGACACCCAGAATATAGTAAATTTACTGTATATAGCAATTTGTAATTTATGTTTTGCAATGATCCCTATCTTAGTGATATCAAGCCATAAATATGTCAAATAATGCACTGCCACAAAATAGGCCTTTAACCTATATGCACCAGGAGATTCTCTTTTAGTAGTCGTAAAAAAAAAAAAACCTAACAGTGCCACACTAGCTCTTCTTTCTGTGGTTTATCACATAATTCCAAAGAACTATACTGTCAATAACTCGCTGGTTTCAAACCAGGGGCCTGTCATATACATATACTAGTTGCTGCTCCTCCAGCTTGAGCCACAGGAGGCAGTGTGGTTACAGCCTGACACTGATAGAACTTCTGTGACTCTTTCTCCCTGTCAATATTCTCTGGTTAACACCTACGTTCCAGCTGTAGGCAATTGCACATTAAATGGTTATTTAAGCCTGCTTCCCTGACACCCTGGTGCTAGACCACTGGTCAATCTGCCTACTCCAAGCCACATGTTTGTGACTTTGTTTTGGATTCTGCTTCTGATCCTGAGACTTTGTATCTGCTTCTGAGACCTTGTTCCTGAGATCCTGTTCCTACACTGTCCCCTCTCCTGGTTAGGGATGTAGCGAACTGCCGTTTTGGCGTTCGCGAACACCGGCAAAAATGCGAACAGTTCGCGAACAGTTCACGAACTTCGAACACCCGCAAAATCGTTCGGTTCAAACGATCGAAGGATTTTAATCGTTCGATCGAAGGATTTTCGTTCGATTCGAACGATCGAAGCCATTCGATCGAATGCTTTTCATTCGATCGAATGCTTACAATCGTTCGAACGAATGGAAATCGTTCGATTTTAGTGGTCGAAGGAATCGAATGGTTGAATGGTCGAACAATTTTTATTCGAATCGAACGCGAACTCAAATTGGCGAACATCGCGCGACGTTCGCGAACATTCGGCGGACGCGAACAGTCGAAGTTCGCGCAAACTAGTTCGCCGGCGAACAGTTCGCTACATCCCTACTCCTGGTCCTGACTGTCCAGTTTGACCTTTGGCCTGTTTCCTGGATTACATTTGTCTGCCACCTGCCCTTGACCGTAGGCCTGTCTCAAGGACTCTTCTTACTGCTATACCAACCTAAAGGTTATTGTTAAGCAGCTTCTCTATGTTTCAGCTTTATTAAGGTAATAATCAGATGAAATACAGGAAGTAACATGGCCATAGATGTGCAGATATACCTGCAATATCGGATGAACTATCAGATGTCCCAATCCCCCGACCTGCCATGACCTGAAAAACGTGCGAAACAAAGATTTGTGCAATCAAATCTTTGTGTCTATGGCCATCTTAAGCAAGTTTTTCAAGCATACGTTTTGGCACAACCCCAGGCGTAATGAGTGTTTGACCCACCTCAAATGAACCCAGATTGACTGTTGATCTGCCCATCTATCCACTGGTCAAAGTAGCAGATTTTCATATGTGTTGGCCAAAGGGATTACTACTCATTGTTGATTAAGATGTATACTGTTTTGTCATCACTTTGTCTCAGTACAAGGCATTATAGCTACAACACTGTATTTGAAAGTGTATTTTAGAGTATTTTACTGAGATAATGCCATTTATAAATTAGAGGACTGGACATGTTTCTGTACTCAGCTGGCCATTGTGCTGAAACATTTATGAATAGATAATGCCACATAAACATATGTATTTATGATTTAGTTACAGTATCTATTTTAAGGCATAACAAAGACTTGGTTTAGACCCCAGGAAAATATTTTACTTTGCAGATAATGCGGTTTCTAGATGTATCCAAGGTGAAACGAAACACACAGATCATTCTCTTGCATAAAGAGTTGGAATTAAATCTATAAATCTTGACTGTCATACATGTGAATGCTAACACATGAATATAGCAACACCTAGAATTGTACACAGAAATATGACTGAAAATGTATTTCATATGTTAGTGACAGCAGTAGTTCTAATGGCAACTGGTGCAAACTGTGCCCAAATATATTCATGCTGAGTATTTTTTTTTATTTTCAGATACTGTTTTCATGCAGTTACAGAACATTCAGATAATGGATCTTTCACACACAAAACTCAGATTATACAGTTTTAGGGCCATTTAAGAGTGACCAAGATTTATGAATAATTAGGGGACCTATTTACAATGTGTTAAAAAAAATAGAGGTGTCCAGAACTGGAATTTAACTTTTTTCTAATGTTGATGTGCCCACATTGTTAACCACAAACAATGGGGACTCTGGTACTTAAAAGCCATGAAAGTAATAAACAAAATAAGTTAAATGCAGATATTTTGCTTTATTTTTTGATGACCTTTGTGGTTTCTGAGTGCTTGAATCCCCTTTTTTGTAGCTAATCTATATGATCCGTCGAAACCCTTCACTGGAAGGTTTCTTGTGGTTGATGCACTTGGACCATGTTATATACTAGGTGAGTCACAGTATACATTATTTATATTTTTTACATATGTACTGTGTTCTGTGCACAATACCCTTTATTTTTCTTTTCTGTACATGTTATTTTATTCAGATTGTTATGTTAGCCATAGCATGCTTATTGGCAGCATAAATGTTTAATTTGCCTTTTACAAGTTAGTTCTTGGTAACTGAATTCTGTCATCTTATCCTCCCAAACATCAAGATGAAAGTGCTAGATGCTAGAATCATATTTGCAAGAGAAAAACTTTACAGAAGTGCTAGATGCTAGAATCAAAAAAAAAAAAAAATACCTTTTTCCCACAAATGTCCTTTTATCCATAAAGAGTTTCAATCAATTTGGGATAACCTTAAACTATGAATTTAACATTGAAAAAATTAACAGAGGCTGTAAATTAAACGATGTATTTTAGTACATTTTTATTAAGCCATGGAGTGCTCTCACAATTTTTCCTTTTTGTATTTTGTATTGTAGCAGATCTATTCTGTTCGGAAGTTCAGCAGCTATGCTGCAGGCCAGGCTTCCATGTGGTTGTAGCACCCCCACACCTGTCTCTTTAAATGGTGGAACAATTCCTTTGGAAATGGGTGTTGGTCTGGGCAGTTTCTCTCTCTTAAAAGCCGCAAGCGGGGGAGGATTAATCTCATGGAACCAATGCTGGGGTCTAGGTTATCTCTCCCCTTTGAAAGCTAATGGCGGGGGAGGACTAAGCCCTATGATGAAAACCAATGCCCAGGTCGGGAGACCTTATTTTTCAGGTAATGCTCTTATGCCGGGAGGCTTTAGCATTTGAAATTATGACCAGAGGTAAATAGTTAGGGACCGCCATATGGGTTTTACCTTGACGTGGTATGGTGGCTTATCAATCTTATGATCATAATTTTGTAACTAAAAAAATCCCTGTCTTTGTAAATACATGCATTTGCATAGATTACTGATATGACAGGGGACAAAGGAATGTGCATTGATCAATTTTTCTTTTTTTCTATGTCTGTAGTTAATTTGGCCAGATCAGTAGCACTTCCAATGTATTTTAGTACATTTTTATTAAGCCATGGAGTGCTCTCACAATTTTTCCTTTTTGTATATTGTAAATTAAACGACACAGACCATGGATTCTCAAAACAATACAGACACATCTGTTTGAAACGCAGAAGAAACTGTCACCATTTTAAAAATAATGTAGGTGCTTATGGAAACCTAGACAATGTGTGGGAGGATGGGAGCCATAAGAGAGAATTTTGAAATTATGCATTCACTCTCATAGAGCTGTTGTTCCTTCAGGATGATCCACTCAGTGCTATGCATAATATTAGATAATGTATCTAATTACTAGCCATACCCTTTATAGAGTTATTTGCCCATTAAAGACAGTAGACATACAGTTGAAATAAAACACTTGATTAGGTCAGCATTGTGCATGTGCATGAGAGAGAGAGAGAGAGAGAGAGAGAGAGAGAGAGAGAGAGAGAGAGAGAGAGAGAGAGAGAGTATAATAAAGTATAATATATACTGAAAAACGTTGGAAATGATTTTGTGAATAAAGCACATCGATTTTTTTCACTACAAACAAGGAGTGCGGGTCCATTTACTAACATGTATTACAAGATTTGACCAACGCACCAACCTTCATATCCTAAATCCGGAAAGAGTGCGCTCACTGTACTGACATTATATATATATATATATATATATATATATACATATATATACACACACACATACCCACACAAACACTGATACAGGAGGTTATACGACATTGCTAAATATTTTAAAAAATAACACCTTTATTACCTGTTCTTACATATTGTATCTTTATCACTGTCCTAAACATTTTTTTTTATCATTACTCCTTTCATAAGTGGTAATCAAGTAATCAACCCATTTTAGCCATAGTCAGAAAAACTAATCCTAATATATTAATGCTGTTCCAATGTAAAAGTTCATATTGTAATATACAAATGTGTAGTTCTCCTAATACTTCAAGACGTAGAAAAAATCATCAAGGTCTTAACCATAAGAGCCAGATTTATTAAAGTTCGAATGGTAAATTTAAATTCAAATTTTCGAGTTGAATTTTTGGTCAAAACTTGAGTTGGGCATAATCCAAACCCAAATTTGAATTTGAGATGTATCATACCTCGACACTGAAAGTAACTCAAATTCGATAGGTCACCACCTAAAACCTGCCGAGTTCATGTAAAATCAATGGCAGAAGTCTGTTTACCTATTTGAAGATGTAAATAGCCTTCCTGACATTTGAGGGAAAAACTCAATACAAATTGCTTTCCTATTGCGCGAGTTTTCGGGTCCGTAATATTCGTTCAAATTTTAGACTTTTTTCTTAAATATGATACAATTCGAGTTTCGAGGCCATTTGAATTAATTTGGGGTAAAAAAAAACTATCACTCAACCTTTGATAAATCTGCCGCTAAGTGTAACTACATCTGAAGAATATTTAGTCCAGAGACAGGACTATGCAAAGATAATGGTAGGTGTGGTTCAGCTGTTGGGCCTCTAGCTGAACATCTCTGCAAGTTCTGCAGTTGCTTTGTGAGCCTTTAAATGTGCCTATACATCACACAGTATGATCTCCCTGCCCATAAAATCCTACATCAGTGCAGTTCTATTCGAAATCATGCAATGTTGACTCATAATAGTCAATTTGTTGCTTATCTAATGCACTCTTAGCTGTCCAACTCACAGCTTTGAGCTCTTGGGTTTTATCATCTAGCATCTGTCTTAAAGAAGAATGCAAGAATATGATAATTGGTGTTTAATTTCTGCATATGGCTGGAAGTTTCACTGTTATGGTTTATACTTTATCAGGCATGTCTTAACTTTGAAAATACAAGTTAAACAACTGCCACAATCTCCACCAGCCAAAGGAAAACAGGAACTTGACGTTCAGTGAGAGGACTACATACCTTACAATAAAGCATCAGACATTGTCCATCACACTACCTTCCAACTGTTGTCTAGGCAATGTATGATAATAACGGAAGAATATATTTTCATTCATTCTGAAAAGTTATAGCCACTATCTCTGCATGTATGGAGTGCAGTGTAATTATTTATAGAAACAGCCCTGCCTTGCTTTAAGACTGGAATACTAGTTGTATATATAGCTGGATATAACAAAAAGTATCACAAAAGTATCACAGCTCTTCTCCCTCAAAGATGAAAAGATTTTGTTGTTGAAATGACTTCAGCATGGAGTGTTGCTGAATTCCAGTTTTACTTTTAATGAAAACTGCTTTGCAACATAACAGACAAGCTGTCACCTCCCCAGAAACTGATTTAGCAGGCAAGTTATTTTATCCAGAATATTATATTTATTTAAGGATGTATTACATAAAACTCTTCTGAATAAAAGAATAGCTGCAAGATGGAACTGAGTTGATGATGGAATGATTGGCAGAGGAACATTTTCCATTATCTGATAATCTCTAAGAATTTTCATTTTTTTTTTTTTTGTCACTTTTTACTCCACTGAAGAAAATAGAACATATCACAATGCCTTCCCAGAGGGAATGTGTTGCTAAATTATCACAGTCCCTGGCAACTGTTTCCATTGCCAGATTATACCAGTTTAAGGAACAAAAAGCAAGAATTCCGAATCTGTTGGATCTTACAAATGACACAGTCAATTCTGCAAAATCTCACCAACCAATCCTTCTCAATTTTCTTTTCCCAGAGGCAAAGTTTATAAAAAGCCTGATGTATGTAAGGATACCATTCAGACAAAGGAAGTTTGAGGACAGAAAAAGATATAACTCCTGACAAGCGAAAATGTCTTTTGTCAATAGGATAGTCTGAGCAGCCAGTCCATTGTCAACTCAAGTCTTCTTGGCTTTAGCAGAACTGTACAACACAGAGCCTGAGTATGCTGTATTTAAAAAGAATTCTGCTGTAAACTGTAAAATGAGATTATTCAACCTCATAAGATCAACAAATACATATCTTGTTAAAATTAGAGAGCAATAATATTTTTTTAAAGTGTGGAATGATATATATTTTTTTCTCTTTATTGTGTTTTTCCAACAAATACCTACATTGTATCTTCATATACTTCTCTAAGAAGTAAGAGCTAACATTTAGGGGGTCTGAATTTATCTCATCATGTTCTGCCAAAAACTCAGATCATATCCGCGCTGGTTTTTTCCACTTATTTATTATTAGAATTTCCACGAAAATGTGGAATCAGAATTTCGTTATTTTTTCAGATTTTTCCACCGGAAAACTCAGATTTTTTATGCTTTTCTGAAATTTTCGGGGTATTACATGAAACACAGCGCACATCAAAAAATCACTGGGACTTCTCCCATTGACTTATATGCAACTTCAACAGGTCAGATGCCGGATTTTCTGATTCAGACTTTTCCATCCTCAGTTTATAACAAATTTGGAAAAATTAGTGATTTGTGGCAAATTCCTGCAATTCACCGCCGGCAAATAAATACGCGAAACCGCCGTAAAAATTAGCCCGCGTCATAAATATTGACGCCAGTGTCAGTTTTTTGGATGCCGGCGCATTTTCGCCAGCCGCTTTGCGAATTTTTCACCGCTTTGCGTGAATTTTTCGTTAAAGCAAAACACCCCAAATTCGCCCATCACTACTCCCAGGGTAGTTACTACTAAATATAGTCCTAGACGATGCAGGCTTTATGTAAGAGCTATAATATTTAAGGTATAGAGGTGCAAATATGAGATAGACATCCATGGCTTGGAATCCTTGTTGGAATAAACTATACCATAAAAACATATTGATAAAATGAAAAGTGTCATTTCTTTCTGCAAAATAAATTATATACTTTATAGTTAACGTTCAATTTTGTTATGGAAGCTGCATCTGTCTTGATACAGGATTCTAAAGTACAAATACATATAATATATACAATTTAGAAAAATATGTAACGTCTACATTCATTGATTTGGATCCTCTATCCACACATACACCTATTGGTTACCTGGTTCTTTGATATTCTGCACACTCTTTCTCTGCTTCTATCAAAGCCTCCACCTGAGGCAGAAGGGACGTGCTGTAGAGAGACTTAGATTGAAGAACTAGAAGTCCTAGGCAGAATTTTGCTCCCATTTCCTCCAGTTCTTTTGTTCCAACCTGCAGGCCCTGTAAACATAGCAAATGAAATCAATATTATAATGATTTCCATGTTTGTAGAAGACAAAATAAGGGCACAGTAAGATATGAGACAGAAATGCAACAAAATCGACGCAATTTTTGATTTACTATAATTTCCATTTCTTTAAATATTGAAGCTTATATAATGAGGTTTTTAAGGTAATAAATTAACAATACATAGACTAATCAAAATAGTGAGACAGGGTTTAATATTAATTTCATGGAATAGATTTATATATTTCTTTCCTTCTTTCCATACCTTCTATAGAACACACAGATATTAGTATAATTGTTGTTAAAGGAAACTACTGGTTGCTATTCCTGCTGGGGAAGAATTTTCTGAATTTGTGTAATAATAAACTAAAAAATAAATCTTAATGGACATTGGCCAATCACTATAGCCCTCAAAAGCCACACTTATTACATATCTGCAACTGCCAAGGTGCCAGAACAGTATTCATAGGCTGTTTCATGACAGTAGCCACTGCAACAATTGTCCTTCAAGAACAGCATAATAATAACGTTCAGAGGCTTATGTGGATTCCAATATAAATTAATTTCTTTCTGACATGAACATGCAGCTTTATTAACAAGACCTATTCAGGTTAGCCCATTCTAAATAGTTCAACAGAAGGATTTTCTAAGTGCTTAATAATTTGATAATTTAGTTTATATTAGGAAGTCCATAGACTCTCCTTTTTCGTTAATGGAGTCTGAAAATCATAAGCACACACATTTTCTGCAAAGGGGTGTCATGACTTATTAGATTTTTGAACTATGATGAATACCAATGTGTTTTTAACATAAGCACGCGCAATATAATAGCCTAAGCATTCCATCATCTCTGATTTGAACAAGCTAATGAACACATAGTTGTTCCACATTGTACTAATCACATATATTCTGGAGCTCTAAATCTTTTTGCAATTTCGCAAATTAATTTGCTTGCAGCAAAACATGGAAATTCGCCACAAATACGTGTCAGGCAAATTTATTCGCCCATCACTAGCCACATGGTATTTGTCTTGCAGAGATGCATTATTACCAGGAGGTCTCTCCCATTGTTACCTAACTTAATTAGAAGTCATATGGGGTCATGTAATAAAAGGCACTTTGCCCAGGTGCAGTAACCTATAGCAACCAATCAGCAGGTAACTTTTACAGGTCACATGTTTAAAAGCAAACATCTTATTGGCTGCTATTGGTTACTGCTCCTGGACAAACTTAATGCCTCATATTACCTATGGGGGATAGTTTTATACATCATTGATAGTTAATAGTGCCAGCAGAATTCTGCACTGATATCCATTTCTCAAAAGAACAAACAGATGTTTTTATGTTCAATTTTGAAATCTGACATGGGGCTATACATTTTGTCAGTTTCCCAGCTGCCCCAGTCATGTGACTTGTGCTCTGATAAACTTCAATCACTCTTTACTGCTGTACTGCAAGTTGGAGTTGTATCACCCCTCTCTTTTCCCCCCCAGCAGCCAAACAAAAGAACAATGGGAAGATAACCAGATAACAGCTCCCTAACAAAAGATAACAGCTGCCTGGTAGATCTAAGAACAGCACTCAATAGTAAAAACCCATGTCCCACTGAGACACATTCAGTTACATTGAGAAGGAAAAACAGCAGCCTGCCAGAAAGCATTTCTCTCCTAAAGTGCAGGCACATGTCACATGACTGGGAGCAGCTGGGAAATTGACAAAAAGTCTAGCCCCATGTCAGAATTTAAAATTGAATATAAAAAAATCTGTTTGCTCTTTTAAGAAATGGATTTCAGTGCAGAATTTTGCTGGAGCAGCACTATTAACTGATTCATTTTGAAAAAAAACATTTTTTTCCCGTGACAGTATCCCTTTAATGAGTACTAAATGTTTGGTAAAATGCAAGACATTATATGCACATTGTAAATGTTCCCAATAGGGGTCAGATAAAAGGACTGGTCAGACCACACACCAACGCTGATCATGTTAACACTTCAGTGCTCATCTGGTACAAGCATATAACTGCTGTGAAGCAGTCAGTGAAACTGGGGTGGGGAACTCCAGGTGGCAGCCCCAGTAGGCCCCAGACACCCAGTTTGACACTGAAGGAAGATTAAAGGAAAGGACAACTAAGTTAGGCTGAAATCCTAAGCAAAAGGTTGTAAAGTACACATGAAAACCTGCTATGAACCAGATCCCCTACAAAAGCAGAACAACCATTGCAGTCTGTAAACTCCCGCAAACTATATGCTAGTCAATAAAATGTGAGTTCATACACAGAAACTGGGAAGGCTCACACATTGTCAACAGTTTTACACAAATTGAAATCTGCAGTCCTTAAAAGATAATAATGTGGGAGTCCAAAACAGGACTTGTGTAAGTATTTAAAGTTGTGACACTTTTTAACAGATGATCTTAAAGGTAGCTTATATCCATCCTCCACTATCAAAAAGAATAGGAATCTTCAACCAGCTTCAAAAAGGGACTTGTTGCACAATGAACCCCTAAAAAGATGTGCAGTATAAGAGGGGTGGATAATTAATTATACATTTCAGACACATGGGCTGATAAACAAGATACAGGTCAGATAAGATACATTGTTTATAAAAAAAAAGGTTAAAAATACAGGTAGGAAATAGCCATTGACCGCTTTGAAACTGAATGGGATATCTGTAACTTCTGTAGAATATGGGGAGCTATAGAAGCCTACCATACATGGAAAACTCCACTTTGAGTTATGATTCAGTATCCTGTATAAATAAGGAAAGAATGTGTTCTAATTTGAAAATAACGTCACACTCACTTAACTTCAGACCTGACTAAGGAACGAAAAAAATCTTTCCTCAAATTAGACATTAGCCAGTTTTCTCGAGTTCTGCTGGCTTTTGGAAACCTAAGCGTACATTTCTTCATATTATAACATACAGTTTGATTATGTAGTGCATAAAGTTGTATTTCAGAATTTGTTTAAAGTTAAAAAAGGAACACAATACTGTTGCTTTTTCTTGTTTCAGTTCAGTCCTTAATAAAATCGACATGTATGTCCAAAAAATATGCATATAATGCATAAGGCAGAATGATAATATGGCATGATTACTTAAAGGAATAGTTCAGTGTGAAAATAAAAACTGTGTAAATAGATAGGCTGTGCAAAATAAAAAATGTTTCTAATATAGTTAGTTAGCCAAAAATGTAATATATAAAGGCTGGAGTGAACAGATGTCTAATAAAACAGCCAGAATCCAACTTCCTGCTTTTCAGCTCTATAACTCTGAGTTAGTCAGCGACTTGAAGGGGGGCCACATGGTACATTTCTGTTCAGTGAGTTTGTAATTGACCCTCAGCATTCAGCTCAGATTCAAAAGCAACAGAAATGACCCATGTGGCCCCCCCTCAAGTCTCTGATTGGTTACTGCCTGGTAGCCAGGGTAACCAGTCAGTGTAAACCAAGAGAGCTGAAAAGCAGGAAGTAGTGTTTAGACTGACATGTTATACATCAAATGACTCCAGCCTTTATTCATTACATTTTTGGCTAACTAACTATATTAGAAACATTTTTTATTTTGCACAGCCTATTTATTTACCCAGTTTTTATTTTTACACTGAACAATTCCTTTAAGCTTCATTTGCATATAATTACATGTAGTGTCCTTTATTATGGTAATGAGTATCATCAATTCCTTTGAGAAATATACATCATAACAAACATGTGCAACTGTGACTTGCATTAGTAGACTCGTGCTTTGTCCCCTGCATGAATACCTGTCAAAGGCAAACACAGGTCAAGAAGATTTTACAATCTATTGGCTGGTGTAAAATTATATGGGGAAAGATGCTGCAGATATTTTAGGATTTCAGATATGAAGAGCAAAGAGAATGCGCAGTGAAATGAGCTGAAGCTGAAATGCAGCAGAGTTTTACGAGGTTGCATCTGGTAGCGGTAACTGCATATCATTACAATAATATTATGTTATGAGTGAATTGTGAATTGATTTAAACACTTGAAGCTAATTTGGCTTATATTGAGGATAATAAGAACGCATTAAGCAATAGGGGGACATAATTAGCCAATTTATGTGATTTTTCCAGGCCCTAAATAATTAACTGTTGCTATTTATAATATGTTTGGTTTGGAAAAACGTAACCAGTTACTGAATGGTGGCAATTCACAAACCATTTAAAGGTGCAATAAAGGTAATGCAAACTAAAATAATCTCCTGTAAAATTTGTTTTTACCAGTTGTATTCAATATACTTGCCTTAATTAAGCTCCTGACTTCAATATAGAGCATTTAGCTACTATACTTCTATTTATGGTAGGTCGGTTTCCAACCCCTTTGCTGCAGTTTTGCTGCAGTTAAAACTCCTTCCTGTAGTGGCCACTGTAGTGCCCTTTTTTCATGTTTTGACATTCACACAGTCACTGCATCACCCAAATATCATTAATGTTGGGCTTTGGTTTTTTAAAATGCTGCTTCCTACCTGAGGGACTTATAAGATAATGTTTTCTTGTTAGACACAATGTTTAAACTCTGTCTCTCCTTTGCTTTAGTCTACACCTTTGAAATTCTTTGCAGCTGTCCACAAGCTTCTGGCCTTCATCTTCATGATACTTTACTTGCACCAAGTCTGACCTTCATCTGGACATTGACTTGCTATGAAACATGACTTGGTTCAAAGGATGCATCAAAGGAGATATTGCAACTTTTCCCACAGTGCATCTGACCTGCTACAATGTGATCATTCTAACGTTTGGCATGTCAGTTTAAGACAAACAATGAATTCACACAGTCGGTCAGCTTTATTCTTAAAATTACACGAAACCCTGCACTGCTCAACCACACTTTACTCAGTTGTTGCTGGACTACAAATACCAGCATACTTTAACATATTATCAAGGTTAAGACATGCAGGGAACTGTTATGCAGCAATAGCAAGGTTGTATTTTAAAGCAATAATGCTCAATAAATCTTTTCCTCCGCTCTCCAGGCCTGCAGCAGCATTAGCATGCAAAATCTATGTAAACCTGGCTCCATGCTTTCTGTTCCTGCATTTAGAGTTGGAAACATTAAGTACAGTTTCCCAGCACTGAACAAGTCCTGTTCTTCCTCCCCTTATTTGACACTAGCAGAATATGCCAAAATGGCACAATAATCTCTGTATATACAATAAGAGCAAGATGGATGACATACTGCTGGGAATCAGCATTCTCTTTGGCCGATTCTCTTGCATCTGTAATTGTTTTTGGTCAGTTGCAAAATGTATTGAAGTCAATACATTCAAAAAAATTTTATGTGTGCCAATTTTTTATGTGCAACAATTTGTATGCGCATGACTTTTTTCTCACTCCAAATACATTAAAGTTGGATGTTTTTTCTTGTGGCGACTTTTTTTCATGGCAATTTTTTTGCTGCAAATTTTTGCCGCAGTCTAGCAAAAAAAATTTGCAGATGGCGAAATACATAATTTTGCTGCAACTCCATTTATGGCGAAAAATTTGATCATCACTACTCATTAGTGACTTGGTTTTTCCACGTGCAATTAAGTATTTTTTCTACTTCTATAGGGAACTAGGGACGCAGTGGGACAGCTTTCTAGTTGGGTTTAGTGTCCCTTTTAAATCATCTCTCACAAATATTTTTTAGAGCAATGTAATAACTTTAACAGTAATGAAATTACCATTTAATATTATTTTTAGATTTGCCGGCCCTCCATGACATTAACAATATTTTATAACTTTTATATAGATCTATGTTCTCTTGACTTTCATTATATATAGTGAATTTGGGGCGTTTCGCTTTGTTGAAAAATTTGCGAAACGGCACCTGTGTCTCGTTTTTGATGCCGGTGCCAGTTTTTTGCAGCGGTTTCACGAATTTATTCGCCAGTGGCAAATCGTGGGAATTTGCCGCAAATTCGCACCTGGCGAAAAATTCACCCATCACTAATTATATAGATCCGTTTAACTGCTTTGTCATGTAGAAGAAAAAATAGATCTAATTAGGGTATATAAACAATCTTTTAGTTGGCAAACAATATTGTTTAATAGAAAAACACGATCTACAGTTTTTTTTTAGCAGAGATAGCATTGACAAAAGCACAATGTTATAAACTAAAGTGCTGCCAGAAAAAGATCTTCAAGGTTGTACACTGGGGCCTAATGAGTACTGGGGCATTCTGTTATCTTTATTCTCCTGTGAGGAAGCCTCTGGGAATCCCATCAAATTGACTCTTAAAATAGAATAGATCACATTAGGAACTGTTTGTACCAAGTTTTACCAAATAAGAAAAGATATATTATTTCTAGACAAACCAAATAAAGTTATATTCCCTGTTATGCCCTTGCACTAACTCTGACTTTACAAACAAAATTGACAAATAATAGGCGTATAGGAAGTTTTACTAAAGTATATTATCTATATACAGATTAGGGAAGGGTTGCCACCTGTCAGCCTGGTTTTCAGAAGGGCTACCCAGGTCAAAACAGTCTGCACAGCTTTCCAAATAAGGAAAACAGGCAGGATCTCCAGACTGACATGTCATAGCCCCTCCCACATGATGTAGGACGCCTGCAACATCATTGACCCACCCCTGTGACATTATGGCCCCGCCCCCTGCCCTGTTTGTCAGCCGTACAAAGGTTGCAACCCTAGTATGGCATTCCCTTATCTGGAAACCTGTCATCCAAAAGCTTCAGCCCCTTGACTCATTTTAAGCAAATAATTCTAATATAAAAAAAATGTCCTTTTTCTCTGTACTAATATAACAATATAATACATAAAGCCATGCATATCTAAGTAAATTATATCCTTATAAATGTTGAGTTCTGATGTCATCAGTTATAAACGGTGAGTTCTGATGTCGTTTCTGTCACATGACTCACTGAAACTTGTGTATTATAATAAATAAAGTACCCCCAGATGCAAAATATGAGGATATTAGAAGTTACCTCAGAGTTACCTTCGGCCTCGTGTTTTTATATGGTCATGAAATTCCTCGGTCACTTATAACATCCTTATATTTTACAAGAGGGGGTACTTTGTTCACTATATCTTGTACTTGATTCTAATTAAGCTGCTTGAAGCCATATTGGTGTCAAATCAATGCTATTGGGTTTATTTAATATTTAAGCAATCCAAATTACAGAAAGCTACCTTATCCAGAACACCCCAGGTCCCAAATATTCTGCATAATAGATCCTATACTTGTATCTGATTTTACGGGTATTTTTGTAGAGGTATGCATAGTCACACATTGTTCATTATCTCTTAAAAAACAGTGCCCCCCATGCAAAAGGTTGTAAAATTGTTACAATTCATTTTTTGAATTGGGCATTTCTCCAACATATCAACATATACAGAGTAGGGATGTAGCGAACTGTTCGCCGGCGAACTAGTTCACGCGAACTTCGACTGTTCGCGTCCGCCGCAAGTTCGCGAACGTCGCGCGACGTTCGCCAATAGGCGTTCGCGTCAAAATCGTTCAACCATTCGACCATTCGATCGCTAAAATCGAACGATTTTCGTTCGAATCGAACGATCGAAGCCATTGGATTGAATGAAATCATTCGATCCAATGGCTTCGATCGTTCGATTCGAACGAAAATCGTTCGATCGAACGATTAAAATCCTTCGATCGTTCGAATCTAACGATTTTCGGATGTTCGAAGTTCACGAACTGTTCGCGAACTGTTCGCATTTTTTGCCGGTGTTCGCGAACGGCGTTCGCGAACACATACACGGCAGTTCGCTACATCCCTAATACAGAGCACTTATTTTATTCTATGAAGTAAGTCACACACAATCCATAAAGATTAATGTAATACCCCTGACAGTCAGGAACTAGTTAAGGGGCAAATAAATTTGCCAGACACAAATTCGCGGCAAATTTTCGTGTTCCACCGGAAGAGAATTAATTCACGAAACTGCTGCAACAATTTGTTCATCTAAAAATTGGTGCGCACATAAAAATTGTCCCGCGTCAAAATTATTTGAACGCCCGTTGACTTTAGTGCATCTGGACCAAGTAGTCGCACATATAAAATTGTTGCTCATGTCAAAATTATTTTGACGCCTATTGATTTCAATGTGGCTCGCAAATTTTTCGCCATTTTGCAAATTTCGCTGTAAATTCTCAAATTTTCCGGCGAAGTGAACAGAACAGAAACACTACAGATTCGCTCATCACTATCAGGAACTTTGTAGAGTAAAACAAGTACTAGTTTTGAAGAACTAAAACCTGAGCTTGAACCTGATACCAATGTGAATTCATTAGAATGCATTGAGCAGTCAAAAAATATTCTGGCCTATGGAGTCCAGCTTTGATCACTGATAATAATCTAGACCATATACTGACTAGCTTCCTTAATTTTTTTTCTTTAGGATCTTAGTTATATTTTTTTTTTTAAACAGCCTTTTGATTATACAAAATGATTATCTTATTACATTAATATAATATAAAAAGAAGGAACCGTGCTATTAATGTTTTTCTATTGTACCCGATTTTAATTTTCAAAAGCATTTAATGTTCTTTGTGTAACAGATGAAGCAACAGTCTCTTTTTCTACTGCAACACCCTCCATGTATTCATTTCAATTGAAAAGGGGTGACAAATTTGTCTTTTTAGAGGCTATTGCAAGATATCTGAGCTAGATGTCTAGATGAAGTGTTCTCCAGCCATTTGCTATTTAAATGCATCCGTATAAGAATACAGCCATTGAAAGTAGTAACACAGTTTCAAGGAAGTAGCCCATACAGTGCCCAACTACAAGTAAGGGAACTTCAGAATCCTCGGCACGTGGCGTTTTCTGGATAAGGGAACGATACATAATTTGAATCTTGATACTATAAAAATAATTAAAACATTATTAAAAATCCAGTATAATTGGTTTGCTTCCAGTTGGAATTAATTATATCTTAGTTTGGATCAAATACAAGGTGTTGTTTTATTATTACAGAGCAAAGGGGAAAAAAGTTTAACATTTTTGAATTAATTAAACTAGGGATGCACCGAATCCACTTTTTTGGATTTGGCCGAACCCCCTTTTTTGGATTCGGCCGAACCCCCGAATCCTTCACAAAGGATTCGGCCGAATACCGAACCGAATCCGAACCCTAATTTGCATATGCAAATTAGGGGTGGGAAGGGGAAAACATTTTTTACTTCCTTGTTTTCTAACAAAAAGTCATTTCCCTCCCTGCCCCTAATTTGCATATGCAAATTAGGATTCGGATTCGGTTCGGCCAGGCAGAAGGATTCGGCCAAATACGAATCCTGCTGAAAAAGGCCGAATCCCGAACCGAATCCTGGATTCGGTGCATCCCTAAATTAAACAATACTGAGCCTATGGGAGAGGGCCATTCTGTAATTCAGAACTTTCTAGATTACAGGATGTAACCCTGTACAAAAATGTGCTTAAGCACGATTGGTAAATTTGTGAATATTTTTGGAAGTCAGCAATAAATGTTTTCATTGTCGGACTGGGCCGGCGAGTCAAAAACCCGATGGGCCCTGGCTCAGTACTGGAACATGAACGGAAGCGGCTTCTAACTTCCCTCCCTGGCCCCCAGTGTGGCTGAACAAAAATTAAGGTGTGGGGGGGTGTTGCAACTCGGGGAGGGGGACCAGAGGACGCTTTGCCTGGGGTGGTGGCGGTGGGCCACAAGGCATTAGCCCCATTGGGCCCCCTAGTTCAACGCTGAATGGTTTTAAATGCTTTTATACAATAAATCTGCTTATTTTGTATATAATATAAAAAACTTCCCTGTTTATATCTCAAAAAAACAATTCCTATTCTACACTTTGTCAAACAAAGCTAGGAACAATCTGATTTGAGTACTATTTCTAATTTTCCGCATGCTTACCTACAAATGTTTTTCACAGGCTGCTACATTTTTATTAGGAAGTAATATTGTTTATTAAGATGATGTGTTACTTAAAGCATTCATATTAATGCCAAGTGCTCATTGCGGTTAAAGCTTAGTACCATTTTGAAAAATGAAAGGTGCAGGTGCACATCAACATTTGATTGTATGCACTGTGTTAATTAAGGCACTGTTAAATCTAGGGGGTTATTTATTAGGGATGCACCGAATCCAGGATTCGGTTCGGGATTCCGCCAGGATTCGGCCTTTTTCAGCAGGATTCGGATTTGGCCGAAATCCTTCTGCCCGGCCGAACCGAATCCGAATCCTAATGGGGAGGGAAATTGCGTGACTTTTCGTCACAAAACAAGGAAGTTAAATTATTTTTCACTTCCCATCCCTAATTTGCATATGCAAATTAGGGTTCGGATTCGGTTCGGTATTCGGCCGAATCTTTCACAAAGGATTCGGGGGTTCGGCCGAATCCAAAATAGTGGATTCAGTGCATCCCTATTATATATCAAGGTGCAAATTTATCTCAATAACGGCTGCTACAAACTCCGATCTAAGCCTCTCGGGTTTTTAATGCTTATTTATCATTACATTTTCCCGAAAATAACCTTTGCGGGTAAAGCTAAGATTTTCACTATTTTTTCGTGAATTTTCCCCAAAAAATCCAAATTTTTCGGAGCTTTCACCCGAAAGCTCCAAAAACATTGTGAAATTGCCCGAGATCCCCGACACAACCAAAAATCAGTGGTACTGTTCCCATTGACTTTTATGCAACCTCGACAGGTTTGAGATGCCATGTTTTTATATTTGGGCTTTTTAGCCCTCGGGATTTAATAAATTCCGAAAAATTTGTGATTTTTTTTTTAAAGCCTATTATAACACAAAAAATCACGAATTTTCGGATTTCGTGGATTTTCGGGTATTCAGAGTTTAGTAAATAACCCCCCTAGAGAGAGTGTGTGTGTGTGTGTGTGTATGTGTGTGTGTAGGAACATATCCAACTTCTTGGCATATTTATTTAGGATTCACATAGGATTAACAGTCCCAGTTCAACACCCACATGGTGTACACATTTACAGCATTTACAGCCATGAATGTACACAAGTCCCAGAATACCCTGTTAGACTCTCACTTGACACTCAGTCTCTTAGGGTGGGGTTTTCTCTCTCCAACACTTCAGCTCAACAGGGGAATCACAGTCTCCTTCGTAGCTACACACAATCCCACCTCCTTCTTGCACATAGAGGTGTCCACAGGCCACTCACCCTACTCCAGCACAAGGCGGTCTCCAGGGGGTAGCCCTGAGATGTAGTCCCACACCTCTTTTTATCGGCAGGTTATGTGCAGATAAATTACCTAGCTACCTCTAAGGCTGGAACTACACAATGCGTCTTCATCAGATCCCACACGATGAGAGGTTACCGATGCGATGAGACGGATGCCACAAAAAGAAGGTAAGGAATAAAATTGTATGACCCTTTTCGCTGCGTGCACCCGACACGAAACGACTGACGGATGCAAATGCTGCACGTCTCGCCGCATCCATTTCCTCTTATTGCGCCGGATCTGATGAAGACGCATCATGTAGTTCCAGCCTAACTGCTGAAAACAATTAATGGTTCAAGGAATGGAAGGTCCACCCTGCTCTCCTCCATTCACTCCAGGGACCCTATAGCATTTCTCATAACAGGTAAGTCATTAATATTTAACTTCTGTGTCTATTGAGCAAATACAACTCCCCATAGGCAGAAAAATCACATGAGCAGCTAAAGTGAGTTTGATTGATGTTCAAACAGCAATTTTATGCTTAGCTGTGCCTTTTTCAAAATTCTCCAGCTGTGTTTATTCTTACAAAGCAATACAACCTATAAATATATATTCCCATTTCAGGTTATTCAGTAAATCACAAATCCTGATTATCTGTCAGATCTCTTAACATTTAATTATCATATTTAGAAAGGTACTGAACCATTGGTTACAAAAATGAGTTCTAAATCCTTTGAGCGAAAATCCCCTGAGTGAAAATCCCCATCCTTTATTTAGTAGTGTACAGATATGAGTCCCATTATCCGGAAACCTGTTATGTAAACAGTTCTCTCTTGTTTAATCAAATATTTCAATTTTTTAAAAAATATTTCCTTTTTCTCTGTAATAATAAAACAGTACCTTGTACTTGATCCCATCTAAGAAATAAGTAATCCTCGTTGAAAGCAAAATAATCCTATTTTTTTTTTTAATGAATTTAGGTGGTTTTAGATGGTGAAATATCGAATTAGAACTGTTTCCAGGTTTGAGGTATGATAAATCTAACATTCGAATTGGTGGTTTTAAATTCAAAATTGTGAGTTTTGACCAAAAAAACTATTTGTATTCAAATTTACCATTCGAACCATAGTAAATCTGCCCCTTAATATAATAAAAATGAATCTAACTTTTTAGGTATCTACCTCAAAGCTGACTTTTATTTAATATTCCATTGCTTTGCAAAGACAATGAGATGGTTACATGACTATAAGATGTTTTATTTCTTCTCAGTCTCCAACAATTTTGACCTACTACACAAACCTCATGTGATTAGAAGTGAGTCATATTCCACTGTCCAATTTCAGGCTCACTAGCACCAGAACGTATTCAGTGTGACCCCTGGTGGTACAATCGAATACCCAGACAGCACTATAAGAATAAGCAGAGCAGGTGTGCAGGTAGTCATTTAGCTCATATACAGGTAACGCACAGAACACTGAAAAGATAGCCAATGTTTATCTTGAGGCAACTAAAATCTTGGGCAAAAATTGTGTAAAGTTTTTTTTTTTTCAATTGCTTGCTATGCAGGTGACTTCAAATAACACAATTTGCAGATATACAATTGTTTTGTACCGTATGTCACATACAGTGATGTATGTGCCTGTTATATTGTAATGAGTTTCAGTATATGCAATTCTTACACATTTCCTTAATGATATCAGTGTATTTTGGCGTAGCTGATGATCCTGCCAATAGAATTATTGTGAAGTTATTAATCCATTAACAAACTAACCACGATACGGGTCTGTGATTTGTTGACTTCATTAATTTGTATAAATCGATCTGTGATGGTTGCATATCAACAGTTTGTCATAATGCATTGATTTACCGCAATGAAGTGCCATTTAATTTGATAATTCATACATCATTTGACCAAAATTTTATTTCCAACGGACGGTTTTTAATTTATTAATTTTTATTATAAACTGTTTTTTTTTTTTTTTTACTTTTCAGCTTTTCTTGCCCAGGACTAACTGAATACTACAAAACAATATTAAACCATGTGTGAATTCTGTGTTGCACAAATTCCACAGAATCAGGGGACATGGCAGCATAATGTATAGGTTACGTATGCCCCACTGCTCATTCTCCATGAGCTCTAATGAAAGCACTTCATTTATTTATCCGATGAAAGCTATGGAGAAATCGTATATTAATAATTAAATGGATGCTAGGGCTAGTAACCCAGAAGAAATTCCTCCATCATGAATTAGTTAATATGAAGTGATACTGTGTGCCATTTCTGTCCATACAGATATACAGACTCTATTCATTATTTACAGGACATTGCTCTATATGGAGCTAAAATAAAATGATTTTTCCAATCACCATTCTCTTTGAAATTCAAAGTAAATTTAAAGGAAGCAAAATGAGGGGCTCCCCCTTTCTGTTTGTTGTTGCACTCTATCTGCCCAATTATGTAAATGGAACAGATTGTGCTGAGAATGAATAAAGATTAAGTGTGGGAGACACTCTTAATTGTATAAAAACAAATCTTTTATTGTTGCTTCTCTAAGTGCATTGACTGAATCACTTCTAACGTCATCAATTCAGGGTGAATTAAATAATTTATCCCTAATGTTTATGGAGGTTCTGTTCTGGCTAATTTGGTGCAAAAAGCTTTAGCTGATAATCACAGCACCCTAACCAAACTGCTGTAACCGAATAAAGGCTTCTATCGACATGGAGTTAACATCAGTTAAGATGATCTATTTATATCCAGGTGTAGGAGGGTAAAGGTTTTGCTAAACTTTAGGTCCTTTGTTTCCCCTGGGCATAATTTAGACACCTAGATTGGGTCCTCAGTCACAAAGGGTAAAGGTTTTCCTATGCCCCAGCAGCACCGATTCTGGGGCTGTTGCCGCCTGAGGCAGCAGCCCAGATGCCTTCTTAAAAATAAGCGTTGTAGCGGGTTTCAGGGGGCAGGATCGCTAGTGCATTGAGTGCAATAGCGCTCTTTGCACTAGCGGAGCCGAATTTCCGGGTTGAAACCCAGAAGTTCGGCTCTTAAAGTTACAAGAGGCGGCTTTTTGCTGCCCCTTGTAACTGGCCGCTCGCTGCAGCCTGAGGCAAGGGTTTCACCTTGCCTCATGGCAGAAGCGGCCCTGTGCCCCAGTGATTGTGTTAGCCAGCTACGCTGGGTCCTTTTTCCCATAGTAGAGGGGGAGTAGTACCCCAGAGGTAGTGATGGGCGAATTTGTCCCGTTTCACCACAAATTTGCAAAATTCCCATTAAATTCGCGGAACTGGTGGAAAATTTGCAGTGATTTTGACGAAAAAAAAATTGACAACAACGTTGAAACTGTCGGCCAAGTTTGCCGCAAATTTGTGCCTGCCGAATAAATTCACCAATCACTACCCAGAGGTTATAAAAAGGGATGTTGCAATGTGTTCTGCTTATTTTCCAGTGCACACATTGAAAATGGGCGTGCTGCTAGGGCCTGAGGTGGAGGCAGGCCTCAGTACAGATGTAAGTTAGTGTCAAGTCAGAAATAGGTCACTATATGAGTGACAGATAAGTTCAGGAATGTTAGTGAGCAGCTAAGGCTCCAACAAGGAGTTTAGTGAAGGGTTAGTACCCTGCGGTAGGACAATGCTGCCAGGTTAGGGACTCAAGTGGTTAAGCTCAGGGATAGAGTGGGAGCAATATGAACATGTACATTGATTAGCAATTTTGTTGCAGTGATTTTACTTGTACATTTTTCATTCTGGCTAAATAAAAAAAAAAGGTAAAAATAGCTTCTATGTTTGCTTCTTATTTTTTGAAGATTGTAGCTGTGCAATAGTCACGCTATTTAATATAACTATTGAAACCTTATCTGCAACATAGTAAAACTGTACCCCTGTCAAACTGTAAATATGTAAGCAATATTGTTGGTTTTATGCTTGTTTGAATTTTTAAAACATCCCTTGAAATGGCCAATATTCTTTTAGAAACTCTGCAAATGAAATAGCTATCGAGAAAAAAAGGTCTACATGTTGCTGTTCTCTGACCTCAAAACAGGCTATATAAAATAATACAGGAAAGAAAGCAACAGCACTTTGCACATTGGTTCAATGTTCATATTTAATACACAGAGAAAAGTGAATTTCTAGGGTTTCTTTCTATATATACTGTAGTATATTAACCAGATCAAAAAAAGAGTAAAAGTCCCTATAGATTATGTATTCCTCATGCTTCCTGTCTGTCTAGCCTTGCACTTGCTGAAAGGTCAAACTAGAAGTATATTTTTCTCCCAGAAAAGAGATGTCAGAAATTAAGCAGGAAGTTTTTCTTCATACAATGTTCTTTAGTTAAAAAATACATCTTTCTGCTTATTAGTTCTTAGTTGGCTTTTCCGACTTTGAAAAGAAAGCAATTTCCCATCCTAGGTAGTAGAAAAAAAAGCAAGTAAAGGTGGCCATAGACACACAGATCCGATCGTACGAATCGAGGATTCATGCGATTTTCGGATCGTGTGTGGCGTGTGCCGACATCTTTCGTCCGGCAGAAATCAGTCGTTTGGTCGATCGGTCAGGTTTGATTTTGACCCGACCGATCCTGCCGGAGCTCATGGCACATCATAATCTGATAGTTCGGCCATACGGCCGAACAATCAGATTACCCCTGATATAGCCATGCCTGTTAATGGCATATCGGGGAAAGATCCGCTCATTTGGCAACATCGCCAAACGAGCGGATCTTTACATCTATGGCCACCTTAAGGCGAGAAGTTGCCCAATCAGCTCTGGCACAAGGATTAATGTAGTTTCAGTCGCTCTTGCCAGATTAATTGCTTTTGTTACCATGCTATTTCCCCATACATTTTGACATTTCATACCATTAAACATTGACATTTAAGCCAGTAACTTCAATTTCCCTTTCCTTCTATGTCACCAAAATAATAGAAAACAGTATGGCCCTCTGGAGGATGTTAAAGTACAGCTCCTGGCATTTTAGCAGTTGGAAAGGCTGGGAGTTGTGATTTAACAACAGCTGTAGGGCCTTTGACTTGGAATCTCTTCCATAGATCTAAGGAATCAGTATTCAGGGAAGTCATGTGCTTAAAGCATACTAAACAGATCATGTTTGGAAGAAGTTGAATGGAATCTCTCACTTTTAGTTTGATGCAAACATCCCTTTTACATGCCAGACTCCTTTGATTACAGGCTTGTCTATGTTCTGTATAAATAAGCCTGAACGCATGCCAAGCCTAAATACTTAAATAAAGTGTGATTATATACTTTATTCTTCAGCCATGGGTGCTGGTGGAAGCAGCAAGCCAAAACAGAATGAAGAGGGTGTCCTTTGTAATCACCCGTTTCTGTAGCCTGACATTCTCTGACAGAGAACAGCCATTGATTACATTTTCTGTAGGTAGAACACAACATCTGGTAATTGAGTGGAATAAACAGAGAGGCATGTCGCCGCACCATGCTGGGAAGTCAGTGTCAGTGGGAAATCTGAAAACAGTGATTAAACCTTAAAGATGTTGGTGGGTATTAGAGATTGATTGTTCATGGAGAATAATTGTGTTTTTGAGTGGCTTAACTACTATGATGTAACAGGCTCAAGGAGAAGAGCACCACTAGAAGCCATTAGCACTGAGCTGTAAGATGTGTAAAGTCCTTTCTGGAACATAGGGGGTTAACAACATGGGAGAAAGCAGAAACGAAAATGCAAACAGCCGTAAATACATGAAATATCAAAGGCATTTGAGATCCAATTAAGATACATTCTGCAAAGGTGATTTCTGAAATTAGAGTAACACTGTTCTTCTGATGAAAGTGTTACACTTCACGTACTGTAAGGGGAGCAATTACTTTCAACGTAAAACAAATAATCTAACATGTAATGAACCAAAGGCAGGACGATAAAATGTTTGAAGATACAAAAATGGCCTCTTATTTGATTGTCTTTTAGTCTGCAATCTTCATCTAGGTCCTCAAGAATTTCATAGTATCCTCCCAAGTTATTTTATTTTAGTCACTGCTGTATATTGTAATTATCTTCCAGCGGGAATGTCTCAGGCAGGAACATTGCAATGCCCTTCACTGCACTCGCACAATAGTATTTTAAGGTAGCTCATGCTGTGATCTATAACCCAATGCAAATTGCCTTGATGAAAAATGTGTGAAATACCTGTTTTACCTTTCCAGTCACCTTTTTTTATGTGGTTTCTGTGTTCTGCCAGTTGTTATGAATTATTATTGTTTTTTACCTCCCGTATTGGGCAACTGATGAGTCGCATCTCTGGTGCTCATATATGGAACATTATGCGCTAATTTCAGCAATCAAAATCTGTAGCCTAAAGCTGGCCATAGACGCAAAGATCTGATCGTACGAATCGAGGATTCGTACGATTTTCGGAACGTGTGTGGAGAGTCCCGACATTTTTCGTCCGGCGGAGATCGGTCGTTTGGTCGATCGGACAGGTTAGAAAATTTCTGTCAGCTGCGGATAATATCTCTGCGTGTATTGCCGATCGTACGATTTTCAGTGGGAGACTGTCACCAGCTTTGGTTGGACATAGATATCGTACGATTGCTGTCAGGGGCAGAACATTGCTGATCTGTTCTAAACTAATCTGACTGGTAAGACTTTGATCTGAATGGTTAGTGGTGGGTCGGGAGATGGGAAAGTCCGATCGTACGGTGATTCGTACGATCGGATCTTTGCATCTATGGCCAGCTTAAGATTTGTAGTTCAGATCCTGCTTGTTTTTGCACTCTCCCTTATATTTGCCTTTGGTCCCATAAACTGTAGTTACCCCCATACAATGTGCATGTGAATTGGAGTTGAGTAAGCTAAGGGTTTTTTTGTTCATTAAAAAGTAGGGGATGAACTGAATCTACTATTTTGGATTCAGCCGAACCCCTGAATCCTTTGCGAAAGATATGGCCGAATATCGAACATATCAAAGCATATGCAAATTAGGGGTGGGAAGGGGAAAACATTCTTTACTTCCTTGTTTTGTGACAAAAAGTCATGCAATTTTCCTCCCCGCCCCTAATTTGCATATGCAAATAAGGATTCAGAGTTGGTTCGGCCAGGCAGAAGGATTCGGCCGAATCTGAATCCTGCTGAAAAAGACCGAATCCTGGATTCGGTGCATCCCTATTAAAAGTGCCTATATACAGTGGATTATTTCCAGCACTTCTGTGTGTAATCATAAAGTGTTGTCCAAGTATTTCTCCCTCAGAAGTAATCAAGGCCTTACTGTCTGAAGCTTTCATGCACTAGTTGATAGATAGTTGATGAGAAGCCACAGAATCCGATCTACAGCTAACTCTTTTTACATGATTGGCTGCTTGCAAAGCAGAACACCAATCATAATTAGCAGACCAAGCATGTCAGCAGGGACCTCCAGGGCCAATTATACAGTTTCTAGTGATGGGTGAATAAATTCACCATGTGCAAATTCGCTGTGAATTTCCACGTTTCGCCACCAGCGAATCAATTCGCAAAATTGCAGAGAAGGCAAAAATTTTGGGCGCGCGTTGAAAATGTCACTCGTGTCAAAACTGTTGCACGTCACCATTATTCAGACGCCCATTGACTTTAATGTTGGTGTAAAAATTAGCATTTTGACAATTTTTCGCCATTTTAACTAATTTCGCTGGAAATTTTTTGGAGAAGCAAAATGGGAAAAATGTGCCCATCACTAACCGTTTCCCATAACCTGTAGTTGTTCCCTGTAAAAGTTGAAAATTGCATATACAGTAACAAGGAAAGAGAAGTAGAAAGCTAAACGGCAGCCATAGATAAGGTATTTCGTCACACAGCCAGACAACATAAAATTTGCATTCGATTTCATTTCCAAAGGACATCTGATTTACGAGAGAATGGGGAAAAGTGCCATTAATTTTTCAGCCCATGTGCATGAGAGGATTCAGCTAATTCCACAGGAAAATGCAGTATGAAATCATGTTCCAGTGGTTCATTGTCCAAAAGAGGCAAGTTAATCCTCTTCCCAATGAAACGCTGGCAATGTTGAGCATACCAGTGTGATTCTGTCCCTGTAAGAAGAGAAAGTCATATCTGGGATACTTAGAAATATGAGCGATTGTGTGAAATCTAGATAGTTACCAAACGTTCATTTGTGAATTTTTGGCATTTGTCAGTGAATAGTATTTAGGGAATGCTTAGAACTACTTAAGGACGGAAAATTGTCAATTCAAATAAATGGAAATAACTTTGAATTTGCTACATCCACACACACTATAATTATTTACTATTTATTTATTCATACTTCATTTTGATTGAACCAAGTGCATCATCCAAGTACACTTTTCCAGATGTTTCGTAAAATTTTCTCAATAAACAAACTCTTCTGCAAGCTGATACTACTGCAATGCAAAGCTTTATAATTGTTTTGTAAATAAATTACAAATTATAACATTTATAATAGAAACATTTTCCATCTAATTCTCTATCATTTGGCTTAGCAGGTAAAACCAGTAAAGCCATTCAGTTCTATACATTAATTATGTTTTGATATATCACAGTAGTAAAATTTGATTGCATTGTTGTTATAGCAGTCATTATATGCGCACTATTATAATCCATCACATTACAGCCAATAAAATATCCCTGTGAGCTAGGCGTACTGATCTCTGTAAAGCCACGGGACTCCTTCTTCCTGCTAAACTATGGGACTCCAGCAAGGACATGATTTACTGGGTTGCTCAAGACCCAAAATTATAGATTTTAATCTCAGATTTTGGGAAGATCTGGTATTATAATAACTCTTTACCCTGGTCTATTGTCAGTAATGTAATTTCTTAATATGCAGTCAAATGATGGCTAAACCTGTATTCTGCAATCCCCCCTGGCGCGAATTTGTGTCGAATTTGTGTCGAATTTGTGTGTTTCACCGCCAGCGAATAAATTCGCAAATAAATTTGCCCAAAAAAAATTTGCCAGCGTTGAAAAAAAAAACAGACGCCAGCGTCAAAAACGGCGCCGTTTCGTGAAATTCGCCCATCACTAACTGAGAATAATGCCACAGCTTTTGCTAGTTACGTTCAAGCATGTGAGCTCTAGCGATGGGCAAATAAATTGGACAGATGAGATTTGCGGCGAATTTCCATATTTCTATGCCGGCGAATACATTCACAAAACTTCAGTGAAAATTAGTCAGAAAAAAATCTGTGTCAACCACTTTTTCGGCGCATGCGCATAAAAATGGTCGCACGTCAGAATTATTTGGATGCCCATTGACTTTAATGCATTTGGACAAAATAGGCACATGTATAAAAAATGTCGGAGCGTAGAAATTGACGTCTCACATATTTGTAATCGTTATTTTCAAGCAATCGTATTTTATCTTACCCCTCTATCCCATGCAATCCAGTACCAAACCAACTGTCTGTAACTTGACAGTGAACAAGTAAATAGCTAGGATACAATTTTTGTTGAACAGCTAAGCTTAGAAAGCATCATCCTCAGTTTAAAGATGAGGAACTATTTTACTATGCAGTAGTTTGATCCAAATGATATACAGGATTGGATGCAATAGTACTCTGTGTAGATACATTCAAAGACATATAAATGTAGTGAGACAATATGCCCTATTAAGAGTCCATCATGTCATGTTTCTATGCAGAGTACAGATCAGTGATCATGTTAATGTTGATTTTAGCAGCCTTAAACGGATACTGTCATGGGAAAACCATTTTTTTTTCAAAATGAATCAGTTAATAGTGCTGCTCCAGCAGAATTCTGCACTGAAATCAATTTCTCAAAAAAGAAAACAGATTTTTTTATATTCAATTTTGAAATCTGACATGGGGCTAGACATATTGTCAATTTCCCAGCTGCCCCAAGTCATGTGACTTGTGCTCTGATAAACTTCAATCACTCTTTACTGCTGTACTGCAAGTTAGTGATATCACCCTTCCCTCCCCCCCCAGCAGCCAAACAAAAGAACAATGGGAAGGTAACCAGATAGCAGCTCCCTAACACAAGATAACAGCTGCCTGGTAGATCTAAGAACAGCACTCAATAGTAAAAAACCATGTCCCACTGAGACACATTCAGTTACATTGAGAAGGAAAAACAGCAGCCTGCCAGAAAGCATTTCTCTCCTGAAGTCAGGCACAAGTCACATGACTTTGGGCATCTGGGAAATTGACAATATGTCTAGCCCCATGTCATATTTTAAAATTGAATATAAAAAAAATCTGTTTGCTCTTTTGAGAAATGGATTTCAGTGCAGAATTCTGCTGGAGCAGCACCATTAACTGATTCATTTTGAAAAAAAAATGTTTTTCCCATGACAGTATCCCTTTAAAGAGGTTGTTCACCTTTTAGTTAACTCGTAGTATGGTGAAGAGAGTGATATTCTGAGACAAATCGCAATTGGTTGTTTACCTTTTTTTATTCAGCATTACCATTGCAACCATGCACTGATTTAAATAAAAGTCTGAACTAGGAATAGAAGAAGACTGGAATAGAAAGGTGAGTAATAAAAAGTACCAATAACTATAAATCTGTAGCCTTATAGAGCATTTGTTTTAAGATAGGACCAGTGACCCCAATTTAAAAGCTGGAAAGTGTCAGAAGACAAATAAAAAAACTATTAAAAATAAATAATGAAACTCCTATAGTATGCTAAGAAAACAATTGCAATGACATGGATGGGTCCCAAACCCCCACATTAGTAATGGGTGAATTTGTCCTGTTTCACTTCGCCGGAAAACTTGTGAATTTCCCGCGAAAGGGCGAAAAATTTGCAAAACACATTGAAGTCAATGGGCATCAAAATTATTTTGACGCCCACCTGTACGCGCGCCTATTTTGTCCAAATGCTTTAAAGTCAATGGGTGTCCTACTAATTTTGATATGCAAATTTTTTATTTGCTCGACTTCTGACGTGTGCCCAAATATTTTTGACGCGCCGGATTTTTCGTCAGCGAATTTTTTCCGCATTTTCTCTAACTCATTCGCGAGCATCAAATCGCGGAAATGAAGACCAACTGAAATGTTCCTTAGATCTGGGCATATAAAATGCTAAACGTTAATTTAAAGATGAACCAAAAATTCAAATCATTTATTAAGACATACAGATATCTGTATGTCCTAATAAATGATTTGAATTTTTACTTATAATCTTGGTCTTTACTTTTTGGATAAAACTTTTTGCTGTTTTGGACTTTTGCACCCGTGGACTGGGGTGAACTGTGAGTATTTTCTCTTTTCATTAATTGCTTTGGATATTTTGCTTTTTGATTAATAATGGTGCACTGCGTTCCAATGTTTTTTCATATTTTAAAGGTGAACCACACTTTTAAGAATAGTCTTTCCCAACACTTTTTCATCCGAATCATTCATTCCGTAGTATGGGAAGAATGCTAAAAATAAGTGAGTAAGGCACCAGGTAATTTTAATAAATTGCAAAGAGCACCTCCTTTAAGTCAATGGACCATGTTGTAACATCACCACTTTGTATCATTCGGTGCACATTACAGATTCACTGACCTAAGCATTTGTTTCAGATTCAATGGAAAACTGAAGTTATTTCCAGAATGCCAAGTTCAAGCTAGAAAATGTAATATGATGTGATGGAACAGACACTATACACATGCTGATAACAAGAAATGTCATGAGCACCGCAAATGTGACGTCCATTGTTCTTTAAGCAAAAACTGCTGGTTTATATGAAGGGGGGTAGGGAATACAGGGAGTAGGGATGTTTCCGGTTTTAACTCTTTCCATGTGAGATGTGGGAATAGACCATAGCTAATTTTTGAGGTTAAAGTTCTTCTTCTAGGAGCCAGAGTAGACTGTGTGAAATGCAACTACCAGGCTGTGAGGAAACATACTACTATATGTTAACAGTAACAAGAAAGAAAAATGAAAAAGTGTTATACACAAAAGGAAACAAAGAAAGAGAGACTGAGAAAAATGTATAAATAATGAAAGAAAATAGATAGTTTTTGCAAATCCCAGAAAAATGTAGTACAGGTTTAGGATCTGTTATCCAGAAAGCTCCAAATACCAGAAAGGCTATTTCCCACAGACTTCAGTATAATAAAAAAGAAAATCCACCTTTTTCTCTGTAATAATAAAACAGTAGCTTGTACTTGAACTAAAATATAATTAATCCTTATGGGAGCAAAACCAGATTAGTGGGTTTATTTAATGTTTAGATGATTTTATAGTAGATTTACGGTATGCAGATCCAGATTACAGAAAGATCCATTATCCATAAATCCCCCAGGTCCCGAGCATTTTGGATTACAGATCCTATACCTGTATCATCTCTGGCCTTTTGCTGGAGATCCTGTGGTAACTGTCATGCTGTGCTGATAACCAACACAAAACTGCTGATTATGCTCCTCATATATAACCTTAAAGGGGAACTATTGCAAAAATGAAAATTTAATATAAGCTTCATTATACTGAAATAATAAACTTTTTAAATGCAATCAATTAAAAAATCTGCATTTGTTTCTGAAATAATCAAGTTTATCTTCACTATCCATCTCTCGGCATCTGTTTATCTTCATTCTCTCTTGCAAGAGTTGGGTGTCACAAAATCTAACAAAATAACTGCCTTTTGCACAAATCCTGCATGTAGAGAGACATAATATCTGATGAATTTAATAGAGTGAGCTCTAATACATCTTCTAGGCAAAAGGAGCCCCCCTATAAGATATATTGGATCTAACTGTCAATGATTATCTGACACCCAACTCCTGCATGAAGACAGAATAAAGAGAAACAGATGCTGAGAGAGAAATAGTGAAGATAAACTTGATTATTTCAGAAACGGTACAGAATATGTATTTAGTAAGTTACTTATTTCAGTATGATGAATATACCGGTAATTTTAAATTTTAATTTTCGCGATAGTTCCCCTTTACAAACGTCTCCGCAAGCAATTGCCAATATGTTTTTGCCTGACTATAGGAAGTGTAAACTGCTAGCTTAACTCACAAGTCAACAATATGCATTAACTGTTTGCTTATTCATAATAAATCTTCTGTGTGAGCTACTTTGCTTCATCTAAAAATCAGCCCCATGTTTATGTGAATTATTGCTCTCTCCTTGTGATTCATCAAGCCAAACTGTTTAGCTACCAAGTATTACATTCTATGTATTAGTGAACAGTTTTCCTTATCTCTCACAGGTAGAAAGTCCAACAGAGAACGCATATATTGAAAATGCATATACAGTATATAATATTTATTTTTTGGTCAAAAAGCACAATAACAACATCTCCAAATGAATAGAAAGAGGCTACAGATAAGCAAAGGTTTCTGTCTGCAAGGTTCTCTTTTGCAGGATCTATTAGCAAAAAGATATGATTGATAAGGGCTGTTAATCACATTAGTGGCACAGTACACAAGGGCATGTACTGTATATAGATACGCAACAATCAATATAATATTGCAGATAGAAATAGTTCAGATATAACAAGAGTGAGTACAGTGTGTGACAAGACCCAATGCAAATGTATAGCAACCAGGGCAGCATGCAAAGAAGTACACTGCTGTAGCAGGTATGTTCAGATATTGGTCTGAGCAGCAGATTAATAAATCAATGAGATTAAGGGGCACACCAGGAGTTTAATCACTAGAGATAAATCTCCTCTTCTGTGAGTGACTAATCTCCTGTAAAAGTTTTTCCATAGTTAATAATGTGAACCGCTGGTGGTAAAACCCATGTGTTGCTTCAGTCTCCCAAAATCACTTGAGGTTGCTTCAAGAGGAAACTTAAAATGATTTTGTAAAATTAAAGTAACGCATGGGCTTTACCACCAGTGGTTCACATTACTGCCTCTGGGAATTGGGAAAGCTTTTACAGGAGATTAGTCACCTGCAGAAGAAGAGATTTATCACTGGCAATTAATAGTGGCACACGGGAAGATCCGGAGGCAACTTTGGGTGATTTAGTGATAAGTTGTACATACTGTCAATTACTGGCAAAAGAGAGGCAATTTTGCGAGCCACATCAAAAAAAATTTTGGGTGACAAATCATCCCACGTGCCAATGCCCTAAGGCTGAGAGCGCATTAAGCAGCCTTCTAGAATAATGCAGGCTAGAGCAGTGGAGACAACACTCCATGTGCCCTTAGCCTGAATAGAACATTTTAAACAGTAGGAGCTAAAAAAAAAAAAGGTATTTTAGTTGAAAAAAGATAGTTAAATTACAGATTGAATTATATGTTCTACATAATATTAGTAGTGAATATAAAGATGAGTGCCCCTTGAAATGAATATTGGGGTGAGGTAAAATGTAATTTGCATTATAAACTTTGCAGTTTAGTTGCAGTATCACGTTTTTATTTGCATGAGGTTAGTAAATGAATTTCTCATTGGAATTTGTTGAACTAGTCATTACATGACAATGAAAAAAAAATTAATTATGGCTCACTTTCACAAATCTAAGCTTTAGACTTCTAATCAGCAGGCTCAGGATGTTTATAGTTAGTGGAGCATAATATAGGAGAGTTAGGTGATATAGCATGTAACAGGGGCCAGAATAGGGCCTGGGTATTAACCCTAGATGAACCACCGTCCCTTGGATGAGGGAAAACCTGGGAGGAGACACAGCAGGCTGGGATTCACAGTCAAACAGTTCCTTCTTTATTCGTCAGCAGTTCACCAACAGGACTATATTCCCCGGTCTTTCAGCTTTACATTCTCTGGACTGCACACTGTCAGGTGGGCTCACAGGCACCCCTCCTTGATCCTGACCAGCTCTGTCAGCCAAACCTAGCCACTTCAACCCTAACTGGCGGGTATCCTACTTGATACACTGTACCCACTCACTCCTTGTAGGGGCCACAGCTGCCCATTCTAGTCCTTGGCTATCTTATGCCCACTAGATCGTACTAGTTACCGCAAGCTTCCTCACTACCTAAGGTCACTGTCTCTTCCAGGAATGACTCAACTATCAGAGAGCCTACCTGCAACATTCTCTTGTATCACTTCCTTTCTCCACCCACTGGGGATTTTCCCTAGCAACAGCTATCCTCTACCCCCTAGTGGTTTACCTATAAATATCTGCATTAACTATTAATTACACATTTGTACAATGAACAATGTTACCCTACTACAAGCAGGCACAATAATAGTGTAAAGTTGCCTATAGTAGCAGTGGGATAATAGCCCCTGGGAAGGGACTGTGGCTGTGGGATAGCAGGTATAGTAGGGAGAGATGGTGCCTATAGTAACAGTGGATAATAGCCTCTGGGAAGGGAGTGTGACTGTGGGATAGCAGGTATAGTAGGGAGAGATGGTGCCTATAGTAACAGTGGGATAATAGTCTCTGGGAAGGGACTGTAGGATAGCAGGTATAGTAGGGAGAGATGGTGCCTATAGTAACAGTGGATAATAGTCTCTGGGAAGGGAGTGTGGCTGTGGGATAGCAGGTATAGTAGGGAGAGATGTGTCTATAGTAGCAGTGGGATAATTGTCTCTGGGAAGAGACTGTGGCTTTGGGATAGCAGGTATAGTAGGGAGAGATGGTGCCTATAGTAGCAGTGGAATAATAGTCTCTGGGAAGGGACTGTTGCTGGGGGATTGTAGACACTGTATATTAGGATGGGACAGTGCCTATGGTATGTGAGTTATTTACTTTTAATACTACTTTCAGAATCATCTGGCATTTGCAAGAAAGATGTGATTTAACAGCAGCACTATGGCCATTGGTTGAACAATTCTACATTATATAAAAATTGAGCCGCTTTGTCTACTTAGCTTATTATTGGCCCATCATGGAGATTTAGAGGGTTATTTATTAAGCTCAGATTTTTTCTAGTCAGACTTTTAAAGGGAAAAATACAATTTGTTCAGAAAAAAACGATGGTGTTAAATGTCAGATGAAAAAAGTACTCCAAATCATAGCTTTGGGGCAATTTTACAAAAAAATTGTAGGTTTCGAGCACAAAATCTGAAAAAAATAGTAGGATTTTGGTTTTTTTTACGATTTTATGATGACTTTTTCCACAGAAGTAATAATTGTGAAATGTATTAATAAATATGGGGGGAAAGTCAGTGCGGATTTGGTCAGAGTAGCTTTTTTTTTATATATAAATAACCCCATAAATGTCAAGCATTTCTAAACAATTTAGATACAAGTATCAATCCTAATTTCTAATAAACAAAGATGTACAGTTCAGGTAATGGTACTTCGGATATTAGAAACTCTTCTGTAGAATTGTTTCCATATAACACAGCTGTCTAGCGACTATATTTTTTATCCGTTAGCTGTGTCTGTGAGATTCCTTCCAGACAGGCTCCCCAAGTTAGTAGCTCTCCTCTGATGCCCATAGCATGGATCATTATTGTGATACTGAAAAAACATTTCATGAACACTTTACATTTCAATCTTTTATATGTATTTTCAGTCTGGAAGTTCTGTCTATTCTGTGTTCAACATTTTTTGTTCATATATCAAGGGGATAGTTCATGGTTCTCTATGCATTAAAGATCATAAAGAAGTTAAAAGCAAATGATACGATGGAACAATTTTATCAGTCATACAGAATTGATACAAATACACAGTGAGCTACTCACCTATTAGAAACCATAAAATATGTCATATCTGACTCTAAAAGAGAATTGCAAAAATAACTGACATAACACCCATTTGCTGATAAGAGCTATACCTACCAGGGGAAGTGATATAATCACATTCTGAATGCCTTTTCAGAAAGCATACAGTCTGGCCATAGACGTGCAGATAACCTGCAATATCGGACAAACGAACAGTTGGTGCCCTTTCCCAACCTGCCACTAACCATTCAGATAAAATAGAGCAGCAAAGAGAACAAACCAGCCGATGTCCTACCCGTCACATCAATTGTGCGAAAGTATGGCTGACCAATTCTACTGGGAATCTCACAGCGATATTGTCAGATCGGCAGAGATATTATCGTCAGCAGACAGAAAACTTTTAACCTGACTGATCGTCCAAACGACCGATCTCCATGAGATGAAAAATGTCAGGACTCTCCACCCAGAGTCCGAAAATCATATGAATCGATGATGCGTCCATGGCCAGCTTAAGCAGACCTGGACAGCATTAAAAATCTGTTACAGGTATGGGATCTATTATCCAGAATGCCTGGGTCCTGGGGTTTTGGGTATAATGGATCTTTGTGTAGTATTGATCTCCATGCCTTAAAGGGCATGTAAAGTCTAAAATAGAATAAGGCTAGAAATTCTGTATTTTGTATACTAAATATAAATATGAACTTACTGCACCACAAGCCTAATCAAACAAATAATTTATGCTTTCAAACTTGGCTACAGGGGGGTCACCATCTTGTAACTTTGTTAAACATCTTTGCAAGACTAAGGGGCACATTTACTTAGCTTGAGTGAAGGAATAGAAGAAAAAATACTTTGAATTTCGAACATTTTTTTGGGCTACTTCGACCATCGAATTGGCTACTTCGAACTTCCACTATGACTTCAACTTCAATCGAGCGATTTGAACTAAAAATTGCTCGACTATTCAACCATTCAATAGTCGAAGTACTGTCTCTTTAAAAAAAACTTCGACCCCCTACTTCGCTAAGTAAAACCTACCGAACCTCAATGTTAGCCTATGGGGAAGGTCCCCATAGGCTTTCTAAGCTTTTTTTGATCAAAGGAATTTTGTTCGATCGATGGATTAAAATCCTTCAAATCGTTTGATTCGAAGGATTTAATCGTTATTAAATCCTTCGATCGAACGAATAGCGGTAAATCCTTCTACTTCGATTTTCGAAGTCGAAGGATTTAACTTTGACAGTCGAATATCGAGGGCTAATTAACCCTCGAAATTCGACCCTAAGTAAATGTGCCCCTAAGACTGTGCACATGCTCAGTGTGGTCTGGGCTACTTAGGGATCGTCATAAACAAAGCTGCTTGAGTTCTGCAGGGGCTCCCCCTGCTGTTCATAAGTATGATTGTTTCCCTGCTCAGCAGTTAGGGACCATCTGACAATTCCTATCCACAGCAGTAAATGAAGGGAGAATTTCACTGCATACAGTCAGGTTTCTTATAAAACGGTACACATTTTTTAATTGAAGTATATTGGAGGTTTCTTTTTCATTAAAGAAAGTAAAAATGGGATTTTTTTTTGCCTTTACATGCCCTTTAAGTCTGTTTATTTACATTTAAACAACTGGCAGGATCAGCTGAAATCAATATGGATTTATTTTATCTTAGCTGACATCCAGTACAAAGTGCTGTCTTTCTATTCAAAGAGGAGAAAAAAAGTAAAAAACTGTGAGGTTGGGCTGACTGCATTGGGGGCCCTTGAAGTTGCAGTCCCAGTGGGCCCTGACGTCCTACTCTGACCCTGTCTACATGAAACTGAGGTCTATGTTTCCTAAAACTTTGTTAGACGGCAGTCACAGCACACATGGTATAGAGCAGTGATCCCCAACCAGTGGCTGTGCAAAATAGTATTCTGTGTAGGATGTTACCACTTTGTTGAGTTATTTGAATAAATTGAAAACCTGGGCAGCAAGCTGGAAATTCAGGTTAGACTTTGATAAATGCATGGTCATGCTTTTAGGCACAGACAAATTGAACGCTAGTTATGTACTAAATGGAATTGGGTTAAGGCCTCCTTAATTGAACATTATTTCATTAGATAACATTGCACCTCTTTTTATGGAAAATTACCACTGTATTACAACAGATTGCTGATGGCACAATAAATAAATAAAACCATCCTTGAGACATTAAATTCATCTCAAGGGTTTGATGAGTTCAGCTATTCTTTTAATTCCCTAAACAGCAAATCAGCAGGGTAACGGCTGTAGGTGTCAATGCAACACTTAATACAAGTAAAGCAATTGGAATAATAATGGTACAACTGTGTACAATATACATATGCAGTTTACAACTCATATGATTTTATTCTATTCAGATTATTTATTATAACTAGTATGCAGATGCACATCTGATTGCTAGAGAAGTAGTATAAAATATTGTTTTTGCAATATCTCCTTAGAATGTCCAGTCTAGTTATTTAAATGAAGTCCAAGAAAGAAACGATTAAGGCTTTTAATGGATATAGCTATTCTCAATATTCAATTAAGTGAAAAACAATAGGGAATAAAAATGCAAACTATAAGAACAAGTGAGAGTAGATGAGGGGGCAAAAGAAACAAAAGAACGACAGGTTGTCCCTACTAATGTAAAGATGGCCTAATAGTAATGAGTGAAATTTTTTGCCACTTGGCTGCAAAATTCAGCATTTCACCATCAATGATTATTGCCAGGAATGCAAATGTATTTTGAAAATGTGGAAAAGGGTCTTAGTGGAAAAGTTACATTGGGATCAAGTAAAAGGTACTGCCTTATTATTACAGAATAAATAATTTCTAAAAATTTGAATTAATTGATTAAAATGGAATCTATGGAAGATGGCCTTCTTGTAATTTGGAGCTTTTTGTATAACAGGTTTCTGGATAATATATCCTGTATAATGAGGGAACTTTACATCTTCAGTATGTCTCTGAATTTACAATACAAGCACAAAGTGCAAGAATTTTTGCTGAGGAATAGTGCAAAATTACCACGCTTGCACACCCTGCCTCAGGTGAAGGAGGCCTCGGCAACCTCAATTTTCATAAGTAAGAAGAATTTCAAGCTTGACAAAGGGGTTTACCCTGAAACATTGCACCTTCGCAAAATAAACTCAGCAAGGGCTTGTATCTGCTTGAATGAACCTTCGTGTGCCAGTTCGCGAACACATTGTCGGCGGTTCGCTACATCCCTATTCACTATAACCAAGGGGGTTATGAAATACGAGTGGCAAAAATGTTTGCAAATTTGCACTAGAATTTTGCCATGGTGTTGATGGTTTGTGATACCTATTATTGACCGATTGAATAAGTTAAAATTGCAAGCTTTAGGAGCACCCAGGCACCTTCAGTAAAATACAAATGAAAGCTTTTACATTTTCTGAATTTTTCAAAAAAAGTACAACATCTTAAATCATTGACTCCAAAGCATTTGTCAAGAGTATAAATTTGAGAAGAAAATTTATCAAGGGTCTGGGTGAAAATTCTAAGTAAAAAAATGTGATCAAAAAAATCAAATAGGCCAAAATTCAATTAAAATTTAAAAAAAATGAGGCTATTAGAATATCGAAATGTATCATGTTCTGTCTCTTTAAAACTTCAACTTCGACCATTTGCCATCTAAAACCTGCAAATTGCTGTTTTAGCCTATGGGAGACCTCCTAGAACCCATTTGGAGTCATCTGGTGTAGTTTGAAAAATCTACGTTTTTTGGGGCAAATAATTTAATTCGAATTTGATCGAATGCGCTAAAACTTCTATTCAACTTCGAATACAGCCTATTCACCCGAAGTTAAAAAACAGATTTTTTTTAAATAAATTTTGATTGGTCTTTTTTAATTTGAATTTCGAAAAAATAGGAGTTCAAAAAAACTCCCATTACTTTGAAATTCTACCCTTGATAAATCTGCCCCCTAATGACACAAATGCAAATGACGCAATGAAAAACGCCAATTACATAGTTACATAGTTACATAGTTAAATCGGGTTAAAAAAAATACAAAGTCCATCAAGTCTAACTCCTCCAAATGAAAACCCAGCATCCATACACACACCCCTCCCTACTTTCACATAAATGATATATACCCATATCTATACTAAATATATAGTTTAGTATCACAATAGCCTTTGATATTCTGTCTGTCCAAAAAATCATCCAAGCCATTCTTAAAGGCATTAACTGAATCAGCCATCACAACATCACCCGGCAGTGCATTCCACAACCTCCCTGTCCTGACTGTGAAGAACCCCCTACGTTGCTTCAAATGAAAGTTCTTTTCTTCTAGTCTGAAGGGGTGGCCTCTGGTACGGTGATCCTCTTTATGGGTGAAAAGGTCCCCTGCTATTTGTCTATAATGTCCTCTAATGTACTTGTAAAGTGTTATCATGTCCCCTCGCAAGCGCCTTTTTTTCCAAAGAAAACAACCCCAACCTTGACAGTCTACCCTCATAATTTAAGTCTTCTGTCCCTCTAACCAATTTAGTTGCACGTCTCTGCGCTCTCTCCAGCTCATTTATATCCCTCTTAAGGACTGGAGTCCAAAACTGCACTGCATACTCCAGATGAGGCCTCACCAGGGACCTATAAAGAGGCATAATTCTGTTTTCATCCCTTGAGTTAATGCCCTTTTTTATGCAAGCCAGACCTTTATTTGCTTTAGTAGCCACAGAATGACACTGCCCAGAAATAGACAACTTGTTATCTACAAAACCCCTAGATCCTTCTCATTTAAGGAAACTCCCAACACACTGCCATTTAGTGTATAACTTGCATTTATATTATTTTTGCCAAAGTGCATAACCTTGCATTTATCAACATTGAACTTCATTTTCCAGTTTGCTGCCCAGTTTTCCAACTTAGACAAATCACTCTGCAAAGTGGCAGCATCCTGCATGGAACCTATAGTTCTGCACAATTTAGTATCATCTGCAAAAATAGAAACAGTACTTTCAATGCCCACCTCCAGGTCATTAATAAACAAGTTGAAAAGCAAGGGACCTAGTACAGAGCCCTGCGGTACTCCACTAACAACACTGGTCCAATTAGAAAATGTTCCATTTACCACCACTCTTTGTAGTCTATCTTTTAGCCAGTTCTCTATCCAGGTACAAATACTATGTTCCAGGCCAGCATTCCTTAATTTAACCACTAACCTTTTGTGTGGAAATGAAATTGAATACATTTTGTACATAAAAAATATCCACTGCATCCAATGCAGTTGGTGTGAGAAAAAAAACCATTGACCCAATGCAAATTTGTCAGTTTGGCAGCAAATCAAAACATGTCAGTTTTGTTCATCACTACAAAGAGAAACTATTGCTTGGGTTAAACATAGTGTTCTGCTTTCATTTAGCCAAATATATATATTTTGACAGATTTTCTGGATGTTATGGTTTATCATGTGAATATTTAATTGAAGTTTATGGGTAAAATCTGGAATTGAATATATACTGTAGATATGTCATTGAATTCATGTTGCTAATTATCTGGCCATTGTAATGTATTAAAGCAATATATATATATATATATATATATATATATATATATATATATATATATATATATATATATATATATATATATATATAATGTTCCTCTGCATGCATGTATTTGCATTATCTATGAAGACCCACAAGGTGGCAGTCACAATTACAGCCGTAGAGGTTGCTAATCTAGTTAAACAAATCTTAAATTCTAAAATGTGTTAGTTTACCTCAAGGACCATTAATGTCTTCGAAGGACTGTAAATTCACAAAAAATGGCAAATTAAAGCAGCAGAGGGGATTCTGTATTGCTACATTAGGTAAAGATGTAAGAAATGTAAATTGCTGTAAACCAAAAGGATCAGTAAGGCTCCTGGAAAAAAATGCTTTCATTTCTGTGAAATAAAGCTAATTGAGGTTTAATTCAATTTACCAAGTTTGTGGCCTGGAATCATTTTTACATTTGCCGCTGTGCTAACAAAATAAAACACATTGAAAATTGGAATGAAGCTGTTTATATGCAAAGAAAAGGGACATTTTTAGGCTACAGAGCTGCACTAGTGCAGTAATCCATAGCAGCTAATCAGATATTAATTAGCAATAAAGTCTAATGTCTGATTGGTTGCTAAGGATTACTGCACTAGGGCAAGTTGCTGCATAACATTTCCCATGTTTACACTGGGGCACTGTTAATACTCCTGCAAAATCTCACAGCTCCCAAAGGATATCTATATGTTGCCTGGAAGCCTGGAAGTTCTACTTATGTAAATGTGCAGAAGGTTACTAAACCACCGTGGGGGTCACAGAAATTCAACATTATTCTGTGCAGAGATAGAAGAATAGTCCCAATTGCACTGTGTACATCTGCCACTATCAGCTTAAAGCAAAACAGATAAAAGCCTCACTGACCAAAGACCACTGAACAGGATTATTGTAGCAAATGGTTTATTGAAGACAGACAATTATCTGCAAAAGGTGCACATTTATAGTGGTGCAGTTTCCCACATCTACCAATTTGACATTAATTTCCCATTAAAGCTAATTTCTGATAGATTTCAGTGAGTTACTGCACTCAAGTAAATCTAAGGCTGTCGTTAAATGCAATCGCACAGACAGACAGATGCTTAATAGGAATGTCACCAATGGGGGAACATCATTAAATTTGCTAATGGGGAAAAAATATGTGCAAGGAGAAAATGATTTTTGCCTTTGTGTTTTGCTGGCAATTTATTGCTCAAATAAATAGTGAAATGTATGCACTGTATTTTGATATTCTCATATACTATATACTCTGTCATCTGTTTATAAAATACAGATCAGGCCAATCTCGTATATTGGTTAAAAGTACAGGGACAAAGAGCAAAGGCCTATCCTGGCTGCTCAGCTTTCTTTTACCTACAGCTCAAATAAAAGGTAGCACCTGGCTAATTTCTAGGGCTTATATATTAATTTATTTTCAATCATTTAAATTTGCAATGAGAAGTCTATTGGAAGTAGAAATTGTGTATATTGGCAGCAGATTATTAGACTAGTTGAAACATCAAAGTACACTGTATATTTAAATATCCACTATCTATTACATTCTATCTACACTGTTGTATATACATTTATGTTATCAGTGCCGCATGTGTTTAAAGAAGATGTAAAATTCATGGCATGTAGAGAAAATGAGGCCTCTGACTAAATGGTAGTATGTAAAAATAGCCGGGTGCATTATTAAAGGATGGGATCATGATGCTATCTTCCGTACAATGACTTTGATTAAGAGCTTTACCTGTCATAGTCTTTGACGTACTGTCTTGGTCTTGCAGTCAAGATTTTTCCTCAGGCTGGGCAAAAAAAAATGGGGGAATTTCAGTTAAAGTAGTATGTGAATTCCTTTCCCATTTGACAGGTAGGATTTCTTGTTTTTGCTTGGGGTTTGGGTTTTAGGTATCTTTCCAAAGCTCATTGTTGCAAAGATAGATTGATTCCGGGACACAATCCAATTTTCTTTTTTTTTTACAGGCAAATTTTGATAAAAATTGATATTTGGTTCTCTTAATTTTGAACTTAAATGTCTCTATACGTGTCTCTGTATAACAGTGATTTTATACTAAAGCTCTCTGCCTTCCCTTCTGTCTTAATGACAGAATTAAGAGAATATAGTGCCATGCTCCTGCTTGTGTTAAACCAGGAGAACACTATCTTAGTTATTTACAACTGATCTCAGCTCCAGTGACATTATTCCCTGTCCCTATGACTGATCGACCCACAGCCAAGCTAGCTTCCATTAAGGGCAGTGATCCTCAATCAGTGGCTAATGAGTAACATGTTGCAAACCAACTCCTTGGATGTTGCTTCCAGTGGCCTCAACTTACATGCTTATTTTTAATTACTGGCTTGGAGGTGAAGTTTGGTTGTATAAAAACCAGGTGTACTGCCAAACAAAGCCTGGTAGTTGACATAGGGGCCTTCAAATAGCCAGTCACAGCCCTTTATGTGACACCCTTGGAACATTATTCATGTTTGTGTAGCTTTCAAACTCTTTTTACATTTGAATGTGGCTCACAGGTATAAAAGGTTGGGCATGATAAAAGAAGGAGCTAGATTAGTACCAGTCAGCCAGCAATAATGGAGGCTTAGACACGCTTAGTACCTTTCATAGAACTTTGAAAAACAACACAAGAGGGAAATAATTATAAATTTGGCTAGTAATTATTTAATTTGTTGATACGCTTGTCACTGAAGCACTGGACAGGAGGACAGGAAGAAGATAAAATCATATGGCCTTTCTTAAAGCATAATTATGAAGCATTTCAATGAGCCAATGTAAATTTAAAATAAGAAGGTATAGTGGCTCTTTTTATATAAGAAAAATGCATTTTCCTAAATTGTATATCATTGCTATTGCAATTGCTATTCTGTTCAAGCCGCAAACTAATGTTTATTTTGTTGTATTGTCTTGTTTCTTCCAAAGACCATAGAGCTGACTGTGTTAGATTAGTTAGTAAATGATCTGTCCTTGGCAAACGTACAGCAGACACATGGAACATGAATAAAACCTGTACAACAGTGTGTGGGTGAGCCACTAATGTAATGATTAGGCACAGAGAACTGAATTCTCCTTTATTTATGCTTCTAACAATCACGCATTAGAGTTGTATATTTCAGTTTCTACAGTAAAACAGCCTTACACTATAAACTTTACGTCTCCAAAACCCATACCAGGCTCATGTAGAGATCTGTGCTGTTTACAAATCAAGTAAACTATATTTAACCAACATAAAGACGATTTTCTAATGCAAGAAGCAGAAACAAAGAAGGAAAGTACTATCAGTGCAGTTTAAATTTTTTATTTTCTGTATGCAATAAAATGTAATTGTGTACTGGATTTTTCCATTATACTGTATATATGGACTGTTAACTGCTTCTCCCAATGTGTCTAGGGTCACAGCAAATGATTAGCCTTGTAAATGAATACAATTAGTTGTCAATACATAATATTAGCAATTAGTGAGATTATATCTAGATGGCAAATAGGAACGGCGATAATAATTCACTTGCTTGCCCAATTGATGTGGGAATGTTGTTGACCCCTGTATTGTTAAGTTGCAAAGAAAAAGAAACTTCCACCAGATTCTGGGTAGAAGATACTGCATATCATGTAGGTTTGAGCAAAGGGAATAGAAATAAAATTAGGAAACGTACATGAATGGTCTATGAAACTGATGTATTAAATGTTAAATATAGAGGTTTTCCAAATACACTTATAATATGAAATACAGAGTTTAATTTCCAAAAAAAAATGGGACAAGGTGCGAAATGCAAAATGGTGTAAAACACCCTGTTTTTGCATATTTCCCTGCTTGTTCACTATGGAACTCATTGGATGGAGCACAAATAATTATGCCTCAATGCAAAAGAGGCAAATCGCCCCCTGCCAAAGTGCTACCATACAAGCACCTAATGATAGGTAAAGGTAGCCTTAGAAACAGGCCAGCTTACTCAGCAAGGGAGGTGAGAGACAATAAACTATTGATAGCTTGTGTTTGGGCAATTAAGCAACTGCAAATAACATTTCTGAATTTCTGAATATTCATTTCTGAAATTGCGCCCCCTCCATTTTCCACAAAGGTTGTCCTTTAGGTCAGTGCCTCTGCTACCTAATCCTAGTTTTAATTCCGGGTTAAACAGTATGTAGAAGAAGGAAAGAATAAATCCAGGTAAAATGATCATAGATGCTAATAAAAAAGATCGTAATATAGTGATATCAAACACTGACAAAAGTTTCATTTAAAGCTATTGCAAATCCAATTGTGAATTCTCTATTGGGAGAGCTTAACTCTGTTTTTATTACTCATTACACCTCCTGGGATTAGCATTAAATAAATCCAGTCAAGGGGAGTCTCAAATGCAACGTTATATTATTTTACTGTGTGCCTAATAAACAGTTTTACATAACGCCATATTAGTAAAGTAAAAAAGCTGCAGAATAAACAGTATAATTTTTTATAAACCTGCTGGCTTTTTATCCCCCAACATCGTTGGCTAACAAGGAAAGGACAGATGTACAAATACAAAATCTTTGTTTGGTGGCATTTCTTCAGGGAAAAAACACGATAAAAATTGAATATGAGCATTGTCAGTTGGAAGTTTGATTAAGACATCAGGACTAATGGATTAAGGTAAATGATTCAATTTTTAACGAATATTATATTAACAAATGATGTAGTTTGAAAACGAACAACATAAGAAATACAATATAATGTAAACCAATTATCACTTATATTGCTGTTTTACATCCATCATAATAGTATATAATAGTATATTATTATATTATTATATATACTATTAATTAATAGTATATATAATCAGAAGTTTACACTTTTACTATAGTACCAAGTACTTTCCAAAAGTGGTGTAACCTGACAGCACTGGCCACCACAGTCTGCATTGACTTCATAGCAGCTCAATAGGGTTTAGGTTCCAGATTATTTTTACATTTTACTTGATTGCAATTTTCTCTGATTTTTCTCAAATCAAGGCTAATAATTTTAATAAGATAGGATTAGGCAGGGTTCTTATTGCTCCTGGGTCACTATGTGTGTTTGGAAGTCAAAACTCTTCCTGCAACTGAATGAGTGTCTTAAGGTCTGGCCCCTGGTATAGATGGAACATTGATTTAAGACCCAACTTTGTCCAAATTTGTGATATTTAGTGATGGGCGAATTTGTGCCGTTTTGCTTCGACGAAAACTTTGCGAAATTCTCAAAACGGCACTGGCGTCTCGTTTTTGACACCGGCGCCCGTTTTTTTGATGCCGGCGCCCATTTTTGACGTGAATTTTCGGGGGCGTTTCGCAAATTTATTCGCTGGCGGCGAATCGCACAAATTCGCTGCAAATTCGCGCTTGGCGAATAAATTCGCCCATCACTAGTGATATTATAATCCAAACACTTTACTGTAAGTAAAGAGAACAATCCATCTTGTGATATATACTAGGGGGATTATTTACTAAATTCCGAAAGCAAAAATCATGAAAAATGTGATTTTTTTTTTATAAAATTCTTTTAAAAAACCACAAATTTTTCTGAATTTATTAAACCCCAAGGATGGAAAAGTCCGAATCTGAAAATCCGGCATCTCAGACCTGTCGAGGTTGCATATAAGTCAAGGGAAATGCAAATAAACATGTCCATCTAAAGATTTATCAACTTCTAATTCCAAAACAGGCAGGTAGTAATAAGCAATGAAATCTGCATGGAACGATTTTTCATCATGAAGATGCAGAATGGACATGAGACAATACCTAATGGCTGCCTGAATAAGAAAGAAAAGGGATCTTAGGTTTACAAAAGTATTTTCTAAATAAATTTTGTATTAAAGGTATCACTTCAAGCCACCTTGAAAATGTGCTATATATGCACCGATTCCATGTTAAACATTTAGAATTCTTCTTTTACAGTCTTTTATACTGTGATAGATTTATTTATTTACCCCTATATTGTTATACAATCAGCTGCATAATATACTGTATGTTAAAGGCAGTAATCAAAATATAACAATTCACCAGATATTGATATGTAGGAAAGTGATATCAATATCTAAACTATAAGGGCTAACCCCACATTTATATAATTTCTATAATAATCTATTCTAAAATAATCTATTTTATATGATGATGATGCTGATAGATGATTGATAGATAGATGATTGATAGATAGATAGATAGATAGATAGATAGATAGATAGATAGATAGATAGATAGATAGATACAGACCTTGTATGCTCCTTGATTAAATCCACAATAAGTGCTCTCCATGGTATAGCTTCTCAAAACTCCAATCTCGTGCCACACCACCACTCGAGCTGTTGACTCCCTCGACTTTTCCACTAAAAAACTGCTGTTGGCCATGGAAAACGCAGGAGCGATTTTATCAAGAATTTTAGGCAAGGTCTAAAGTAGAAGATAACAAACTCTAATTAGAAATCAGTAATGGCTCTTTCCTGTTTCCTATCAGCTGGAGGTAAAAGTGGAGAAAATTCGAGCCAAAATAAGAATACAAAAATTTGAAGAATTTTGCTTATTAAATATAGGAAACGGCTTTTTGTAACCAGAATGATTAAATTGTAGACTGAAATTAAATTTGTGTTACATTCATGCAAAACCTCTCTAAATATGGGAGAAATGTCATGTTACCCTGTCAGACTGCATTGTGTTTTAAATGTACTACTGTATGTGTCTGTCTAAAGTTCTTGCTCAGCTTTCTATGGCATAATGCAGGTTTTGTAACTGATGGCTCTGTAGCTGTTCAGCCATTGCTAAATTATAACTCTTCACTTTTAACAAGCAACTTGTGCTAGTTGGCAAAAATTTAGTTTACACCCCCCCCCCAGTTTTAGATTAGACTGCAGTGCTTACCATTCTGCAAAATAATATGTGATGACAATACCATTTTTAAAATTATAAATGATAGTAGCAAAGGCCAGAAAATTGCTTAACTTCAATTTCCAGAAAATAAACATATTACCATGTGCTAAATACATGGGAGGTCCCCATACGAATGAAAACAGCTGCAGAAATAAAGCTATACAGATTTTTAAGAGTCTCCAGAGACTAATGAAACACAATGGGGCTAATTTTGTGGTGGAGGTAGCTACAGGGTGCAACTGTGGCAATAAGTGCAACCACACTCAATTCAGAACTAGAGGCTGTAAGGACTAAGACTCATTGAGTACAACTATACAGAAATGAAAAGAGAGACCTTTGACACAAGTACATTTTAATGAAGCTCGACTCCAGGTAAATTTGTGTGCAACTGCAATATAAGATGTAAATGAGACCTAGGGCATTTTACCTGCATTTTTTCATCACCTTCCAAAAAGAAATACACAAAAGTCTTTACAGGTGACTCTAAATGCGTACACAAAAGTGTTTAGTCCACAGCTGATTTGGTGTTTTGGTCCCTAGTTTGAAGGAGTTAAAATGTGGGCACACTGCCCATGAATTGCATGATGCACCATAGGCCTAAAAGCATTGTTTCATAAGAATTCACTTTATTTTATCTTTAACTAAAACTAAAATCCATGTCAATTTATAAAGAAAACTATGTGTAAATACTCTTCATTGTGACTTTTACATTTTAAAGTTACACGCTAAAGGGCAGAGTGTCCACATGGTCCCATGTTTATGTCATCCATGCCTTGCACTATTTATGAAGAGGGTCTATATGAGACCTCCATTTGTCCCTTACTTGTAAGAAAAGAAAAGAATTTGCATTTACTGTATCAGTGAAAGTTAAATAGGCATACCCTATACCCAACATCTTCAAGGAGATTGGATGAATCAACCACACAACCGGCCTGCCAAAGGGTCTCCTTTATACTGCATCCATAGAAAAATACATTTTTCCTCTGAGAATGTCCATGGTAATCACAGAATATCTAAAACAAGAAAATATAACTCCATAAGTTCACATTGTATTGTTTATATAAATTATTTCTTCATTTAGCAAATACAGGTAGCTACAAAGGATAAATAAGATATATAAAGATATGAGACACTCATATAACCTCATACTTCACCTATATTTGTTGCTTCCCCAAGAAACTGTATATGTGACGTGTAGTTACAAGAAACAGATGGATGTTTTTGTTCCATTTCTTTTTGTTTCAAAATAGATAAGGCAATCATAACATTATTTTTGGATTATTAAAGATCACTAGATCATTCACTTTGTCAAAATGTTGAACTTGATGCACATTCTTCTTTTAGTCAATTGCATCTACAATGTAACTATTTGGATGGCTTTACTGAATTATTTATCAGGACAGTTATTAATTTAAATGCCTTATTAGTTACGGTTGAATTCATTAGTGGTAATGGAGAACAGAATGTCTGGGTTCTATCACCTACAGTGTCAAAAGTAAAAAGAAAATATCTACACTAGTACATAAAAAACTATCCTTAGGAAGCACCATTATTAGGTGGCCATGATGGTCACAAAGCTTTCTTCATATTTGGGCTTGTACAAAACATGGTGAGAAAACCATTGCTTTTAGTATGAACAGAAATTACATCACAGAGAGGAATTTGTCTTTCATTTTATAATAATAAAACATGTAATTAGTAGTAATACTTCCTTTTATGAGTGTATACATGTAGGGGGTTATTTACTAAGCTCCAAATACCCGAAATTCCCCGAAATCTGAAAAATTTGTGATTTTTTTGTGTTATAATAGGCTTAAAAAAATCACAATTTTTTTCCAGAATTTATTAAACCCCGAGGGCTAAAAAAACAGAATATAAAAACACGGCATCTCAAACCTGTCAAGGTTGCATTAAAGTCAACGGGAATGTCAGGATCAGCCCGGAACTCGATCTCTTGTTTATGCTGCATTTGGACACTTGCTGCATTTACCTTGTGAGCCACTGGGGGCTCTTGGGGCTGATCCTGAACTCTTCTTTGATGTTCCTGAATTTGCCTGTTGCCAGTTTGTCTCCTCCCTGTTCTCCTCCCTTCTCATTAACCTCATGTGTTTCCTGTTCCCAATCACCTTCCCTTTATAATCCCAGCCCTGAGCCTTGCGGTAATTTTCGGGAAAATTTAATAATAAATAAGCGTTAAAAACCCGAGCGGGTTATATCTGAGTTTGTAGCAGCCGATATTGGGATAATTTCGGACCTTGATAAATAACCCCCATAGGGTTTAGGTCAAGAGTACTTCAGTAGTTATATTTTAAACTTCCTAGACAACATTCTTAGCCTTTGCCAACACTGTATTCACAGAGGCAGGTGGTGGCCAGAAATGTGGTGTCCCCTGGAACACCACCTAGTTCCCGTGTCACTCAGAGGTGCAGGATAGGAAACTGTTGCCATTCTGCTTAAGAGATAGGATAACCGGTAGCTCAATCTCACGTGAGCCTGCAGCTTTCTTTAGACAAAGGGGAAACTGTACACAGACACCATGCTTCTCTTGCTTCAAGAAGACATACCTTTATTAACACTTCTGCATTAGCAGATAAAGATCACGTCACATGACACTATCAGCATCAGATCAGTATGGGATTTGTATGAGAGCACACCCATTAATACATATCTTAACAGAAACACTTGGGACCACAAGGTGCAAGAGAGCCTTACAGTTATTCAATATAGCATATACAAGTGATCTTTGCATGAGCAATAACGGGTATAGATTTGCACCTCTTAATGCTTTTCCACATGTGCCATGGGCAATATTAAATGTGTCCCAGTTAGGGGTCAGAAGACATTTTAAACCAATATATCCTAAACAAGAACAGTTTATAAATTTGTAAAGTCGTTTTCTTTGAAATGTATGGTTCCATTTATGTAACTACTGTCCCTGATTTTTATTTATATATTTTTTACAGAACTCATTTGTCTTCCTGACATGTTAAGAGCCATTCTTTTCCCCTTGTCCTGTAGGAATTATTTAGAATTTTGGTGCAGAGGATTTTTAGCTGCTGGCAGGAGCTGCAGGGTCCAATTGATTGACATTTCATTGCAAGGCTCTGACTTTCATACACTAATACAAAGCATATTGTTGTATGGATGAAAAAAAAGTTAGATTTGTTACAAACTGCTAACATTTTTATAAGTCTGTAATTCGAGTTAGCAATATGGTTTAATAAAGCGTTCAGCACTGTTTTGCATCTTGTATCCTTTGCTGAAGGTGAGCACATTGTGCAGTTCTACCTGCAATGCAGGAATATTCTTGAGACAAAGTTCCAATGATTTGTACTGGTTAAAGTGAACAAAGTGTAAATGCATCTGGTAAAATAAATACAAGCTGTTGTTACGCAGCCGGTGGAAAATTTCCACGTACAAAGATGTGAAAGGGAAGAGCAAGCTACATCCTACTATAGGTATGGTATGGGTATGACAATTTGTCTAGACACCATAGTTCAAGAAGCAAAAGGACACATCATTCCACATATATATAGAATTTACACCCATGCCAACATTTCAAGGGCCAATATCCCATATTTTGTATTTTCCCTTTGTAGGTATTTAACTACAATATTATGGGCTGAATGCTTACTTCAATATTTAAATACATACTTTGTTTCCTTAAATTGAGTGTTACTATTATTTCCAATAACATTATCAATCAATTATGGCCAAAGGATAATTTTCTTTAGGGTAACAATTTTACTGACTCTCTGACTTAGCATTAAAGCTACAATAAGTGCAGAGGTAGGGTTTTGTCTCTCACAATGGGCTGGATGCAGCAGGATGCTTCAGTAGCCTGGAAGCCTGGGAATAATCTACTCAGTTAAGCATTAATACATCTCAGAAATAATTGTCCAAATCATTTCTCTCTGCATCTGCCGTACATAAAGAAGTATAGTACAGGATGTTGGCAGTTGTTAATAAAATAAGTGTGTTCAACTGCTCCAAGCAATTACTACTGATATGTACTATGAGGCTGCAAGTAGTTACAGGCATTAATATAGGGGCAATAACAATACAGATTTGCACAGTACTTTTAGTAATCCTTTTGCAGTGGACACGCTGGTGAGAGATGATATGCATACTGGACCAACAACATAAATGATCAAAAAAGGGAACAGCAAGCTACATCCTACTATAGGTATGTGATCAATTATCTGGGAACCCGATATCCAGAATGCTCCAAATTAAAGGAAGGCAATTGCCCATAGACTCCATTTTCATGAAATAATTAAACATTTCTAAAAATGCGTAACCCTATTTTAACCTCTCAGGTACCATAAGATGTACATCATTAATATCTTACTATAAACAGGTTCTGAATCCCCTTTGCTAAATAAAAGGGTACTGGGCATTTCACTCAATGGCAGTGCCTCCACCTAGTGGGATCTGGGGATTACACCTACAGGTGAACCCACCAGGAACAATGAACACACAAATTGCAGTAAAACATAAGGAAATTTATATAAGAATAAAAAACATAGAAGAAAGGCAAATTGTAGTTAAAATACAAATCTCAACATTTCCCCTGCCCTGAGGATCCCATGTGATAAGTCCAACCCTGGCTCAGTCTTTACCAGGCAAAGTCCCACACTCCACTCCAGTGGATAAAGACAGTCCCTCGAGAGCTCCTGAACTTTCCCCAGGTAGTGCTACCAGCCACAAATACCTCTCCTGATGGACAGAAGTAGTTGCTCCGATGAGGCAGGCAAATGGACAACACCAGTCCTCACACAGGGGACACACCATGGAGTCTTTCAAAACCCGTCTTTAGGCAGGACTCACAGGGGGAAAGGACTCACTCCCCCTCCAATATCCAATTCAAGTCCAAAACTTAGCTGGCCACAGTAGGGGATTTCCAACTGTTTTCAGACCATAGGGAAACTTAACTTAACTCCCTATGGATCCCTACAAATTATTTTCTTTTTCTCTGTAATAATAAAACAGTACTTTGTACTCAAAACTAATTAAAATATAATTAATTTTTGGAGGCAAAACCCCCCATTTTTTTTGTAATTGAAGGTATGGAGATCCAAATTATTGAAAGGTTCCGTATTTGGAAAACCCCAGGTCCTTAGCAGTCTGGAAACATAGGTCTCACACCTGTAGTTTTTTTAAGATCTGGTATGTAGGCTACATTTCACATGATTCAAACCTTAAAATAACTGCAAATATGTATTGTGTTCAATAAACATTATATATTGTATCTTGTTTTAAATACTTTCTTCGTTTTTGGGTTAATGGATCTACAATAAATGAACCTATTTGGGCAGCTGATGTGGTTACCAGAAGAATATGTTCAAATATTTCATATTCTGTACAGGGTACCCTGGTATGCTGTTCAGTTCACTTTGTGATAAATGCCTGTATACAGTACACTGAATTTTGAAGGTAAACAAAATAATATTAAGATTATTAGTCAACGAGTGTACACTGTGTATGGTTTGAAAAAGTAAATTCCCTTAAGATTCTAGAAAGTACAGAAAATTTTGTATTACTTGTGAATTAAAATCAATGTGTTTTTCAGGATGGAGAGAAATTTGTGTTACAGGTTCTTGTCTTCTTTGGAAACTCTGATCAATACTTTTCATACTAATTTAGGATTATTGACAGTTTACCAAGGGCTGGTGCCAAGTGGGGCATACTTCCATAGGAGATATATAGTATGCCTGAGAACTAGTATACCTTAATATAGGCATTGCTATGGCTTTTCTAGCAATAAAATGCTAACAGGTGCTTGCAATTACTCTCAGCTCAAGTTGGCTCTATTTATTTACTACGTGATTTTATATAATCAATGTTATTTCAGAACCAGGTTGAGTTGAATGAAGAATAGCTGCAGAAACATGAGCTTAAGTTATACAGTCACAGAGGCATTCAAATGACTATATGTCAGGATCAGCCTGGGACTTGAACTCTGGTGGTGCTGTTCTGGCGATTTGCAGCACTTGCCTCATGAGCCACTGGGGGCTCTCGGGACTGGTCCTGAACTATTGTGTCTATTGTTTCTGGTAATCTGCCTGTTTTCCACCCACCTCGTTTACCCTCATGTGTTTCCCATTTCCTAATCACCTTCCCTTTATAAACCCCGCCCTGAGCTTTGCTCAGGGCTGAGTCATTGATTGTATTCTGTTTGTTCCTGACCTGCGGATCTGAATCTGAATCTGAATCTGAACCTGAACCTGAACCTTGAAAACCTTGTATGTCTTGTTCCTGAAAACCTTGTTACCTTGTTTCCTGAGTGAGTACCTTTGTTCCTGTGTTCCCCAATTTTCCCTCACCATCTGGATTCCTCGATTAGCCTTTTTTCCCGTTCCTGCCTTTTGTGTTTCTGTGTTTCGACTGCAATAAACCTACTATTACTACATCATCATCATGTCTTTGCCTACAATTACCTATGGCTACACCCCTGGGCTCCCACCATATCCACTCCCCTTGGAGTGGCTATCCTCAGTTACAGCGGTTCCCCACTGTGAACATTACAGAATGACTCAGCCTAACTGCAGGAAGCCTTTGGGAAAGCCCTCCATGCCTTCTGACTCTGTTGTTAAACTGCAACTCCCTTGGGATGGAGAGGATAAGGCAGAAGACGCCATCCATTTCACTGATGATGTCTGGCAGGGTTTTGTCTCTGATGATGACTGGGAGGATTCAGTCTTCGATGAGGACTGGGAGGATCTAGACTCGGATGAAGATGAACTACAAACTGCTATCTGGCCTGTGTCAGATCGGCCACTTCCAGTTTTTGGGCCCTTGTCTCCTCCACAACCTTTTGCTCCTGTGGCAGCTGCCAAACCCAGGTCACCCTCTTTTTTTCTCAGTTTATTAGTTTTTCTACGGTTTCCCAGCACCCTCTCCAGTCTCCAGCTTTGGTGCCGGCTCTCCAGTCTCCAGCTTTGGTGCCGGCTCTCCAGTCTCCAGCTTTGGTGCCGGCTCTCCAGCCACTCCTTGCTCCTGTGCCGGCTTCCCAGCCAGTCCTTGCTCCTGTGCCGGCTTCCCAGCCAGTCCTTGCTCCTGTGCCGGCTTCCCAGCCAGTCCTTGCTCCTGTGCCGGCTTCCCAGCCAGTCCTTGCTCCTGTGCCGGCTTCCCAGCCAGTCCTTGCTCCTGTGCCGGCTTCCCAGCCAGTCCTTGCTCCTGTGCCGGCTTCCCAGCCAGTCCTTGCTCCTGTGCTCATTACCATGCCAATCCAGCCGGTTCCAGCCCCTGTATCTGCAGCCCAGGCGGATCCAGCCTCTGTATCTGCAGTCCAGCCTCCGCGCCTGCAGCCCAGCCGGTCCCAGCCTCCGCGCCTGCAGCCCCAGCCCAGCCGGTCCCAGCCTCCGCGCCTGCAGCCCAGCCGGTCCCAGCCTCCGCGCCTGCAGCCCAGCCGGTCCCAGCCTCCGCGCCTGCAGCCCAGCCGGTCCCAGCCTCCGCGCCTGCAGCCCAGCCGGACCCAGCCTCCGCGCCTGCAGCCCAGCCGGTCCCAGCCTCCGCGCCTGCAGCCCAGCCTCCGCGCCTGCAGCCCAGCCGGTCCCAGCCTCCGCGCCTGCAGCCCAGCCGGTCCCAGCCTCCGCGCCTGCAGCCCAGCCGGTCCCAGCCTCCGCGCCTGCAGCCCAGCCGGTCCCAGCCTCCGCGCCTGCAGCCCAGCCGGTCCCAGCCTCCGCGCCTGCAGCCCAGCCGGTCCCAGCCTCCGCGCCTGCAGCCCAGCCGGTCCCAGCCTCCGCGCCTGCAGCCCAGCCGGTCCCAGCCTCCGCGCTGCAGCCCAGCCGGTCCCAGCCTCCGCGCCTGCAGCCCAGCCGGTCCCAGCCTCCGCGCCTGCAGCCCAGCCGGTCCCAGCCTCCGCGCCTGCAGCCCAGCCGGTCCCAGCCTCCGCGCCTGCAGCCCAGCCGGTCCCAGCCTCCGCGCCTGCAGCCCAGCCGGTCCCAGTCTCCGCGCCTGCAGCCCAGCCGGTCCCAGTCTCCGCGCCTGCAGCCCAGCCGGTCCCAGACTCCGTTCCCGCAGCTCAGCCAGACTCCGTTCCCATGCCAGCTCCCAGACGATTGTTTCTTCCTGAGCCAGTTTCTGTACTGTTTGCCCTGGCCTCCGGGCCTGAGGACCTGTTTGCCCTGGCCTCCGGGCCTGAGGACCTGTTTGCCCTGGCCTCCGGGCCTGAGGACCTGTTTGCCCGGGCCTGAGGACCTGTTTGCCCGGGCCTGAGGACCTGTTTGCCCGGGCCTGAGGACCTGTTTGCCCTGGCCTCTGAGCTTGAGGACCTGTTTGCCCTGGCCTCTGGGCCTGAGGACCTGCCTGCCCTGGCCTGAGGACCTGCCTGCCCTGGCCTGAGGACCTGCCTGCCCTGGCCTCCGGGCCTGAGGACCTGCCTGCCCTGGATAGTTCCACTTTCCCTGCTACTGGACCTGGTAGGGCGGTTAACCCTGTCTCTATCAGGTTTATTGCTGTAAGTGGTGGTATTGCTGTCCTGGCTTGCCTCTTCCTGTTTCTAATGGGTGCCTGTGCTCCTGGTCCGCCACCTGTGATGGGTGCCCGTGCTCCTGGTCCGCCACCTGTGATGGGTGCCCGTGCTCCTGGTCCGCCACCTGTGATGGGTGCCCGTGCTCCTGGTCCGCCACCTGTGATGGGTGCCCGTGCTCCTGGTCCGCCACCCGTGATGGGTGCCCGTGCTCCTGGTCCGCCACCTGTGATGGGTGCCCGTGCTCCTGGTCCGCCACCTGTGATGGGTGCCCGTGCTCCTGGTCCGCCACCTGTGATGGGTGCTCTTGGTCTGCCACCTGTTATGGGTGCCCGTGCTCTTGGTCCACCACCCGTGATGGGTGCCTGTGCTCTTGGTCCGCCACCCGTGATGGGTGCCCGTACTCCTGGTCCGCCACCCGTGATGGGTGTCCAAGCTCCTGGTCCGCCACCTGTAATGGGTGCCTGTATTGGTCTTGTCTGTCTTCATGTCCTGGCTTCCGACTCTGGCTGTGATATCTTGGCTCCTTATTCTGCCAATGTTCCTAATCCGGCTCCTGACCCCAGCGACTTCTTTGTTTTGTTTTCCCATCCTGGTGAAGCTCCTGTTCACGCTTCTGTTTCTAGCGAGGCTTCTGTCCATTTCCCTAGTGTTTGGACTAAAAAGGATGGGGGACCATTTGATCCTGGGATCGCCCAGAGGTCGATCCTCAAGGGGGGGGTAATGTCAGGATCAGCCCGGGACTTGAACTCTGGTGGTGCTGTTCTGGCGATTTGCAGCACTTGCCTCATGAGCCACTGGGGGCTCTCGGGACTGGTCCTGAACTATTGTTTCTGGTAATCTGCCTGTTTTCCACCCACCTCGTTTACCCTCATGTGTTTCCCATTTCCTAATCACCTTCCCTTTATAAACCCCGCCCTGAGCTTTGCTCAGGGCTGAGTCATTGATTGTATTCTGTTTGTTCCTGACCTGCGAATCTGAATCTGAACCTGAACCTTGAAAACCTTGTATGTCTTGTTCCTGAAAACCTTGTTTCCTGAGTGAGTACCTTTGTTCCTGTGTTCCCCAATTTTCCCTCACCATCTGGATTCCTCGATTAGCCTTTTTGCCTGTTCCTGCCTTTTGTGTTTCTGTGTTCCGACTGCAATAAACCTACTATTACTTCATCATCATGTCTTTGCCTACAATTACCTATGGCTACACCCCTGGGCTCCCACCATATCCACTCCCCTTGGCGTGGCTATCCTCGGTTACAGCGGTTCCCTGCTGTGAACGTTACACTATTATTTTATACCTATCCAATTACTTCATAGCTGAAAATTCATAGGGGTTATAAGATGTTTTAAAGCTAAATATATGGTAAAAGTAGGATGTTTATTTTCTCATAATAGAAAGCAAATACTGCACATTTATTAAGAAAGCCCATGAAAGTTATTGTGTATATTAAAAAAAAGGCACACAGATTTAAATTGTGATGCTGATTTACATGGAATTATATTTAGGCTCTTTAGAAGCAATTGTTTCATTTTAATGTACTGTCTACTGTCCAGGGTGCTAAACAATCATTTTTCTAGGTTTGAAGCTTCTTTCTGTTCCTTTTCTTAAACTCTCCCTCTTGTTTGAGATATTTTCTCATATTTCAAGAGAAAAATATATTAACAGAATTACCAGGGTCAGACAATTCCCAAGGAAGACAAAAGCTGACACCCCCCCCACCAAACATCTATTTTCTTATAACTCATTTCAGAGAGCTTGAGTCAGTGGAATGGGCTTAGAATCATTTGCTGTGTAGGGTGTGGTATTTCTGAGCATGACTTATTAAAAAGGCTTAATTCTGCTGACTATGAAAACCTTATTTTTAAATGAAAAAACTTGGCACCCACCCTGTTTTACTGAGGCATATTATACACCTGTTCAAATACAAACACATTTCCATTATTCACCTTACTGTTTGTGCAAAACAACAGTAATTGTTCTATATGGCAACAGTACCTAACGACCCCAAAATCTGACCCTTTGACTTCTTCAGGTGCCATATATAGCTGTTAAGCACCGTATCAGCTTAGGAATGTGTGGGATAGACAGGTTCAAAGGATATTAATCTCAAATTTATAGATGTTTTAAAGACTTGGATCTTATTGTGGCAGCTCTAGGATGCCAAATACCCTGAGCAGTTATTTTCTTTTTCTGTACACATGCATTTTGGGAAAGTGCACACCACTTTCCCTTTACTTAAATTAATGGTTTATTTTCAGATCTGGGGTTTATGCATAATTGCTACTTCCCATCACCTGCTAGAACCAACTTCATGTACCTTAGGCTTGCGGTTCTAAAAGAATAACAATAATGTAAAGTAATACTGTATATAAAAATGTTTTAATGATAATCTCTAACTTAATCTGTTAGTACTATTGCACTTAACCTCTACCTTTCAAGCAGTTGGCCAGTGGATCTGTTCTGTAAATCTACTGGTGGAATTGTGCATACATCTACTGCTGTCTACAATATAGACAGAAAAAAACAGAAAGCAAGCAGCAAAAAATATTTTTTTTCCTTTGTTATTTTAATGCTTCACTGCATCCATGTTGATACCATAATATAGCTGTATAATAGGGGCATCCAGGTCTCTTTTATGGTATTTTTGGGTTTTGCTGTAAAAACTAATATTTGGCAGAATAAAGTATGTATTACCTGATGTTCTAAAAATAATTTATAGAGAAGATGTTTTTAATAATTTTTTTAACTAACCAGACCAAACTAGACATGGGGGCAGTTTTATTCAAGGGCAAAAATTTGCCAGTGACCGCATCACACCCATTGCTGCACCTGGCAATAGAGTGCAAATTACCACTAGCGTCTTATCTCTTTTGCTAGCGAAGTGACGCTTGCACTCATCAGTAAATTGGCAATGTCCCTGCAGGTGGTAACGATATCAAATTGATGCTAGCGTTAGCCACTTCTCCCTCCAGTAAATCTGCCCCTTAGAATCCCATTCTAATAAACTACAAATGCTTAAAGGAAGCATTCTGGGTAGTAGGACAGGGTTCCCTGTTGCAGGCACTTTGTTTAATAGTGCTTTGTTTTAAAGTTGTCAAGTGTATACACACACACACGAACACCATCAACGTATTCCATGGAGTTAAATAGTAAATATAATATGTCTATCTATCTCAAGTTGTAATCATTTCAGGAGGAAAATACTTTTGAGATTAATGAAAACAGGAAAGCACGTTTTTGCTATTTAAATGAATGCTGAATAATACATACCAGTGGAGTTTTATTAATGTTGTTCAAGTAATATAGTAATCCTTTGAGATGGTAAATTGTTGGTTGTAGATTGCTCTTTGGCGACACCCATTGTCTGTTGAGATCTTCCCCATTAAGAGAGCATCTGTGACTAAAACAGAAAATGAAAATGAAGTATGCAAAAATAAAATAACTCTCTAATGAAGAATGGTACATTTAAAATGCAAATTCCATTTCTGACTTCAACGTTTGGCAATGTGGGACATACATTAGCTAAGGTTCAAAAATTAGAAGTAATTGCTATGCATAATAGCTATGCATGAGAACACAGCCTATTTAATCAACGTTTAAATATTCATTCATTCATGTGTGCTTGTTTAAGAAAAAAATAGTACTGTGCCTCTTTTTCCAAATTATCAGAAATCAAGTTCAGGACAGTAATTTTCTCAAGTTTATTTATGTATGTTTGCTGTGAATGTACATTCTTGCCTCTGATGGCTACTTATTGTACAAATTAATAAACTTATATAGTACTTTTATTAAACAATTTAATTCCTATAGGTAAAAACAATAACACAGTTTCATAATTAGCATCTCATTTATCTCCCCCTTCACAAAATAGTAAGAGCTACATTTAGTACACAATTAATATAATAATTGAGGTCTGCAAAAAAAAAGGATGTTTCAAGCTTTGTTATGTGTCGTGAGAATTAGGGTTACTTCATTAGTGCATACATTAATCAAATCAAAGCTGAACAAGCGACACCCCACAGTGTTACAGTGACATTGTCCTGCATGGATCTTAAACATTAAGGGGCAGATTTACTAAGGGTCGAATATCGAAGGTTAATTAACCCTCGATATTCGACCATCAAAGTAATATCAAAGTCAAAGGATTTACTGCAAATAATTTGATCGAACGATTCAAAGGATTTTAATCCATCGATCGAACGATTTTCCTTCGATCTAAAAAAGCATAGAAAGCTTATGGGGAAGGTCCCCCATAGGCTAACATTGGTGCTCAGTAGGTTTTAGGCGGCGAAGTAGGTAGTCAAAGTTTTTTTTAAAGAGACAGTACTTCGACTATCGAATGGTCGAATATTCGAACGATTTTTAGCCAAAAAAAACCTTTGAAATTCGAAGTTTTTTCATTCTAATCCTTCACTTGAGCTTAGTAAAAGAAAAGCCTTCTTAAACAGCTGCATTCCTGAAGAATAAAAACTGAATTTGCCAGTTAGGAATCTCATAATGAAGAGTATGTATTTAAAGGATTAATACGGATATGGGATCTGTCCAGAATGCTTGGTAATGCTGGTTTTTTGGTTACAAGATATCCTATCATTTAAAGCCACATGCTTTAAAGATACTAAAACATCTAACCAGGGAGACCATATATTCTCAAATTTCTCCAGTGCACCCCATGTATTGTATGTTAATTTAATAGTGTAGCATTTACAAGGTCTAGCCACTTTTGCAGTGTAGGTTGATGGGGGCTCATCCAATTTATAATAACCATCATTTTAGCATATAACAATGTGCATTTTAAAGGAACTATACCCCCAAACAATGTAGGCCTGTATAAAAAAAAAAAAAAAGAAAGAAAATGCATAATATAGTTCATATGTATGCAAAACTCTGTTTCATGTTCATATGTATGCAAAACTCCATTTTCATAATAATATACTTGCTATTTGTATGTGCCATAATGCTAAATAGAAAGTTTTCAGAAATAAAGGCCGCCCCCTGGGAGTCTACGATTCATAGTGCACACAAGCAAACCATACTGCTTCCTGTTACAGTTTGAGCTGTAGTATTTCTGGTCAGGTGATCTCTGAGGCAGCCAAAGACCATCACGAAATGGTGGTTAAATATATATGCCAGTTTGGTAAGATTCTTTAATATGCCATTTAATTTGATATAAACCATCTGTTTCTTAAGTATTTGTCACGGCCGGCACCCGATACCAGAACAAATGCCAAGCACCCTGGTCTCGGCTTCACCAGTAGTGTGACCACCGTTGGGCTTCGGGAGGAGCCCTCAGCTTACTTGGGTGCCACCTGGACTTAACGAGGGGTACAAGGCGAGATGTTCTGGCTGGCGAAGGGGCACGGCTGTTAGCAGAGTCTTTAGCCCGAAGGTCACAGTACAAATGGAGCAAGCGGGAAAATCGTCAGAAAGGCTGGGTCGAGGCAGGCAGATAATAAGAGTTGTCAGGCAGGCAAGGGTCAAACCGGGTAATCTATCAGAGTAGGATCAGGCAGAAGGAGTAGTCAAGATACAGGCTGGGTCGGATTACAGATATCAGGATGGTCAAACAGGCAAGGTCACAACAGGAGATCAATAATACACAGGAACAGATGCACTAAGGCTCAGAAGCACCAGGAAACAAGTCCTATCACGGGCAAAGAATACTGTGTAATGGCCCTTTAAATACCCATAAGGCCTTGCGCACCTGTGCCTTTAAAAGGAGCAGAGGCGCGCCACGCGCGTCCTTAACAGAACGGCGCATCAAGAGGAAAGACGGCGTGGCGGGCGTCCCCTCTGAGAGCGCGGCAGGCGTCCCCGCCGGCCCGCTAGACCACAAGGGTAAGTTACTTTCTTTACAGTATTCATTTGGGGGGGTAGTTTTCATTTAACAGTAATGTTATTCTTGGTAGAGAATAAATTTGGTATCAGTTTAATTTAACATGCCCAGGAGGCAAGTTGTGGGGGCTATTACTTCAGGAAGGTCTAGGTCTTCAATGAGATATTGGAGTTCTTCTTTCCATTCCACTATCTTAGGGAATTCCCAAATCATGTAAAGTAATCCAGCTTCTAGAAAACCTCACATCATTTCACCTCTTCTAGCCTACCCATTATCTAAAGGGTGTGACATAAATGTAATGTATTATTTTATATGATTGAATTCTGTTTTTAGTGGATATTAGGAACTATAATGGCTTACTTCCATTGATATATGTACAAAATACAATACAAAAAACAATACAAAAAAATACAAAATACAGTTTCAATAGAATCCACAATTGGACCTTATTTATTATTAAAAAATTACAATTTTATCTGATCTGGGAAAACAGACTTTTTTCTAGAATTTCTCAATTTTTTCAGGCTTTTTCTATGAAAAGACAGAAATTTTAGGATTTTTGTCTGAAATAGTCAGCTCATGGCCGGAACTAGGGGTAGGCAGAGTAGGCACGTGCCTAGGGGGCAAAGCTGGGGGGGCACCAGGCACGTACCTGCTCTGACGCCTACCCCATTGTACGGTCCTGTCTCTCCCCATATTTTTTGTAATAATGCGCTTCTGCGCATGTGCGCTCGAGCGCACTTTGGCGCATGCGCGCTCCAGCACAGTTTTTGGCGCATGCGCGCTCGAGCACACACTCAGCCGGCTCCGTGCCCAGCCAGGTTGCCTATGGTGCCTGGCTGGGTTGGCCCGGCTCTGAGCTTATTCCAACGCAGACCACAGAAACTTACAAATAGAATAGGGACCTCTCCCATTGACTTATATACAACCTTGGTAGGTCTGAGATGCTGGATTTTAGGATTCAGACTTTTTTCCATCCACGGGGTATAATACATTTTGAAAAATGGGAATTTTTCCACTAAATATTCAGACTTTAATAAGTAACCCCCCGTGGTGTCAAGGAGTCATGGGGATGGAGGTCCCTGCTGCAAAGAGCTTTGGATTGGCTTTTCCATATGGGGCAAGTTGGGCTAACTGTATACAATAAAGGCCAGAAAGAAGTTTTTAGCAGTCTGGGTCCCACAGTCTGACTTCCCAAGAAATAAGCAAATGTATAGGATTTGTTATGTGTGCTGCAACTGAAAATTCCAAACACTGAACATGCTCACATAGTAAATACTTAAACATTTAAATATTAAACCAGGATGGTTTTGCCATCAGTGTGGATTTATGTAACTTTAGTTATTATCAAGTACATGGTACTGTCAAATTATTATAGCGAAAAAGCAAATTATGAAAAAATAAATAAGCAATGCTTTTTCTCTGGGAAATTACAATTTTATTTTTGGAGTTTTCTACATAAACATTTAAAACATGTAATCACTAAGGAACTATTTTAATAATAAGAAGAAGAATTCATATTTAATCTTTATGTAATGTCCATTATTACATTTATTTCTCAGTGCCCTATTAAAAAATGTGTAAAAGCAGTCATTCTTCCTGATTTGACATACTCTGCTGGTTTCCATCTGAACTGTCTATTAATAAAGCTTCAAAAAGTTTCCGGCGCAGTCAGAGGGGAGTGAAGGAGCTGTCAAAGCAATAATGGAAATGTTGTTAAAATAGTAAAAGGTAATTGATATTCCATTATTTCTATGACATTTCAACAAGCTCAGCAAATTTGACCAGATTATTACCAGGTAGTAAAATATTGATGCTTTCCTCTCTCACTTTGCCAAACAGAAGTTCTTTATCATCCCACAGGAAATATTGGAATTTGACCAGGTCTCGGTAATTTTAAAGCTATCTTGGTTGAACAGGAAATCAAAGTTCTTTATAAATATGAGAGAAAACTGTTGTTGAAGTTGTATTAATATAAAAAATATTATGTTAAAGTTTTATAGGTAGGTAAACTAAAAATGTATAGGTAAATAAAGTAAAGATTTATAGGCAAGTAAATTGGAAACGTTTGAGATGTGTATTTTCAAATGTCAGGCATTTTGTCCCCCCCAAAGCTTTATATATGTGTCTTACGGAGTACAATAAAACAATGAGCAGATTTATAGGTGAACTTTAATAATTGTAAGCAATAATAATTATTTTCTAAAGTGTTTTAAGTTTTGTATCATGTATACATACAAAATAAAGCAGCTTTGGTGACTAGAGCAGCGTCGCATAAGAATAAACAATGTAACATTCACTGTTCTTAGCACGACTTGATGTGAATTCCCCATTTAAAGGAGAACTAAAGCTTAACTAAAGAACTGGGGCAAAATGTTGTACATTATGTTTCAGGATTCTGTACCAGCCCAAGTCAACCACAGCCCTTTAACAGTAAACATTTGTGACCTTCAAAGATGTCCCAGTTGCTCCCATCTTCTTTTCTGCTGATTCACTGCACAAGCTCTGTGCTGCTGTCACTTACTGACTTAAGGACTGACTCAAAATATACTGAATAATAATGTCACAATATAAGTCTGATTAGTACATGGCAGCTCAGAAACCAGCACAATTTGCATCAGAATTGAATAATCAGCCCTGTAGCATCAGTTTATATGACAGGAAAATCCACCTGCTTGATCATTTGCGATGACGCCTAAGCTTAACTTCCAAACAGCTGCTCAAAGCACACTGAGCATGTACAGTGTCACTGACACTCCTAACCAAATCCCAGATGGGAAACTCCTGTGACAATTTTAAAGTATACAGTATAATCATAAATAATAAAACCCATTATAGTTTTTACTGAAACAACAAGAACACTCCCAAGGAATGCTTGCCACAAATATTACCACCAACATGTCTTTGTCATGCCACCTATCCAACACGGAGACATCAAATGGACAAATTAAAATAGGCAGCTGATTCACCACCTTGCCGGATTAGTGCCCACAAAGCATGTAATATTACATAGCCATAATTTATCCAGGCATAAGCCCCCAAATGGCAAGTATTCCCCTGCTAACTGTGACATTTAAATAACCTGTTCATAAATTGCTACCCCAGAAAGGATGAAATGGGCATTGCCTGAAGTCTTGCCATTTAGTAAACCATGGCTAGTCACCATTTCTGGCCAGGCAAGTGCTCTACAGCCTCCTCACCTTCCCGTGATGCCATTGCTTTGCTGCCCTGCCTCCTCCTAGCCCAGTCAGCTCCTCTCTACACTACTGTGCACTGCACTTTTGATTGGCCAATTATTAAATCACAACATTATGTTTCAATGGAGATATTAAAGGGGTATTTACTAAAACTTGACTTTTCCTCACTATAATAAATTTAAAAATAATTTGACCAAACTCCCAAACCCTTAATTTATCAATAAATCTCATGAAAAAAAATTGAGACAAAATCATGCATCAATTTGAATCGTGCATTTTTTTTGAATTGTCACCCCAAAAACAAAACTTTATCAAATTGTTGCCTCGACAACTCAAATTCATCTATTAGATTATTGAACCAAAACCAGCGTCAAACAGCCCAAAACTATCAACCATGTTCCAATTGTTAAAGGAACAACTGCCGTTGACTTCTACATGACTCTTTAGCTCCTATTCATTTCCTCATAATCAATGACACCAAAGTGAAATTTTATCTGAATCCGTTGATTTGGTTAGCACAGAGGATGTTTGTAACAAAGCTTTCAACTTTGGCTGGACAGCTGTCACCATTTCTCTTTTCGTTTTTGAAAATCATATTTATTTGCAGAAAACAGCTTCAAAATGACAACAAGCAAGTAGCAAAGCTTTAAGGTATTGGAGAAATATTAACATTTAAGCATTTTTTCATGACTTCACATCCTTTACTCAGATGGACCTGACAAGAAGAAAAACAAATTCTTTGTTAGGGAAAGGAAATGACTGGATGCATAACGGATTTTCCTTTCAATACCAGATACTATAAAAAAAAAGTGAATGAGATTGAGCTTATTTTTTTATAATGATCTTCTGCACATTAGGATTTATGTTTGAATATCATGTATTATAAGGGTACCTATGTAATTTGTATCATTTGGTTACTGGGCTGGGCCCACAAATAATACAATAATTTGTATAAGGTAATATAAAAATGTAAGAATGCACCAAACAGGTATTTTGTGTGTGTGTTTGTGTAGGAGAGTAAATTTAGGCATTAAATAGGTGTTACCTTGAAAAAAAAATTGTGTTAAATGTGGAGTTGTGTTAATTGACATTAAAGGAGAATTCAACCCATTTGAAAAAAAAACGAGTCCCCCCCCCACCCCAGGTAGACTTCCCCCCCCCCCCGGAAATGCCCCATACTTTATACTTAGCCTTCAGCGCAGATTCTGCCAGCGGAGTTCCACACATCCATCTTCCGGGTCCTCCGTAAACTGACAGGCAGATCTGCAATTTCCATGTAATTCCGCACAAGCGCAGTTGTCGCAAACCGCTCCAACTGCGCATGCGCTGAAATAACAATCTCCAAGTCAGCTTGCTGAGGACCCGGAAGATGGATACATGGAACTCCGCTGGCAGAATCTGCGCCGAGGGCTAAGTATAAAGTATGGGGCATTTCCCCAGGGGGAAGTTAGCCTGGGGGGGAGGAGGGAGGGAAGTCTACCTGGGGTGGGGGGTACTAGGTTTTTTACAAATGGGTTGATTTCTCCTTTAAGGGGGTTATGTATGAAAATCCAAATGTTTCTGATGTTTAAATAAAAAAGTCTGACCGATTACTCTTATTTGTCAATAAAAACCACAAAAAAAATCTTGCGGATTGTCGCATGAAAAATCCGATATTCTTTGGATTTGATGCCCGAAAAGTCTGAATTTTTCGTGAAATCATTGGAATAGCCCGAAATGTTCAGATTATTGTACGAAACCCATCACAGATAATATCTTCAAATTGCAAATAGGACCTCTGCCATTGACTTCTACAGGACCTCTACAGGTTGAAAATAGAGTATTTAAATAAATAACCCCTTAATTAGATTATGCCAGGTCTACAGTGATGCTACTAAATTGCAGAAATTTGTATGAAATATCAGCAAGATATGGCACCAACCAAAAAGCTCAGTGATATTGGTATTTTGCCAGCAAACAGCATCCCTAAATAATCGGAATGGCCTTTATGTGAATTTGTTTTAAACAAGTCAATTTAAGGAGGTTTATTTATTTCTATCAACAGTATACATAAAATTACCAACTATTTCATGAGTATGGGATCTACTAAACATTACTTAATGGATATGCTTTTCACATACTGTTTTGCAAGTTATAGTGGCGTATACTGTATGTATGTGTTGCAGCACAGCAGGCCCGGACTGGCAATCTGTGGGTTCTGGCAAATGCCAGAGGGGCTGCTATAAGGTGCCATAGAAAGTCAGTATTTAGTGAGCTGGTGGGGGCAGTTTGGGGCTCTGTGTGGGCTGATTGGGCCTCTGTGTACCTGAAATGCCAGGGCCTATTTTAATTCTCAGTTCGGACCTGCTGCACAGAAGTCTTATTTGCAAGATGATAAATTAATTATTTACAGTGGAATCAGGTATATAACATAATTATAAACACATTTTAATGTTGCATCTGCTAGAAGTCATACGTTCTCAAGGGAGCAAGTGCATTTGATTTTTAAAGAGAGATATTTTAAATTGTTTCCATTCATCTAGTATTTTAACAGTTAAATCAATAAAGCACCAGTTAAAGGTGACCATACATGGGCAGAATGGAAAAAAAAAGTTTACAAGGGGTTACATGCAGTATGAACTAGCGACGGGCGAATAAATTAGTCAGGCATGGATTTGCGGTGAATTTCCTCGTTTCGCAGCCCTTGAATAAATTCTCAAAACTGCAGTGAAAATTCTGCAGCAACGATAAAAATTTGGTGCACATCAAAATTTTCACCCACATAGAAATTGTCGCGCGTCAAAATTATTCGGACGTCCATTGACTTTAATGTATTTGGACAAAATAGTCGGGTGTATAAAAATTGTCGTTCGTGTCAAAATTGTTGCGCGTCAAAATGATTTTGACACCCATTGACTTCAATGTTTGTTTTTAGATGTTTTGCAATTTTTTTCCGCGAAACAGGACAGATTCGCCCATCACTAGTATGAAAATCTTCCTATGGTTCAAGTTCATGCATAGTATGCAAACAACTGTAATGGGAGTAACTGAGTTTGTGCTCCTTTTCACTTCCCTATCTGCCAATTCATCATAAACTGGTTGACTGAACCAACTGCTATCTATTGTACATAGGCACCATAAGTACTGATAATCACCCAAAATTTTGTTTTAAACCTTATTATTGGCCCATGTGTAGTGATGGGTGAATCTGACCAGTTTAACTGAAAATTCCCAAAAGAGCAAAACATTTGCAGAAATGCATTGAAGTCTATGGGTGACACCATTTTTTTTGACATGCAACACATTTTTTTCCCGTATGAGTCTATGGGCTTCATTTTCGAGGCAAAAGTTGGTGAAAAATTTTGCTCATCACTACCCATGTTGTCTTCATTCTTAAGCCCCTGATTCATCCAACCATGCCCCAAACTTACCCTTTTTCCTCCCCCCTGATGTAATTACTTCACCCCCCTCAATCACAATTTCTTAGTTTTACTTCCAACCCTATAAAACACTTAATTGACTCTTTATAAATACCAAATTGTATTTTTTCATAAAATTAACATAGGAAAATGTAATCAAATGTAAATGATATGTAAAAAAAGATGATACATTTGCATTTTGTAATGTTATATACTGTAGGTCTATATGTATACAGACTTTCAGTAAAAACTTTTAGTGCACACAGTAATTGACACAAAAGCACATATTGTGTCTTAAAATCATTTTTGTAGGTTTGTAGAATCCATGTTTAATAAAAAGAAAGGAAACTCTTTTCTTTAATAATATTACTGCAAATGTGTCAAAATAGACTTAATTTATCACTTAACATTTTTTTACATAGGACCCCTAATAGTTATATTTAGTTTAATAATAATAAGTTAATAGTTTTTTTACCCACTACCCTTTTCTTTGGTTACAGTTATATAGTATTAAAGTATTCTCTGATTTTAAACCGGTTTAAAATATATGAAGACCCTGAAAGTTTTTATATTGCAATGACTGGCAATAATTAGCATGGCAACATCCGCAGTGTCAATTTAAATGTAAAAAGCCTTTATTCACTTCACATGGCTTTAGATCTGACATGCAAGACATGTTCCAAAGCCTGCATGGACTCAATACCAATGCCAGTATCCCTAGATATATGAAACATGTATATTCTAGGTCCAATTGTAAGCGAAATAAAAGCACAACAAGGGTTTTCTTTTCCAGATATGAGACTGTGGGGAGCACATATTGTTTTTTAGTATAGGTAGTCATTATGTTGCCAGTAAATTGAAAAAGGATTGATCTCAGTTGGAGGTCAGTGGCCACATATGGCACAGATAAGGTCATCCTAACTGAGTATATGCCATTGTACTCCAAATAGTGCACAATGTACCTAGAAAAATGCACTAAACATTTGAGAGGACTGTCCAACCATTTTATTCTGTTAATAAAAAGTGTAAGCTTTGGTAGCAATGTGTTAGGATTTTAATTAGGAGCCCAGCTGCAGGTGCCGATCAGGAGAGCGGTGAGTGGAAAACACAAGCAGCAGTGCCGTGTGAGGCAGCAGAGAGAGAGCTGCTACAGGAACTGCACGGGGAATTAGTGTGGCAACAGGAGCCGACTGCCGGCCGGACGCCAAACGCTGGAGAGGGAGTCACACAGTCAGGGTGCGGGAGAGGTCCAACCTTGCATACACAATGCCGAATGCCTATTGCCGGCACAGATAGCAGGAAGCCAGTCAGGTACCAACCAAGTCTAAACTATGAGCACTCAGAGAGTCAGGTAGCAGAAACGCGAGCCGTGACCTTGTTTGCTGAATTAGCACTTGAACTAGCAACTGGCCCGTCTGCGAATCAGCTCTAAGTAACCTTCCCTAGCCGCTGTTTGGCCAGTTGCAACATCTCCCTTTAACTCCTGCTCTACTGGCGTGAATTCCTAACATCATTCCCCCCCACCCCCATGAGCGCCCTCTAGGCACCAATTGTCTGGGTTTGTCAGGGTGTATCCGATGAAATTCCGCTATAAGGCGATCCGCATGAATGTTCTTGACCAGATTCCCATGACCTTTCTTCGGGACCATACCCCTCCCACTGAACCAAGTATTGTAGTTGTTTCCGAAACACCCGAGAGTCCAAAATGGCAGCAACTACGAACTCTTCTTGATCCTCAACCACCAATGGTGGAGGTGCCCCGTCCAGTGCATGAAACCGTGTCTATTGGCATGGCTTGAGAAGCGAAACATGGAAACTGGATGTATCCTTAGTGTCGGAGGTAAGTCCAACCGATAGTTACTGGATTAACCTTTTCCGCAATTCAAAAAGGTCCCAAAAACTTTGGTCCCAACTTTGCTGACGGGATCTTTAGGTGCAAATTCTTAGATGCCAGCCACACCTGGTCTCCAATCGAAAATACTGGCTCCGGAGATCTTTTGGAATCTGCAAACCTCTTTGACTGGTGTCCGAGCCGGGCCAAGCCGGGCAGGCGCCCTAGGCAGCCTGCCCGGCTGCTGTGCCGTCTGGGTGCACACATGCACGCGAGCCAGATGTTCGCGTGTGTGCGGATAGGAGATTGTGCACATAAGCAATACGCCGCTTCTGCACATGCGTGAAAAGATGCGTCTGCACATGCGCGAATAGATGAGAACAAGTAGCCGCTCAGCAGAGAAGGGACCGGACTAGGGGTAGGAGTAAGTACATACCTTGCACACCTTCACCTAGGCATGTGCCTACTCTGCCTACCCATAGTTTCAGCCCTGCCTGGTGTTGCATGTTCTTCAGATCTTTAATGAGCCTTTCTTGTATCTGGTGCAAACACCCAACTCTCTTTGCAACCGCAGGTAGAGAAGACATGCCAGGGTTTAGTGGCAAAATTGCTGGATGATAGCCGTAATTGGCATAAAAAGGGGATTGTTCAGTAGCAGAATGAACTGAATTATTGTAAGCAAAATCTGCCGTATGTACATAAGAACTCCAATCATCCTGCAAAAAGGTAACAAAGCATCTCAAGTACTGTTCAAGAACCTGATTTGTCCTCTCAGTCTGGCCATTCGACTGGGGGTGATAGGCCAAGGAAACCTGTATCGTCAGAAGCTTACAAAATCTGTGCCAGAATCTACAGGTGAATTGAGTACCTCTGTCAAAAATAACTGAATCTGGAACTCCATGCAACCTAAAAAATGTTTGCATCACCAAATCAGCCGTAAAAGAGGCTGAAGGAATTCCCTTAATGGGAATGAAATGTGTCATTTTAGTTAACCTATCAATGACCACCAGAATGGTGTTGAAACCCTTTGACAAAGGGAGGTTAACAATAAAGTCCAAAGCAATAGACCCCCATGGATGATTTGGAATAGGTAGTGGTAATAAAAGACCTGCGGGCCGTTTCCGGGGAGTCTTATTCCTTGCACATGTTGGACAAGACACCACATAATCATAAATATCTTGATGAATCTGAGGCCACCAGAAATATCTAAACGCAAGGTCCCGTGTCTTCCCGATTCCAGTATGGCCCGCTACTACTGAATCATGAACCAAAGAGAGTACTTTCTCCCTCAGCTCAGGCGGCACAAAAATACGATCTCCGTAGAGATAGAATCCTTCATGGAAAATGAATGCCCCTGATTTAACCACTGAATTTCTGGGGCCCTGGATTGAGAGCTCTGATTCCAAAGATCCACATGTAACAGAGAGGACTTAATGAGATTTGCCACCGTTGACATGGGTCTGGAATGAGCATCCACCTTTCCATTACGCGATGCCGGACGATACGTAACTGTAAAATTAAATCTTGAGAAAAATAAAGACCAACAAGCTTGTCTGGCATTCAACCTTTTAGCTGCAATCAGAAATTCCATATTCTTATGATCTGTGATTACAAAAATTGGATCCCTCAAGGAATTGCCTCCATTCCTCAAACACCTCCTTGATCGCAAGGAGTTCCTTATAGAATTAGTGCCAAAGTGAATCTTTTCTTAAGCTCATCGAAAGCTCTCTGAGCCGCACCAGTCCATGCAAAAGAACTGCCCTTATGAGTAAGCCGAGTCATGGGTAAAATGATAGCTGAATTTTTTTTAAGAAATCTCCTATAAAAATTTGACAAACCGACAAATCTCTGGACCTCTTTGACATTAGAAGGACATGCCATTGGAGAATCGCAGCTACCTTACCCCCATCCATCTTAACCCCTTCCAGGGAAATCTCAAATCCAAGGAATTGGATCTGTACGGTTTCAAATTTACACTTGTCAAGCTTTGCATACAATTAATGACTTCTTGGTCTTGAAAGAACCTCTCATACATGTTGCCTATGTTGACTAGGATTGTCTGAAAAAATTTAAATATCATCAAGGTAGACTATGACATACTGATCTAGAAGATCTTGAAAAATGCCGTTAACATAAAATTGAAACGTGGCGGGGGCACTGCATAGTCCAAACAGCATTGATAGATACTAGTAAAGACCGTATCTAGTCCTAAACGCCGTCTTCCACTCATCCTTCTGTCTGATTCTCACTAAATTGTATGCCCCTCTAAGATTGAGCTTGGTAAAAATCTTGGCCATCTTAAGCTGATCTAAAAGTTGTGACACCAAAGGAATAGGATCCCTTTTCATAATCGTGACTTGGTTTAGTTCGCGATAATCTATACAGGGCCTTAAGGACCTATCCTTCTTTTTGACAAAAAATATTGGGGCACCAGCTGGGGATGTGGAAGGTTGGATGAACCCCTTATCTAAATTTTCCTGCAGGTAACTTTATTTCTTTGAGTTTCGGCTCAGACAAATTGTAAATATGACCAAACGGAATCTTACCACCCGGCAATAATTCTATAGGACAGTCGTATGCTCTGCGTGGAGGCAGTTTGTCTGCCGCCCTCTTTTCAAACACGTCTATAAACTCATAATATTGCAAGGGAAGAGCCATATGCAGACTCACAATTGCTGGTTTACCAACCCTTGCTGAACCCTCAAGAAGGAGAGCACCGAAACTCTGGGTACCCCTCTTATGAAGTATTGAAGGACATCATCCCTTCCCTCCAATTAATCATCGGGTTCTGTTTTAGTAACCAATGATAACCAAGAATTAATTCAAAAGACAAATTAGGAACAATATCAAAAGAAATACATTCAGAATGCGATTGTCCAATACACAGTAGAACATCCGGGTATGATGCGTGATTGGACCCGAGTGGAGAAAAGAACCATTCACCATCTCAATTGCAACTGGACTGCTCTTAGGCAACCTGTCCAATTCCATCCTACTGAGCAACTGAGAAGAAACAAAATCACCCCCAGTGCCGGAATCCACTAGGGCTGTCACCGACATGACTTTACTTCTTGCGTGAAATGATATAGACAAAAGGAGACAATTGGGGGATACAGGTTTCTGGAGTGATAGAGATACAGAGGATACAAAGGACAACCACTCACCCTTACTTCCTGATGCGTCCTCCATTTGACCCTCTACCACCTACTTCCCTTTCTTGGAACAATTAATTGAAAAGTGCCTCTGGCTCCCACAATAGAGACACAGATTGTTTGCTCTTCGCCTCTCTCGTTCCTGTGCGGATAGAGGACCTCGAATGAATCCAAGTTGCATTGACTATGCCTCTGAGGTTGCACTACTAGTGGATACACCTGGAGTACCTAGGGAGAGAGCACTTGTGGAAGTGCGACCCACAGATTCTCGCTGGGAGTCTTCTCTAGCAAGTTCATCCTGAACAGCCTCTGACAACCCTTTCCTGAAATGGAAATGCTGAGCTGCCTCGTTCCAGGTAGTATCAGAGACCTATCTCTGAAAAATCTCAGCATATTCAGCCACTGACCCTGACCACTGCACCAATCCCTGCAGGGATGCCTCAGCCATAGCTGTGCGATTGGGAACATCAAAAACACCTTACTCAATATAGAGACAATACAAGCGGTGAACATTTTAGTTAAAGTTTTAACGGATATCACACATGCAAAAAAAAGTTTGGGGGTTTAGACAAAAAAAAAAATGAAAGAGAAATTCTAGTACAATTGATATACAGAGATAATGCCATTGGCAGTTTTTCCTGTGTATTTTTTTTTCTGGCAAAACCAAACGCTAGCATAGGTTTGTTAAGATTTTCAATGCTGGCAAAACTGTGAAATCTTCATCAAAACTAAAGTATATAAAGTGAAAACATTTGCTCATCCCTTGTCACCAGTTCTATTTGAATAAATTAAAAAAGTTCATTAACTACATATTGTTTTACTCCCCTTGCAAAAAAAATAAAACTGCTTTCATCACAAATGCCTGAGATACGTACGGTCAGTGTTATCGCAGGGAATTTGGAATGAATTAAAAAAAAAAAGATGTACTTATGACAAAATTGGACTTGCTCTTTTGCTTAAATATGATGCATTTCCTATAACGGTTTACAAATTGCAAAATCTCTTGTGGTGTGCATTGTAACACAACAATGTCATTAACTCAGTTAATGTGTAGGCAAATCAGAAACAAACTACAGAGAGCAGCTGTTGCTGCTTATATCTGGCTGAAATCTGTTATTTGAAAATCTTTGCTGAAAAAAAAAAGTCAAAGCGAGTTAAATGTTCCCTGTCTGATTTAATGGTATTGGTTTTACATTTTAATGTACTTTGGGATCTTCAATGCACAATCAATTGCCGGGCACCATAGAATTGCTCATAAGCCAACTACTTTATATTAAAAACACTAAGAACGTTGATTTTAATTAGGCAATCAACTGTTTTAGCATCCTCCATTCTGCTGAATGAGCAACTTGCAATATTTTACTACTTTATTATTAAAAATTTTTATAGCCACTCATTGTTGAGAAGGTAATAGTGTTTTGTGTCAACAAAGTTATATGAAGGATGGCGTGCATACTGTAGGTTATGGTTATATTTGAAAAAGTAGACTCACAAAAGAAAAAGAATAATTGTTTAAAGATCACTTTAGAAATCAGAACTATAAACACCAGCTGAATTTATGCAAATTTCACCTATTCTCCCTGTTTATAAACCATGCTGCTATGTGAGACAAATTGATGGATTTAATGTCATCTGCATAAATGCATGCAATTATGTGAAAGGCTATATGACCTTTATACAATTCAAAGAGAGGTACTGTAGCTTTAATATATAGATTACTAATGCAAATCAGCATACTGTATTCTATATTTAGGAAAATTGCTAGAGAAATAAGATATATGAATCACGAAAATCGATATCCCTTTAGAAACAGTTCAGCTCTTGTAAAGTTATGAGGGAGCCTGTATGGGGGGAAGAAGGCATGACTGGAAAGCAGGGGGAGGAAGTGAGATAGGAAGGGGAAGTGGTAAAGCAGGCAGATAGGAGGGGTGAGGGGATAAAAAGAAAGTGCGGGAGAAACCACTTCCTTTTCCTACCTCAGACACACACAGGTCAGGAGCAGTCCCATCCTTCCCACCCCTTTTTTCTTTCTGTTTTCTGTTAGGACATTGGCGATGGTGAGTGGAGGATTATTGATTTGGGGGACGGTTGCATAGATTAGGTATGGTATAGATCTTATTTGTCGCTGCATTAGCGGTGGTCCTGGGAAAGAAGGGAGTTAAAAAGGAGGAACTATGTGTGGTTCCGGTGAGAAGGAGGAACATTATATTTAATTAGCCAGCTCGGGCATGGGGTTCCATGGTGGCACAAAAATTGAGAGTACCATTGAGATGGCGTATTGCGGCTGGTGGGTAAACAAAAATTGTGCAGCAGTACGGAGGTACAATGCACAGGATGGTAATCCCAGGACCATCTGCCCCAAGGGAATCTGAGTAGGGCAGAAATAATCAGGGTAACAAAAAATTCTGTTATGGAATGTTATTTATAACAAAAATGTTAATTGTTTTGTAAACAGTTAGTTTTATTACAGCATTGGTGGTTGAAAATGTTTGAACTTCGAAAATGTAATAAAGAAGCTGCGGCCATCATTATCCAGTAAAATTTGGCGCTGTCTGTTTTATGGGTGAGTTTTCTGGGTGAGTGATCACAGCAAAAGAAAGAGTGGATTAATAAGTATGGTATGATATTCCCTCCACTCCCGGCCTTTAACAGTCATGTTATAATGTTTGTAACATCAGCAGAGGTTTAGGTTGAGCAGACGAAGCATATACATCTTTTACTGCTTGAATGGTTATTCCAACATTCATACAATATGTTTCAGCTTTTTTAATTTTGAAGAGCATAAATGCTAAAGCTGTTGTGGTATCACAGTTGCTGAACTACAGCTCTTGGGGTTGATGGGATTGGCAGCTCAGCAACAACTTGAGGGCAGTTAGTTTGACACCGTAGGGTATAATCTGCTGTGATCTCTATTAACTTCATGGTTGGGATACGAATTTTACAGAAATATTGGTCACTGGAGAGCACTCTAATGTACCAATTGCATTAAATAGTATTTCAAATATAGGTGCAGTAAATGAATTCTCCTTGAGAAAGGCTTAAAGCCGAAATGTCAGGGTAATTCTCATTCTGTGACAAGTGTATCTGCTTCCTTTTGATGATTATCTGTATCTAAACTTGAGTGGTAAGTATTCATAAATAGTGATGGGCGAATTTGTCCCAAAATTTGTGAATTTACCGTGAAATTCAAGAAACGCAAAAAATTTGCAAAACGTAAAAAATTTACGAAGTGCATTCAATGGGCATTAAAATAATTTTGACGCCCGCGACAATTTCTATACATGCGCCTATTTTGTCCAAATGCATTAAATCTATGGTGTCCGAATAATTTTGATGCACAACAATTTTTATGCACGCGACTATTCTGACGAGCAGCAATTTTTTTTGACGCAGCAGATTTTTTGCTGGCGAATTTTCGCCTCAGTTTAACAAATTTATTTGCTGTTGGTGAAATATGGAAATACACCGCAAATTCACGCCCATCATTAGTCATAAACTATACACTTTGCTGACAGTATTGTGTTATATTATATATTTTACTAAATAGACTTTTTTCTGTGATTGCTTATAATCCTGTAAATATTTTTTGCAATACCACTCTGGCTGTTTACTTATTGTGTAAGCCATTTGTATTAGATTGGGATATGAATTCTGTCATATAGGATAACAAAATGAACATGCAAGCTTGGAGCCTTTAGTTTAATATGGCTTATAATGACAGTGTAGGAGAAAAGTATATGTCAACAGATACAGCTAAAGTGCAATTTGGGACAGGGCCGCCATCAGGGGGGGACAGGGGGGACAAGCGTACCGGGCCCGGGCATGAAGGGGGGCCCGGCAGCGCTGCATTTTTTGAAGATCCGGGCCCCCCTTACGAGCGCCCGAGCCGTACGTCTTGCCTCTGTGCTGCCGAATGCGGAAGTGCCGAAAAGCCGAAGCCGATGCGCCGAAAAGACCCGAAGTCACGGAAAAAGCCGAAGTCACGAAAACAGCCGAAGCCGAAGTCCTGAAGCAGTGAAAAGACCCGAAGTCACGAAAGGAGGTGAAGTTGAAGTACTGAAGCCGTGAGTTCAATTCTACTGAACACCAGTTTGTGTATTTTTTTTTTTTAATCTCCTGGCCACCAATGTATTATTTTAATATTCTATAGGCCCCTGCAACCAATCTTTTTTTTTAAAACATGTTTTTTTGGGGCCCCAATTTTTTTTTTAACTCGTAAGGGGCCCCTGACGCCAATGTTTTTTTTTTTTTTCAAAAAAAATTTTTTTTTTTTTTTTTATTTTTTTTGGGGCCCCAATTTGTTTTTAACTTGTAAGGGGGCCCCTGCCGCCAATGTTTTTGTTTTTTTTTTTCAAAAAAATTTTTTTTTTTTTTCAAATTTTTTTTTGGGGCCCCAATTTGTTTTTAACTTATAAGGGGGCCCCTGCCGCCAATGTTTTTTTTTTTTTTCAAAAAATTTTTTTTTTTTTTTAATTTTTTTTTGGGGCCCCAATTTGTTTTTAACTTATAAGGGGGCCCCTGCCGCCAATGTTTTTTTTTTTTTTCAAAAAATTTTTTTTTTTTTTTTAATTTTTTTTTGGGGCCCCAATTTGTTTTTAACTTATAAGGGGGCCCCTGACGCCAATGTTTTTTTTTTTTTTTTCAAAAAATTTTTTTTTTTTTTTTAAATTTTTTTTTGGGGCCCCAATTTGTTTTTAACTTATAAGGGGGCCCCTGCCACCAATGTTTGTTTATTTTTTTTTACATTTTTTTTGTTGGGGCCCCAAGTTTTTTTTAACTTATAAGGGGGCCCCTGCCACCAATGTTTTTTTAAAAAAAAAAAAAAAAATTAATTTTTTTTTTTGGGGCCCCAATTTTTTATAAGGGGGCCCTGACCATCAATAGCTTTTTACAACTTGTGTGGGGGGGGGTTACTTTTTTAGCGCTGATGTCTGTGTGGTCTTTTAACTGCGATGTGGAGTGGGCGGGAAATGGGGTGGAGCTTGGTCGCCAGTGTGGGCGGGGCCCAGGGGGCCCCAAAAATTTTGTTGTACGGGGCCCCGTGATTTCTAATGGCGGCCCTGATTTGGGATATGGTTATTCTATCTCCCCTAGAAACAAGAAATCTATAATTCAATACGCCACCTTTTGTGCAACGGATAAGAACGGGTATATTTATGAAAGAGTGAAGTTAAAGTCTGCAAGAGTGAAATTCCGCCACTCTCCATTCATTTCTATGAGATTTTGAAAGGCGTATTTATTAAAGGATGAACTTTCACTTTCAGCCATTGATAAATACTCTTTTAAAAATCCCATAGAAATTAATGGGGAGTGGCAGACTTTCACTCTAGAGGACTGTGTTGATCTTTAACTTCACTCTTTGATAAATATACCCCAAAGTGTTCAAGTTGTGAAATGTGAGGGTGCATATGATCATCATGGACAAGAAAATAACTGGTCAGCAGAAACAGGAAACAAATGCAACTTCCAGTAAGTAATTGGAATAGTGAGCCAAGCTGGGTATTGCCCTGAGTGGCTGTACTGCACAGCATGCTGGGAAACATAGCACACACCGAGGTAGAAACACAATAAACACCAGCTAAATACAATTATATTCAATTTCAGCCAGCACTGCCTCTACAATAAAGTATATGCAACGCTGGAAAGGTACCCCTTTTTTCACTTTAAGAGACATGACGATACAGGCCAAGGGCACTTTCCCTTCTATGCTATGGTATGAATATCTCCAACTAAGACACTATTATGCTCCTATAATGGCAGTAAACAGAGATGACTCACTTATCTCTTTTGAGTGCATGGCAGTACACAGTCTCCCTCAGAAAGGTTTCATTTCCGTTATCTACAAGCTACTAGTTAACCCATTCTTAGCAGCAGGATATAAGCACAAATATATGCATAATGGGATGACTGCATAGGGAGGACAATTGATGAAAAAGAATGGGATCCCATATGGGGCAATATTAAACAAGGCATTACTTGTGTCAGACAGCAGGAAAACATTTTTAAAATACTCATGTTTTGGTGCCACATAAGAGCCAAGCTTCACAGATTATTTCCGAAAACTCCTCCCTATTGCTGGAAAGGATGCGGGCACCAGGGAGATTCACCCCATATATTTTGGTTTTGTCCAAGTACAATCATTCTGGGGTGAAATCATAACTTTATTACATCAGATCACGCTTCATACCCTAGATGAATGCATTCTTCACTTACTCTTGGGGAACCCTATAAACAACTTCCAAAGCATACATGAAAATAGACCAATCAGATACTCTCGGCTGCCCGCATCTCAATTGCGGCTAAATGGAAGACCCACATTATTCCCTCCTTGCCAGAAGTGAAACTAAGGGTCAATAGCATCAAGCAATATGAATACAACCTGGCACAAATACAGAATAAAATTCCATTATTCCCCATAGGAATTGCTCTCAAACTCAGCTCAATCACAGGCTTGAAACACTGGTGGTTGAGTAGCAACAGTTTTATAGAATGCTTTGTGTTTCCTTCCCTATCTTGTTCTCTTTTCTGAGTCTATTTCTTTCTTTTTTTCTTTTTGAATTTTTATTTACTAATTGCTCTACATACAGTCTACCAAGTATACCTCTGGACATGACCATAAGCAATTTACCTACAGTATGTTTGAAATTAGGCTTTCATATAATTTAGTGAGATTTATATGAAAGACTGTTTAAAAGTGTGCTAATACATTTTGGTCTTTTCAAGTAAACAAAAAAATTATGAGTTACAAAAAAAAGGTCAGATCAAAACAAGTATGAGAAGTTTAAGCAAATGAACCTCTTTCAGTTATACAGTGCATCAAACCATAGCAAAGAAGTTCATTCTTCTTATACCAACAAACTATAAATCCATTATATCTAGGGCACGAAGACATACAAAGAGGCCAAATAAGTGCCAAAAATTATCCAAATGCAAACCATTTCATTTATTTATCACCATTAAGGGCAGAAGATCATCTTTATCCTTTGTTGCATGTGCAGTTCCCTTTTTGCCTTTCTTCTTGTGCATTAAGATGCAGCCAACGTGATAGATAACAGATGTTCTTTGACAGATTGTGTCATTTATCACAGAACAGCCTCAATCCAACTAACATCACCCCCTCCATATGTCACTGTCGTTTTTTGGACCGCCCTAATGCATCATTTTTTTTTAAATACAGAAGACTTATAATTTTCCCATTACGACTCATTTGAGAAACTCAAATGCCGAGTTTCCATATTTTTATCCATAATTCACACATCCATAATCCACATATTATGAAGCCAACTGTGACGTAGCATTATTTAAATGATCGAAACGCTACAGGGAGTACAAGCAAAAAGAACTGATTCTAGATGCATCATTTTACTCAGCGATAGCAAAAGCCTCCATTTGCAAGATGGATAGCAAAATGTGTGCGGGATCTGCCCCGATCAATCCACATCCCTGCTTTCTGTCAGATAAAGCTTTCATTACAGTAATGATAACCAATTCCATGTACATAAAATTATAGAGTTTTATCTTTACTGATAGCAGAAAAAAAACATTTTGATTTCAGTAAATGCCATCAACGTCCATCTTACCTCTCTGGCTGAAGCCACAAAATTACAAGGTAAGATCATTTTGGAAGTATATACGGTATTTGAACATCATCACACTCAAATCTTTTCAGTTTTCAAAATGAATGAGCTGTGTCGCAGGAATACTTGGCAGCAAAAAGCACTTTTCAAGATTATATGAAGTTACTTGCACTGTGAATGAAGGCGAGATACTGTACATCTCCTGAATTATATTTTCATGTGATTGTCTGCTCACCAGGGTGCAATGTTTCACCGGCATTAACATATCCTGGTTGAAAAAAGGTGTAATATAACAGTAGGAATATTTATTAATTGAAGACAATAACAGTTTACAGTTATCCTTCAGTCCTAGCCTCTCTGTATGTTTTTTCAACAGTACTTTTCATAGCTGAGCCACTACTACTAATAAAAAGATGTAAGCAAGAATAAACACTACTGGAAACAGAAATATTGTTGTTGTAGAGTCTCTATATAAAAGTACGAATAGTAGCTAGGAAGGGCTCTCTATTTATGACGGGCAAATTTATTCACCAGGCGCAAATTCGCGAAAATTCACCTGCGTCAAAAAAATGGACGGAATCGTTTCTCAAATTTTTGCCATTTCACAAATTACGCAGGAAATTCGCAAATTTTTCAGCGAAGAGAAATGCCCCGAATTTGGCCATCACTACTCTCTATCCATGCTGGATCATACCAGCCCCTGTGTAATCACCTACGGAAACAGTGGTTTGCAGAACAGTGATCTTAAACCTCTTCCTGGACTACAACTCCCATCATGCCAATATCAGTGATCTGGAAAAGCCATAGACTGAAAACTATAGCTGGTAATTGACCTAAGGGTCTGGATTAAAACCACACACACACTCATAGTCAGTATGTATAGTGTGGCTCTAGTAAGAGAGGCGTTTGTACCATCACTCAAGTTGATTTACACAATATGTGGAATTAGCTTTATGATTTCACTTTATTCGATTTCTAATGAAAATCACAAACAATTCCCTCAGCCCTTATAAAATACCACTTCAGGCAGTTTGTTTGTTTTATTACTGCCATGCTATTCTATACAAAATAAACACAAACTCACAGCAAGTTGCACTTGCTTAGAAACTTTTTTGAACTATTACCCTATGCTGTGTAAATTATTTAACACTCTTTTCACAGTAATTGTGATTCAGTTTCAACCCCCTATCCCTTGCATCAAAACCTCCTAGGGCCATGATCCCCCAACCCAGTGACTTGTGAGCAACATGTTGCTCTCCAACCCCTTGAATGTTGCTCCCAGTGGCCTTAAAGGATGTGCTTATTTTTTTATTCCTGGCTTAAAGACAAGCTTTAGTTGCATAAAAAAACATGTGTACTACCAAACAAAGCCTCCTGTAGACTGCAAGTCTATATAGGGGCTACCAATGGCCAATCACAGCTCTTATTTGGCACCTCGTGAACTTTTTGCATGTTTATGTTGCTCTGCAACATTTTTAAAGTTGAATGTGGCTCATGGGTAAAAAAAGTTGGGGACCACTGTCCTAGGGGAGCCAGTCTCATATAGACTACAACTTCTACAGAGCAAGGCTCATTACTACAGACAACATATAGTGCTGCATAAAATGAGCAAATATATATAAGAATAAACATAATAAAAACACCATGTAAACCTGTGACATGAGATGTGTATACCCATAAGAGCTGTTAATCAGTATGCTCTAATAACAGTAAACCTTTGTGAGCTATAATATTTAGAAAATGATCTCCATCAGACTATAGTGTGTATTTACTGTACATAATTACAATTAGTAGTACAATTAGTAGTAATTCTGCAACTGCTTCAAAATGGCAGATATTAAGCTGACAAAATATCAAACAAAGCAACGGAACCTTCTCTGTTGATGAACTTTGGCTAGTAAACCAGTCCCAGAATTGCTTTTGTCTTCCACTGATAAATGTATTTCCAATTAATTGTTTCTTAAATGGAAGAGGTTAGAAACTAAATAATTGGCTTTTTTCATATAGCGTTATTTAGGTTAGCATGTGTATTCTTTTTTTTTTTTCTTTTTTATGCATCCCATAGTGATAAGAAAGGGATTGCAAGGGTTGTCATCTTTGTTTGCCTGCATGGTAAAACCTTATAGTAGGTGGCCCTTAAAGGAGAGCTAAAGGGTTGCATAGGGGCTATGTGGAGTTCCTCTAAAACTTTTCAAGGGACAATGTTTATAAAATTTTTAAAGTAATTTATTTTCTTTATCCATTGTCTCTTTTGACTATAAAATAGCAGCACAAGGTGTTCTCATAAACCCTGCAATAAAGGATTATTAGAACAGTCTTACTATACATGACTGAATAGAAAATATAATTATAACTCATTGACAGGAAAAAACCCATTATTGATGAGGAATCCATCATTAATAGGGTAACATTCCATGAAGCAAATTACAGTCTTTGGTGCTTAAGTCATGGATATATATCAGATATTCTGGTTCAATGTATTTATTCTTAGACTACATTAATAAATCTCGTTAGATATATAGCCACGGAGAGGAGCATTTTAATTCTTATGAGATGCTGAATGGCAGCATAAAATGTGAAATGTCATTTAGAACTCCAGGGATCCCCATCTTAAAAGCTAATAGAAAAGTTGCCTGGATTATGATATGCTGTAATGTATTGATATATCACCCAAGACAATGTATGTGTTCTAATTCTTGTTCAGTTTTATGAATAGTGAATGCAGTTATAAAGTGCTTCTGAAACTGCTTTGTGAGCAAAGGGGATCTAGGTTAGGTTCACTGACTTAGCTCCATTTTTAACAAAGCAGTATATGGAAGGTTTATTTTAGTGTCTCTTTCTATTCATATGCTTAAGATGCAAAATGATTAACAACATTTCCATTGTTGCATGATTCCAATGGTCTGCTATCTTTTGTTACGGCCAGATAGTCTTCGGAATAATGACCAATGCCATATCTGGGAATGATTCTCTTTTATGGTCTATGTTTTCAGTTTGGCATGGTTATTCTTTAAATATTGTATAGACATGTTTCTATTCTCAAAATACTTTTTAGGGTAATGGCACATGGTACATTCTTTCACCCTTGCTAAATCATCTCCATTGTAGGTGACAAAGCCTCCAAAGATACTGTTCTGGCATGTTTCAATTTGCAGATGGGAAAATATATCACTCAAGTATCAATTCTGCAAGGCAACTTCACACAATTATGTGAATATGTTCTTCCCAGACCAATTTACATTCATGAAGGTATTCACAAATTATTTTGTTTCATGTTTTGATGCAAGTTCTGGAGAGAGACAGAGGTGACAATTCTCTTCAGAATTGGACTGGCTAGCAGACTATTGTTTCAGGTAAAGCAATCTTCAACTCGACAATGCACATTAAAAATTCTTGCCAATGCTATTCTATTTTGCAGCAACAGTCTGGGATAGGCTCGTGCATAAGGCCCATACAGAACTGTTTTACTGAGGAAGTGGAAGAAAACCGACTTTCTGAACCGAGGTCAAAACCAAGATAGGCCTGATCACCCAATACTAGTTCCCAACTTCAGCTCCCAGCTTCTGAGGAAGTGACATATTAGTCACAAAATGTGTAAAGCGGTGCTCCATGTAGTGCTCTCTCCCTGCCCTTATCCTCTGTGTGTGTGATTTTTAAATTTTTGAATAAAGTTTTGAAATTTTAATCTTGAACAGAGTGATCCATTCTAGTGTGCAAAGGATAGTTTGAATGTTTTGTGGACATCTATTGAACTGAGGTCAAAACCAAGCTATGCCTGATAACCCAATACCAGTTCCCAACTTCACTAATGTACTTCTGCCATAACTCCATTAGCAATCTTCCAAATTTAATGGGAACATGCTTACAAAAAGACTGTTGTAGCAACAATGTGAGGACCAGCTTCATTATTATATCCTTGGTTTTGTAAGACAATGCAGGCACCTGCATTATTTGATAACTTGACTTTTGCCTTCAAACCATTCAAGGCAGGACCTGGCTCCACCATTTATAACACTGTCTCAGTGGGGTTACATAAGACTATTCGTTAGGAAAGTCTAAAAACTCATTGTGATTTCATATTAATTGGGCTTAGTGCTAAGAGAATCTCTCCAGTTTTGCCAAAATATTTGTGAAACCACGGGTAAATTAGCTACACATTGAAGCCAATGGGGATTTACTTGTGGCAACCTTTTCTGCACAAAATGTATTGGTATCTATGGACATCTTTTCATAGCTACTTTTTCCATGGTATCTTTTCTATGCCAACTTTTTCTGTGGTGTCTTTTTCTGTGCAGAATACATTGGCGTATAGGCATATTTTCATGGCAAAATTGTACAGTGATTTCATAATAATATTTGCATATGGTAAAATGTGGAATTTTGCTGCAAAACCACACCTGGCAAAAATGTTGCAGAAAACTATTGGGTGTTTAACTACAGGCCCACAGTTGATACAAATCATTTGAACATTCATTTGCATAAAAAAGTACAAATATAAAATATATACTTCAGTATAGAAGAGGAAAAGGGAGTTGACAGACAAAAAATGAGGCTTTCAAAGACATAAAATTAAAATAAAGTCTAAACTACGCACAATGCTTACGATGTTACGAGTCCTATTTTTCTCATCCCTGCATTTATTAAAATTACTTAATGATACTCCATAGCTCTCATCCTTGGCATAAGTGGAAAATGAAAGTTCAGATCATTAGTTTTGATTAACAATTTTTTTTTACCAGGCATGGATTTACAGCGTCATTCCGCATTCCGCCATCTGCAAATTTTGATTAAAAACTGCAGCAAAATATGCCATGACAAAAAAGTCGCTAAGACAAAATTATCACAGAGACAAACAAGTTGCCATTTGAAGAAATACCCATTGACTTTAATGCGTTTGGACAAAAAAGTTGCCACGATAAGACATTGTCGCACGTGTAACATTTTGTTTGTTTTACACAAGTTTTTTGCTGCAGTTTCGTGATTTTTTTTTTTTTGGAAAAACGGATTCACTCATCAACTCATTAGAAGTTTTTGGGTTTGGGGCAGAGGTAAGTTGTTATGTCATGGCAGAATAGTTAAGGTAAAAGAACTTTTGAATGTGAATACAAGTATGGGACCTGTTAGAATGCTCGAGACCTGGGGTTTTCCAAATAATGGATCTTTCCGTAACTTGGATTTTCATACCTTCAACCTAATAGAAAATCATGCAAACATTAAATAAACCCAAAAAGATGTTTTTGCTTCCAATAAGGATTAATTTTATCTAAGTTGGGATCAAGTACACGGTACTGTTTAATTATTATAGAGAAAAATGAAAAAATTGTTAAAAATGTGGATTATTTGATAACATTGAGTCTATGGGAGACAGCTTTTCTGTAATTCGAAGCTTTTTGGATAATGGGTTTCCGAAAAACGAATCCCATACCAAGACTATTATCCTGGGGTTCTCTGAATAATGGATTTACTAACAATCGAATTGTGATTTATTCCACTAATCTCGAAAAAGTTGTGGTTTTCCTATACTTCTCAAAAGCTCTAAAAATTCAAAATTTTTTGTTAAAACCACAAAAACCTCTAATGCCAAACTTTGCTCAGTAAACGTTGTTAAGGTCCTATAGAAGTCAATGGGAGATGCCCTGATGCTTTTAATAAATTCAGACTTATTTTCATACTATCACCCTAAAAAAGTAAGTAAGACGCCAGCTTTTTTTTTTGGGACTTAGAAAAAATTTCAGCTATTTTTGGACAAACTCCTATCTATTGTATTGAACTTCGCCTGGTCTGACCAGGCAAAGTAAAGTCTGGCGCAAGAGGTAACGTTCAGTAAAATGCGCAAGTTAGTGAATTAGCGTAGTTACGTCCCTTCACCATAACTTCATCTGGCGTAAGGGTGTGAAGTAGTGCTACAGTAGGTCCACTTTGCTAGCGAATTTACGCCTGCACCCGTTAATAAATCAGCAAAATGAATTTGCGAATTGGCGAATTTGCGCTAGCGTTAGCAGCTTCGCGCTTTAGTAAATTTGCCCCTCTGTGTCAGTTTGCATTTTTCAGATGCATGCAAATATAAATAAAGCAGAACAAGTTAATGGGAGAACAGAAAGCTTTGATGCTACCATCACAGTTTAGATGACTTTTTTTAATGTGATGCATCTGGAAAGGGAATACTTGAAACTTTTTAATTTGGCAACAGGCTCATATGATTATACACCATCTATTATTGATGTTTATTGAGACAGAAATGCAGTTCTGTAGTTGTTTAATTAGTAGCACGAATGCAAGACACAAATTGATGCAATGCTGTTGGGTTTCCAGAAGGTAGTACTGAAAGATCAAACTGTCTCTTATATACAGATCTATTTAAGACAGAGACAGACTGGATAACTAATGATTTCTCTACAGGCTACACTATTATTGTTCAACTAGTGGCAGGTAAAAAAAACAGTTATTTGCATTTTTAAAAATGAATGTGTACTGTGTGATTGGAAGGTATGCAGATACACAGGCAAACATCTGTTAGAGTATATACTAGCACACAAAGAAGAAAAAAACCCTTTAACTTAAAAAATTTAAAATAACTCAAGCTGTTCCGAGAGACAAATCAGCCTAGATTTAGTTCTATTAGATTAGTTTGTAAACCATTAAAAGTCTTCTGTACCCTTTCTGGTCTCGTTTTTATTTTTAACAGCTAATTAAATGAGAATTTTCTCATGATCCAGAAATGTAGAGATATAGAAATAGCTGGATTTATCACATATCATATTTCCATAAATTCTTTTTTCCCTCTACACAATTATTCAGTAGTGAGTGACAGGTGGGGGTGTAATACAGCACATATTTCAGTCAGCTGAGATAGTTGGACCCTCTGTTGGAATTTAAACCAGTAAGGCAGCCAAGAGGGTTCTGGTTAATTTGGTATTCCCTGCCTTCACAAATGTGTTTGTTCAATTTCAGCAGCATCACTGACTATTTAGGAGACCTTTATCCAAAAATATCAGAATCCTCCTCATATAATGCTTTCTTTTTCTTCAATTCTTGGCCTAATTATTGAAGATAAGTTCATAGCTCTCTCTAATACCTAAGTAAAGTAAAATTGTTGCCCTGGCTGAGTATCCTAGTCTCTCCTGTATTGCCTTTGCATACTTCCAGTCCTGCTTCTACTGTATGTCCATGCCATCCTGTCCTGTTTCTACACACTCTCTGCCTATTACTGATTCTACATCCTCTCTGCCTTGTTCTATCCTCATAACCCACTCTGTCTCATCCTCTCCCTTCAGACCTTTGTTGGGCCAGCCTTGTCTAGATACTTCCAAATTAACCTGGGCTGCCTTTACCATATAGGTACCCGAGGGTCTTGAACTAGGAAGACAGCTTTAGGGGGATAGCACTCAGTCGCTTACATGATAAAAGAGTGCAAAGAGAAAAGTGAGTGTAGGACTGGCTAGATTAGGGGCAACTTTGATGCAACGCTCCAGCTTGTATATATTGCATTGAATGGACAATGAACACTTAGAGGCCCATTTACTTAGCTCAAGTGAAGGAATAGAATTAAAAAAACGTTGAATTTCAAATGTTTTTTTTTGCTACTTCTACCTTCAACTACGAATCGAACGGTTCAAACTAAAAATCGTTCGACTATTCGACCATTCGGGGAAGGTCCCCATAGGTCGAAGAAAAAACGTTCGATTGATGGATTAAAATCCTTCGAAACGAACGATTCGAAGGATTTAATCATTCGATCAAACCATTTGCGGTAAATCGTTCGACTTCGATATTCGAAGTCGAAGGATTTACATTCGGCAGTTGAATATCGAGGGTTAATTAACCCTCGATATTCGACTCTATGTAAATCTGCCCCTTCCTGTTTTTTAGTAGATCTATAAACAAATGTCTCAATGTCCTAAATATATCACGGCTCAGTGCTGAGGACCACTTGTCTTTGTCTGTATACATTTTGGGGCCACACCCTCAGCCCAAGGCTAATGCCACATAGGACTGAAAATTGGCCTGCTGGAATACGCAGGACGAGAATCAGCCCCTACACTGGTATTAGTTTCCTATCCTGCCTGTGCCCAGAACAATTGTGTTGGCCCAAGTGCTGACATTGATGGATTTTGCCACGCGAGTTCAAGCTCTTGTGCTTATTTTCCAAAATCCAGTGTGTCTGCATCCAGTCCGGCATGAATGTTCCAGGTACAGGCGGGACAGGAGGCTCATACCTGCATATGCTGGATGATTTTCAGCCCTGTGTGGCATTAGCCTAATGGTTAAAAATGTTTAGTGGTGAGAAGATAGACAAAGAGACTGATTAAATTAGTTGTAGCATGTAGCATTTCTATGATAAAAGTTATTTTGTAGAGCCAGTAACAATGTGCAGTTATGTGCAGCAGTTTGCATCCTCCTGTAATTAAATAGCCCCGCAGAACATGCCTAATAATTTATGACCAAATGACTGCTAATTACATCAGACAACATCGTAGCACAAACGTTTTTCCTTACTTTCCATTGATTACTCCATCTGGATTCAGCATTGGGACAATCTTGAAGATGAACATTTCTCGCAGGATTTCAGCAATGGGGTCACTGCTTGTTAAAAATTCCAATGTTCCTTTCATCACCCAGCTGGCATTACTCTCACCAGGATGCACACGAGCTGTGAGTACCATATATTGACGGTTCCCTGAAGTGATCAGATGACAAACAGAAAGAAGAATATGCATTTGATATTGGAATGTTAGATGCAACTCCACCAATAGAGAAATGCTAACACCGAGGGACTAGGAGATTTAGTTCAACAACACGTAGTGAGTCACAGGCTGCCTTTCCCTCGTGTACATATAAATGTTAACATTTATGTTTCAAATCTGTATTCCACTATTGTGATGAGGTTTATAGATTCTCACTATTGAATAAATCTTACCTACATTTTTCCATTAACAGTACATGTCTTTCAGCAAATGAAAAAGTCACTTTGTTCAAGTGAGTTTATAAATATCTTTAAAATGTATTTTATTATTTATATTATATTATTTATTATTTATGGATTCTGACAACTGGCGACAAGAACTTCTACATGAGATTGTTAGAGTCGCTTCAGCAAGTTCACTATTATTTGCAAATTTTTTTCCACTCTAATTTTTTTAGTATATGCCGTGTGGAGACAGATACATTAGTCTACTATATAGGTCATTCTTAGAAGAGAGAGAAATGGGAAGAAGAGGAGGAGCACATAAAAGCAGGAGATATATATAAAAGAAAGAACAGAAAAGAAAGAATAGCCAAGAGATGCTGTGGGTAGTGATTAATACAAGTATGGCAACTAGAACACATTATGGATTTAGGAACCAGAATGTTTTTTAATTATTATAATTCAAAAATCACTGCCTGTTGCAAACCAAGTATATTTGCTATTTTTATGATTATTTCATTAGCAGAATTTTTTTTTTTTTAAAGAAGAGGTTTTTACACTTAAGGTCCCCATAGACGCAAAGATTTCTCTTGTCGAACGACCAATTTTAGGGAAGTCCGACCAATCCTTCAAATTATTGTGTGGTTAGTGGGATTCGAACGATCGTACATCTTACGATTTTTCGGCCGACATCTGTCGGGAAATTGATTGGCCAGGTCAAAAAATCTTTGTCAGTCCCAGTGCAATCTATCTATGTTTGCAGGGCCAAGCAGGCAGCTACTGGCAAATTGGTCTTTTCAGTTGATGGTAAATTCATACGTGGTCTCAAAATCAGGATCTGATCTTTTAAAAATCTCAATATCTATGGCCAGCTTTACCCCCTTTCCCTTTGTTTGGTCATGCTGCCCTTAGCACATAACAATATTACATCTATGTGGTTATGTAGTCCCCTGGATATCCAGAACAGTAATAAAGAAAACACCCCCAAATATAACCACTGCATTAGAGACTTATGAGTAGTGATGGGAGGATCTGACATGTTTCACACTTTCACAAAACACCAAACAATATTAGGACACGGGTCAGAAGAATAAAGAGAGTAATGAAGATTAATGATAGACGAATAATGGCAGACACTAATTCACAACGAACTGCCGCGTTTTGCCGCAAGCAAATTCATTTGTGAAACTGAGAAAACAATTGGCCGGCGAAAAATCCGCCACGTCAAAAACGTGTAAAAAGTGTTGCTTTAAAATTATTCGGATGCCCATTGACATTTGGACCAAATAGTCACGCATTTTAAAAATTTGACATTCGCTTCAAAATTGACGCTCGCATCAAAATTAAAGTGCGTTAAAATTATATTGACACTCAACAAAATAATTTTGGTGCCCATTGACTTCAATGTGTTTCACACGTTTTTCGCAGTTTTGCGGCACAGATTCGCCCATCACTAATGAAGATAAGTAGTGTGTGTGTGTGTGTGTGGCAGAAGACAGATTATTCATGGGCCGACAACATACCCTCTCTGCCTAATCAAATGGAGATCTTATGATGGACTACACATGGGATGGCTAACTTCCTATTGTTCCAATTATTTCTAAACAATCAAAACATTAGGAAATGAAGAAGAGCTGCAAGAGCTGTTCGGCATGGTGCACCCACAGATTATATTTTCTAACCTGCCTCGTTTTGTAACTGACCAATATCCATTTCACATGGATATCAGTCAGGCTCAGGGGCCCCATACCCGTACCGATAATCGTACAAAACTTAATTCAAAATATTATTGGCACACGTGTCAGCTTAAGGAAAGGTGGAAGTGTCAGGATCCAAGATGGGATCCACGTGGGCTGATGCCGGTGTCTTGACGCCAATGTGATGACGTCATGCGCCTGACATGAAAATTGAAAATAAAATGACTTCCAGGTCACGGTTCAATGCCTGATTATAGGAATTGCTGAATTGTGTTCCTGGATTCCTGACCCTCTGCTAGACCCCGATTTTGATTCTTGCTGCCTGTCTTATTTGAACTCTTGCATGAACTGGACTACGCTTATGACCCCTTTGGATATCGCAAACTAAGCTTCCTTCTTGGTCCGGACTTCTCCACTAGGAGCCGAGACAGTCAGAGACAGACATATACAGTACACAAGGACAGCAGAAAGGAAAATAGGTGGAGATCTGGGAACCTGTCAAAGTAAAAAAGGCAGGGAAAATAAATCAAGCAGAAAATCAATAAGGATGCAGGTGACTGGGGATTTAGGGTGATGAATGGTATTATGCAATGTGATAAATGAGATGAAGGGGATATTTTGATAGATTTCTGCATTGCTAACTGGGGGTTTGCTTTATCTACCTCTTCTGTATCATAAATATCATTCAACAATTATTTGCACTTTTTTTTTTTTTAATAAAAAAAATGTAATATATTCTTTGGTGTGATGACTACTTAAACATTTCGGGGCAGATTAACTAAGCTCGAGTGAATAATTCGAATGGAAAAATATTCGAATTTCGAAGTATTTTTTTGGGTAATTCGACCATTGAATTGGTCAAATTCGATCGAATTGAATGATTCGAATGATTCAAAGTAAAAATTGTTCTACTATTCGACCATTCGATAATCGAAGTACTGTCTCTTTAAAAAATACTTCAACTTCATACTTCGCCACTTTAAACCTACGGAGGTGCAATGTTAGCCTATGGGGACCTTCCCCAGAACTTTTCTAAGTTTTTTTTTGGTTGAATAAAAATCCTTCGATCGATCGCTTAAAAGATTTTATCGTTCTATCGAAGGATTTTTATTTGATTGTTCGATCGAAGCTTTCTGCTAAAATCCTTCGAATTCGATATTTGAATTCGAAGGATTTTACTTAGAGGGTTTATAAAACCCTCAAAATTCATCCCTTGATAAATCTGCCCCTTTGTCTTCTCAGTGTAAAATATCATTACTTACTCAAAGTTTGTTACAGATAAAACATTTTGCTGCAGCCATAATAATGCCTTTTAATTTTAGAACAAATGGGTCCTAGCCTTCAAAGCAATATAATTACTTTGTGAGTTGCATTATATGAGATGCATCACTTCCGACATTGCCCGTGGCATTAATAACACCATTTGAGTTCAATATGCTTGGTCTAGTCAGTAGCAGCTACTGACCCACTGCTCAGTAGGAACCCTGGAATTAAAGACCACAATGTTCATGGTGGTGGTTGTAATTCCTAATATTCTATCATTAGTAGGCACATCTTTGCATCTGTTTAAAATAGTCTTTCTACAGGTGTGTCCATCACAAGTATTCATTCAAGATGAACACAATTCAAAAAGAAAATGAAAGTGTCCTGTATTAATTTTTTCTACATTACTGTATTAATTCAATGACACATAATGCTGAATTCCTGTAATCTCTTATTTAATGAATAATCTTTTTTATGATGATAAATGTATACAGTTTGCTAACAATTACATTGAATGAGGGCTTCTAATAGACATATGACAACAGACTGTTATTCATTATGTAGGCAGTGCATCTTATTGTTAGGGCTAGTGCTTCACAGTGAATCTAGTCTGTTTGTTATATTTGTAAAAAAAAAAGTGCACCTGTTCCCCACAAGGCCTGGGTACACATTTGGAGGTGTTATTTTTCTTTTTTTTTTAGCATTTTTCTATTCATTATTCCCTTGCATCTATCAGACATGGATCTGCAGGGCCTGACTGCATGGCCAGAATGGAAGGGCTAGAATTGGATTCCAAATTAAGTGAATCAAACAGCTCCAGGCAGTAATTAACAAACTGCAATGTGTTTTTATTAGCAGTGTAAGCACATTACATGTTTCTGGCAGGGCCCTTTATCAAGTGTACAAATTTCGAGGCATTATGGGATTAAATACCTTCTTGTGGAACAAACCCCCACACACTAAACCTCTTAAAGTGATTGTGTAAAAATACAAACACCATTTTCATACATAATGTCCATTAAGTCGAATAGTATCCATTAATAAATCCATCCTGATAACAAAAGTCCAATCCACGGAGGCTGCATTTTAGGCCTGTCCTTGGATATCAGTCCACAAACAAAGCTTAAGGTACTGCCAAGAAAGGGCTAGTATTAGCAGGCAGCAGTCACAGGAAATAATGTTTGCTTATAGATTATACAGAGACTAATAAATAATTATATGTCTATTATATATTCCCCCTGTGCTATATATATATATATATATATATATATATATATATATATATATATATATATATATATATATAATTAAAATCACTTTTAAGTAATGAATGACCCTAAACCGGACATGTTTAAATGGTTCCTTTGCTATAATTGTGATTTAATGCTATTTAGCAGCCATGCACCAAGTTAAATGTACGAGACAATATAGCTGCTGCACGGGATGGGGCTCCAGAGAACCTCTAATTGACAACAGCTGCATGTGGAATAAAACAAATACACTTTAGATGTGTTTTATGTTTTGGAATCGATTTTTACATCTTTAACAGCCTTTATCTCTAGTCTACCTTGAATTAAAGTTTGGTATATTGATTATGAGGTCACATTACAGATATGCTGCTTGTTTTTTTTCTTCTGCTGAAGCAACACAACAAAATAAGAAAGGCACAATAAAAAAAAGTATATGGGCAAATACAGTTTCTATCTTTAAAGTGTCTCATGAGGAGTCAGATTTAGTTAAAGTTTAGGGCCCTATCTTTCCACATGTTGCTGTATGTTGAATATGTTACAGTCGGTCAATCCCTATGCTTCAGTAACACAACCAAGGATGTTTTGTGCACAAGATTTAAGGCTAATGTGCAGAAGAGTTAAGTATTTTTTTTTCTGTGGAACTAAAAATTCCACTGTGGGTTCACACAGAGGTGCAGGTATACTGTAGTTAGGTTGATAACACTTTGTCCACATTAAGAAATGATTGGAGACATTTTTGGGTGCTTTTAACTCCTTTTTTCAAGAAGAAAAGTTGCAGAATGTCTACTAAAAGCTGCCAGCTGTCCTTGTGTGATATAAGTAAATATAAACACACTTATCAGAAGATCATGGATTAATGAAACACCAAATTATAAATAGTCTTAGTATGCACTACAAATGTTGTGGTTTTGCGGTATCCTGGTATGGAAGGCTTACATGTTACAATTGTGATTACCTTTAATCAGTACCTGAACCCTCAGAGCCATTAACTGAAAAATGAACAGACAAATGAGTAGATCTTTGCCAAGTTTGGCAGAAGCTGTACCGTTGTCCGATGGCACTCTTTTTTTCCTGCTATAAATCCTTATTGCCCGCCTGTCCCTTTTGGCCAATCTACCACTAAACTACATCTCCCACAATCCCTTGAATCTACTCCCCTTAAGGACCCATTTCCCAGCCCTATCATGGCCCTATCCCTCCACATTTCCTTCTGGTCCCAAGGGCCCCTGAAGCAGATGTAGGAATAGTTGGAAATTGTTTACTATAAAATCCAAATGTTTTGTGAAAAAAAAAATTTGAATTCTTCGGGTTTATTATACCCCAAGGATGGAAAACATTTGAATCCAACAATCCAGCATCTCAAACCTGCTGAGGTTGTATATAATTCAATGGGAGAAGTCCAGAATATATCCTGATCTGCGCTGGGCTTCGTGCACAAAAGATTTCATGGTTTGCGGGCCAAAAAAAGGAACACATTTTTTGATGATGTTCATGAGTTTTCCGAGTTTTTTCCCGAACTGGAATTTTCTAGAAAATGTATTGATAAATAACAGGAAAGAACCCATGTGGACTTGGTTGAAGTATATTTCAGAAAATAATGGGATAAATTTGGATTTTGATAAATAACTCCCTAAGACTAAATAATATAATAATGTACTGATTTGAATATGTTTGTAATAGATTATTATTATTTAACCTTAAACCCTAATTACTTCTGTGTGACTAACATAATCATCCAGCACACAGAATTCTATCTGTCAGAGTTGGCTTTGATGGAAAAGGGGGGATATCCTTTGCAACTGAATAACATTGTAACTAGTGATGGGTGCATTTGGGGCATTTTGCTTCGCCGAAAAATTCTCGAATTTCCAGCGAAATTTGCGAAACAGGAATTCACCCCTGCTGAATACATTCGACCATCACTAATTGTAACACTATTTAAGGCCACTATGAACAGAGTTATCTACAGCATAACTTACAATAACATGTATACTGTTCAATTTACAAGCTTTACAAGCTATAATAGTCCGTAAAGTCTTGTGATGACCTATGTATTGCAGCTAAATGCCAGTTATCTGAACTCTACCATGGTTATACAGCCTGTCTTTCAAACAATATACCTTTTTTTTCCAAAACAGACATGTAAAAAAGGGAATAGGTAATGATTTTGAGCCAAAGTCTCCGTATTATACTTCAGATTATACTTCACATCCCCTTTCTGCATGCTGTAGAGATAATAATTGAAATGTGTAGTAACCTACATAAAATCCTGTGGCTTGTTTGCAAGACTTTTGGTTGCTCAGCAACAATTTGTGAATATGATTGAAATAAATTGCTTTGAAAAACACAACTACAGAAAATAAACTGCAGCAAACCAGAATTTCTATTCAACAAAGAAGGTCCGCACTCTCAGGTCTCAAATAAAAATCAAATATAGTTTATTAACTAAAGGACTAATGTTTCTCTTTGAGGCCGAAATGTTAGTCCTTTAGTTAATAAACCATATTTGGTTTTTATTTGAGACCTGAGAGTGCGGACCTTCTTTGTTGGATATAGATATATATATATATATATAGTTATAGTTATTGTCCTGATGACAATCCTCTATAGCAAAACGCTTAGATGTGATTATGGCAAAATAAAATTGTATCCATATTTTTGTATAGATTTGTGTGCCATTAGTGCTTTCTGCTATGGAGAAGTATTATTGACTAATGGAGTGGTGAGTGCTGACGTGACTGTATGTACACACACACACACACACACACACACGTAACCCAAGACCTACAAATGCATAGATATATTAAAAAGAAATTAAGCACAGACTATGATCAAAATGTTTCTGATACAATAGCAGAAATAATTACGTGGGCTCAGAATACTGAACAGAATTATGATGTTTAAATTAAAGCTATTGCAATCATTTTTCTTCCAGTTATTTTTGTAATAAAGGCCTGTTAAGTGGCCTAATATATGTATATAAAAAACTGTATTAAAGCAGAATAGATAAAAATGCCATGCAAGGAGTCATGCAGTAGACAGAATCCCAATCTCCCCTGATACATTAAGTGCAAGTGCATGTATTCCTCCATGGGAGCCATGGAATTACGATCAGCCTGGATCTGCAGGTCATTTTTGGGTTGCATTACTAGTCGAAACTGACTTGCATCAAGTAAACTAAACACTAATGGCGTAATAACACCATGTGCCAGAAGCAATGCCTTTCCAACAAAACTGCAACTTCTATGCAATTTACCAATATGGATTATACTTTGCACCAATATTAGTGCAGCAAGTGCAAGCTTATTTGGATGCTAATTATGCTAGAACTCTGGGAAAATGTTTGTTTTTTTCACACTCATAATGGTATAGTTTTAACTAAAAGAAATTGTTTTATTTTTCCCCAGTTTCCATGGTTTTCTTCTATAAACATCTAAGTAAAATGCTTAATCTGGTTGCAGACAGACTAACTGTTCAGCCAGCATGTGATGACTGCTACTATGGCAACAATTATGTCCAATAGTAGAACGTAAGAACAGTGGCCTCATGGGATGACCAGCTTATAGTATACTAACATTACACGGTGACATTGTTGGAGAAAAGAGAGAAAGAGAAAATTACTAAGAAAAAGGAATTATTTCACCAAAGAAATAAATATCAGGTCCATGGGAAAATGTCAACATCATTAGACACAGTCAGCTGAATATATTGTATAGGTATAAGATCAGAACCCATTATCCAGAAAATTCAATTGAGTATTTAAACAATCAATTCCTGATTTTAATGTAATTAATAGGACATTTGTATTTGATGGTAACTAAAATAGCATAGACCAAATGATAGAGACATCCTAATTCTGGAATGTCCCAAGTCCCAAGTGTTCCTGATAATACACACCTTTATATAAAATGTAAAGGATTATATAAGACAGCAAGTTAAATCATGACATCTCATTATAGAGAATTCATTGTGGTCTTGGTCACCTGAGTTAAAAAAACTATTACCTTTACAATTGGTTTAAATTTGTTAGCAGTGCATTAAAATATATCAGGGCTCATTCACTTATCTTGATGCAGTGAGCAACGTGCAATTATGGATTTGAAAACCATTTTTTTCCCATGCACCATTGTTTCCTCTCATTTGAGAGCAGGAAATGCACGTTGCATCCAGCGCAAGTGCACCAGATTTGTCAACATACATGTACTTTTCATAACATGTTTCCTGCAATTGGAGGCCAAGTATTTTCACAGTCTGCCCTATGTCATTTCCGTAGTTCATGTAAGAGTGCTGTCTGTATACTGTCTGCTATACTTTAGATGCAAATAATTGGGTGCAACAGCACTCAGTTCAGAATAGAAGGCACTGAGTGCAACAATACGGAAATAGTTATTAGCAACTTGCTTCTTATGGAAAGCAATATGAATCTACTCAAGCATCATTCCATGAGACATTTTTCTCAGCGCAAATTTATTCCAGTTAATGCATTTCTGGTTGCAATGGTTTCCAAATCTTTTCTTAATCTTATCTGTGCCTTAAAAAGATTAGCACATATTATCTGGCTCTACCAAGCAAATGAAAAACAGGTGTAATATGTTGTCTCGATCTCGCCCTAAGCATCTGGAACCTATCAGGAATAGATTAACCATGCTAATAATTCAGTGGGGGTCATTTATCAACACTGGCCAAATTTGCCCATGGGCAGTAACCCATGATAACCAATCAAATTGCTGCATTCATTGTTCTACTTCCAGCTGGCTTTAAAAAGCTAATCACTGATTGGTTGCTATAGGTAACTGCCCATGGGCAAATTTGCCCAGTGTTGATAAATGAGCCCCACTGATGTTTGATGTTCAGCCCTAAAGTAGAGGTGACTGGAGAGTCAATAAAGATTAACTATTTGCTTTTCATTGCCTTCTGTTATTTCGTTTTCATTTGGCTGGGGAAATATCAGAGATGAAATTATCAAGATATATTGCTTTGCTTTCTGTTAGTTTCTATTGTCTTGTATCATCTTTCCCATGGAGCTCATTTCTAAATTGGATAAAGGATGGACCCTGCTGATAATGTTGCACAAGTGCAGTTGCTTCCAGCTAATAACCAATAAATTGGCCTTTCAAGTAGCATATTTAGAAGAAAAATTAACTTAGCAGAAATTGAACCCCTTAGCTTAGGGTTACCAAACCACTTCCAAATTCAGGGATATTTCTAATACATGAATGTTGCAGGGTGGCACAGACTGCATTTAAATTAATTTTCAATCAGTGCAGCCCTACTCGATACATTTTCTAGATGTGTCCTGACTTTTCAAGTGATCTGATAACTAGCAATGCAGGATTCGGTTCAGGATTCTGCGTTTTTCAGCAGGATTCGGATTCTGCCTGGCTGAAGCATATGCAAATTAGGGGTGGGAGGGAAATTGTGTGACTTTTTGTCACAAAACAAGAAAGTAAAAAATGTTTTCCCCTTCCCACCCCTAATTTGCACATACAAATTAGGATTCGGATTCAGTTCCATATTCGGCCGAATCTTTCACAAAGGATTGGGGGTTGGCCCAAATCCAAATGGTTTGGTTTGGGGGTGTAAGGCCTTAATACTCTGTGGCCTTTGAATGTCAATTTGCTAAAATTATTGGGATCTGTTTTACTTGTAACTGGAACAAAAAGACTTTTGTAGCCAAATAAATCTGTTATCATTTTAATATCAGGTTTACTCCCATAGGAGCACTGGGCTATTTTCAGTCCCAACTATTTATTCTATATATTTATCATGCTAGTCTCACACATACATCTATAGAAGGCATGCAAATAAGCATGTTTAGACTAATCATATATAATAATCCATATTTAGCTGATTTCTGTGTGAATTGCTAACAGTACAGTAGCTTTGAAGTTGAAAAATCTTTTATTTTATGCACAGAAAGACTATGCACCCCCAGGTGCCTTCACCAGTGTCCCATACGAGAAATATGCAGGAGAAACTGTGAAAAACTGCTTGGCTAGCAGTGGGTTAATGATTCTTTACCCTTAATGTGTGTATGACACAATCAAAATAAGAATTAATTTAGGGCTTAGTCTTTTAGGTGAGATATATGCAGGAGAAACTGTGCTTGGCTAGCAATTAGGGGTAGATTTATCAAGGGTCGAAGTGAAATCAAGGGAATTTTCTAAGTTAAAAAATTCGAAGTCATTTTTGGATACTTGGACCATCTAATAGGCTACTATGACTTTGATTCTCAAATCGAAGTAAAATCGTTCAACTATTCGATAATCAAAGTACTGTCTCTTTAAAAAAACTTAGACTTCAATACTTCGCCAATTTAAACCTGCAGAAGTGCTATGTTAGCCTATGGGGACCTTCCAGAGCATATTTAAGTTTTTTTTATTCAAAGGAAAATCGATCGTACGATAAAATCGTTTGAATCTTACGATTCGAAGTCCGATCATACTACAATCCGAATACGATCTTACAATGCAAAAAATCCTACGAATTCAACTTCTAATTTACTTCTGTGGTCTAGAATCTAGACCCTAGATTCCAGAAGATTGTTTTTCTCAGACATGAATGTACCAGTGCTTAAAGGACACATTGAATGACAGAGAGAAAGATCTGGGAATGTACAGTGAGGGGGTTATTTACTAAACTCAAAATGCAAAAATCACGAAAAAAAACATGAAAATCGGATGAAAAATTTGAAAAAATCGTGAAAAACAGATTTTTCCAGCAAAGCAAATTTTCGGGAAAATCTAATGATAAATAAGCGTAAAAACCCGAGCGGAATTGATCGGAGTTCATAGCATAAAATATTGAGATAAATTCGGACTTTGATAAATAACCACCTTAATGTATGTTAATGTTTGACACAGTAAAAACAAGAATTAATTTAGAGCTTAGTTTTTATGTAATTTTTTGAGTTAAAAAACTACACAATTCTTCTAGGTCATAACGATGAGCATATGTTTTCCTTGGTTTCACTCCATAAATGATCCTAGACTTTCATGTATTGCCCACTAAAAAAAGTCTCAGTTGACTTTAATGAGTTTTGCTAATTTTTTTCAATTTTTGAAGAAGCAAAACAGGACAGATTTGCTCATCACCCTATCAAAGTCATTCAGTATTCTAAAAACCAGTAAAGACCAGTTCTCACTTATCTATATAGCCCAGAACACTTTTGATTCCGCACTTGGAATGGTGTACACTCGGAATCATTATTAGTGATGTGCGGGCCAACAAAAAGCCAACCTGCACCTGTCCCTCAGTCACCATCTCCCAATGTGACCTGGGGAGCCATCATTATTTATGTCCCTTTGCCCTTAATGTCCATTGGGGGTATGCTAACATTGCAGGCTGGAGAAAGGCAAATCTCAGTCTACAGTCCACCTTACCCACAATTTTAGAGTGCCCCCAATTCCTCTCTCGTCCACCTGCCAACCTGCTATATATATACAGTATTTCAGCTTCACCTTGTAAAATGGCAACCTGAAAATGGCACCAGAGTCCAGAATGCTTGCTTTGCAATATTTCTATATGGTTAACCATTAAAGGTTTCACATAGATGCTACAAATTTCAACATGCAGCATTTCTCTGGCTTATTTGTGCAAAGAGCTGCAGGGTCAGTTTCTGACCACAAAAATGACTGGTGTGAACAGCATTCACTGAAGGAAATTCAAAGCTGAAATGCTTAGTTTTAATAGAAACAGGGTTTGTTTTGCATGAAAGTGCTAATAAATAATACTTCGGAATTAATTGTGTCATGCTGTAAATGACACTGCACCATGCTATCATGCCCACTGATAACATTGTAGTGTTCTTTAAAGAATAATAATTCACTGCTGAGACACAGGCAGACTAAGGTATGATCGACTCACATAATGGATGCATTGGCATTGGCCTAGGGGGAGAGATTTAAAGAAAACAAAGGCAGGCAAACCCAGGTCACCCTGTCTCCAAGCATTCCTATTTATTAGCCTGATGAGACACAACACAACAGAAAGGCAATTCATCTCTGGCACATGGCATCATGTATTGCTTTCTTTGTCTGAGATTACACTTCACTTTCTATCCTTAACCCTATGCATGTCATTGCTTTTTTATAAGTGCCAATATGGGAATAACAAAAGGTAGACTGATATTCCACTTCACTATCTATTCTTAATCCTATGTATGGCTTTTTTACAAGTGACAATATTGGAATAGCAAAACGTAGACAATCGATATTAGTAAGAACAGGGACTTGTGGTTGTCATGCTATTTATATTTTCATTTGGCCCAACTTCATTTTTTTTTAAAATGTTATCATTTTATCTGGATTTTGAATTAACGATAAACTGTTCAGTTCCTGGTTATTTACAATATTTGGGTTGAATTTATAGTATGCAGCAGGAACATGGGCCTGTAGCTTCAATTGGTTACCAGAAAAGCAATCCATATATGTATTTTGCATGACAAATTATATGTTGATACACATACTGAAAGGAGAAGGAAAGGCCTATTTACTTGGGGGTGCCAAAAGTTAGGCACCCCAAAGTTTTTGTGAATACATACCTCAGACCCCAGCCCGGTGCTTCTATCAGCAGAAAACTGCATTTGTCCAGGGTTCTTCCAGTTAGCACCAAGGAGCGATCAGCTTCATTCTTTCTTCAAATTTCCCGGGGCAGACGCATGCGCAGTAAAACAAAATAGCTAGCTTGGTTAAAGTTTAGGCTATTTGCTCTACTGCGCATGCGTACCCGGGCAAAGAAAGAAGAAACCGGAAGCCATTCGATCGATTGTGCTCGCTCACCGAACCCCCGGACTTGTGCAGTTTTCTGCTGATAGGAGCTCCGGCCCAGGGTTTCAGGAAAGTATATACCAGTGATCCCCAACCAGTGGTTCAGGAGCAATATGTTGCTCTCCAACCCCTTGGATGTTGCTCCCAGCGGCCTCAAAGCAGATGTTTATTATTGAATTCCTAGGCCCGTGAAGTTTGGGCAAAACCGTCAGTGGCCATGTTGGATAGGGGAAAGTGCGCCCTGCACATGCACAAGTTCCCTGCGGTCATTTTGTTTATGGGCAAGAACGCGGAATGGCCGTCTCAGAGGGTGCCGAATGATCCTGACCAGATGTTGCTGACTAGGAAGGTGGAACAGGCATCATAACTAACAGGCTCAGGCCTTATTTAAATGCCAGCCAAATGAACCAGGGGTTAGCTGTCCAAAATTACTTGATCCTGCCTCCTGCCACACTGCTTGGATCCTGCCATACTGTGGTTTGCTGTATCCAGACCTGTGCATATCCAGGTAACTAGTGGCTCTGGTATCAAGGGTTAATTAACCTTTTTTGGCCATCCATGTTTAATTTGCAAAATATTTTTTAGGATGGATTCTGATCCAGAACCTGCTGCCCCCCTCAGAAAGATTGCTTCCAGTAGTAGGTAAAAAAAAAATTTTTTAGTGTATTTACAGATATATTGCCAGTCCTGAAGGATATTATATTGTTTCTTTCAGTGTGACCCTTACTCCTACGGGAAAATAAATGAAGAAGGTCATAAAGGGATATTCTTCCACACAGAGTCGTGGGACTCCTCTGCTAGATCCTAGCCATAGGATAACTTATGAAGCCTGTAAGTTTCCTCCGATGTTAAACAAAAGATTGTGTGAATCATGTCTAAGGACTGCGGCAATTTCAGAAACCTTGCCAGATCAGGACATGTTAAATCTGATCAAGACAACAGTAAGGGAAGAGTTAAAGTCCTTTAAACAACCAACATCTTTTGAATGGCAGATGTCAGATAATGAGGAAGCCGGACCAAGTGGGTTAGTCTCTGGAGAAGATTCACTGGAAAGTGAAGGTTGGGAAGAAGAAGATGATTACTCCACTTCCCTAGATACCTCCATTATTGCTCCCCTTGTCAGAGCAGTAAGAGAAGCCTTATCTCTGAAGGATTCAGAACCCATACTTTGGGTTCAGTCAAAATATCAGCAGACCATTTTCATATCCATGAGGAGGTCAAAGCTTTGCTGCAGTCAGAATGGGAACAGATGTCTAGACAAGTTTCAGTACAAAAAAAGTTCCTCAAATACTATCTGTTTAAGGAAGAGGATGTAAAGAATTTATGCAAAGTCCCTATTGTAGATGCTCCTGTAGTTCATCTTTCGAAATGTACGGCCCTTCCAATTGATGACGTAGCTACTCTTCAGAATCCCATGGATAGAAGAATGGAAGCTGAATTAAAAAGGGCTTTCACAAATGCAGGGGAAATTTGTAAGCCAGCAATGGCAAGCATCTCTTGGCTATCTCTTGGAAAATGTAGAACAGGCTATCAGAGCAGGAAGAGAGAGGAAGGATATCCTTGAAGGATTGGTGGAACATAAGCTAGCAGCAGCCTTCCTCACTAATGCAGCTGTGGATATCACCAGATTAGCTTCAAGATCCATGGCCTTATCTGTCTGTACCAGAAGAGTGTTGTGGTTAAGGCCCTGGAAAGCAGACTCAGCCTCCAAAATGGCTTTGTGTCATCTGCCCTTTCATTTGAGAAAAGTTGGAAAAGTTTAATTTCCAAAACTTCAGTAGGCAAAAGCCAGTTCTTGCCACAATCCAAAAAGAGGAAATATCCATTTAAACAATCAGGCAGAGGAGGAAATGGCTTCAGAGCCCGAAGGATCACTTCAGACAATCGGTCCTTTCTTAACAGACCCGAAGCTCCAAAACACTCCCAGTGGAGAGGAGGCCAGTCAGGACTATTCAGACAGGCTAAAGGGAAGAGCCTTCCCCTTCCTAAAAAACAGTTCTGATGGTCTGCCAGCCCAGGGGTTTTGTGTAGGAGGCAGATTGGCGGAGTTCCAAAATTCTTGGGAGGAATCCATCAGAGACCAGTGGGTTCTGGAGGTCACAGACTAGGTTACAGATTAGAGTTCAAAGAACCCATCAGAGAAAATTTCTTCATTTGTTCCTCAAATCCTCAAGAGAAGAAGAAAAGGCTGGCCTTAGCGGATTCCATTCAAGATCTTCTGATACAAAAAGTCATTTCCCCAGTGCCAGAAGAAGAAAAAGGCAAAGGAATTTATTCCGTCTTCTTAATAGTAAAAAAAAAAAACATCCGGAAAATGGAGACCTACTCTGGATCTCAAGAAAATCAACAGTTGCTTACAAGTAAAAAATTTCAAAATGGAATTGCTATCCTCAATAAAAAAAAACTCCTTATCAACAGGAGACTGGCTATGCAGCATAGACATCCAGGGTGTGTACCATCATATTCCAATATATCCCCAGCACTTCAAGTTCCTGAGGTTTGTCGTTCAGAAGAAGCATTATCAATTCATCACCATGCCTTTCGGGGTCGCAACAGCTCCCAGAGTTTACTCAAAAATAATGGTAACCCTAGTTGCCCACCTATTGATGGGAATAAGGATATTCCACTCTTTGGACAATCTTTTGATTGCGGCTAAATCCAGGGAAAAGTTGTTAAGGGATTTGCAGATGGTCATCAATCAACTAAATTCCCATGGTTGGTGTCTGAATCCTCGAAAAAGTTAATTGAAACCAACCCAGTCTCTCCAATACTTAGGGGCTTGGATAGACATTGCATGGAATTCAAAGTCTCTCTCAAGAAAGACAGAAAAAAAATAGCAGTACAGATGAGGACCTGTCTGGGAAGGAGGACAATTCTGGCATGCCAGTTTATGTCAATGCTGTCTCCATGTCGGCATCAATAGGGCTGGTACCTTGGGCCCAATGGCATATGAGAATTCCTCAGATATCATTCCTCAAGCAGTGGAAAAGAGAGAGTCTGAATCAACAGATCATTATCAAAGAAAATGTTAAAAAAAGAATTAAGATGGTATTACCTCCTTTCCAGTGGGCAGAACTTCACTTAGTGGACATAACAGCCATACATATTCCAGGCCCACAAAACAAAACAGCAGACTTCCTAAGCAGAAAAAGTCTGGATTATCATGAGTGGGAATTAAATCAAGACATATTTCTCTCCATAGTGAGGAGGTGGGGAGCTCCCTCAATAGACCTCATGGCAACAATGAGGAATACCAGGTGTCATAGAAACTTTTCCAGGAGAAGAGAAGAAGGGGCAGAAGCAGCAGATGCCCTGGCTCAGATGTGGAATTTTCCTCTAGCTTACATATTCCCACCAATTTCCCTAATTCCGAAAGTCCTTCAGAAAATCATAGGGGGAAAAGTGGAAGTGATAGGAGTGTTTCCCTTTTGGATTTTTCATTTTCATTTGTGCCTGTCTCTTCCCCAGATTTTATATTTTCCCCTGTTTCTGTCTCTCCCTCCGATTTTTCATTTTCCCCTGTGTCCCTATCTTCTGCCGATTTTTCATTTTCCCCTGTGTCTGTCTTTCCCTCTGATTTTTCATTTTCCCCTGTGTCTGTCTCTTCCACCGATTTTTCATTTGTGTTGGTCTCCTCCCCAGATTTTATATTTTCACCTGTGTCTGTCTCTCCCTCAGATTTTTCATTTTCCCCTGTGTCCCTCTTCTGCTGATTTTTAATTTTCCCCGGTGTCCCTCTCTTACTCCGATTTTTCCTTTTCATTTGTGTCCCTCCCTTCCCCCATTTTTCATTTTCCCCTGTGTCAGTCTCTCCCGCCGATTTTTTATTTTCCCATGTGTCCCTCTCTTCTGCCTATTTTTCATTTTCCCCTGTGTCTGTCTCTTCCCCAGATTTTTCATTTTCCCCTGTGTCTGTCTCTTCCCCAGATTTTTCATTTTCCCCTGTGTCTGTCTCTTCCCCAGATTTTTCATTTTCCCTGTGTCCCTCCCTTCCACCATTTTTTATTTTCCCCTATGTCCCTCTCTTCTGCCAATTTTTCATTTTCCCCTGTGTCTATCTCTTCAGGTGGCGAAGTGAAGAATTTTGCCGCAAATCTATACCTGACAAATAAATTTGCTGATCACTAATGAGCTGGTGAGAGTGCAGAGACGTGCAATTTAACTGGTTAAAGGGATGTAGGATTTTAATTATAAGGATATACTGTCCAGGTTAGGGTTGTTTCCCTCTTGCAAGGAGACATAATTACTCGTCACAAGTACATTAAAGGACATTATAGACAGATAGAGGGTGATCTTTTTCCCCCATAAAAAGGATCACTTCACCAGAGGTCACCCTATAAGACTAGAGAAACAGAACTTTCACTTGAAGCAACATGGAGAGGAGATCAGAGAAATTTTAGTATCAAGGACACTGATAAGTTCTAGTTTCACTCTTCGATAAATATGCCCCTAAAAAGGTTAAATAATACCGTAGATGACTGCAACAGTATTCCTATTTGCAGAGAATTATGCATTTACAGAAATCCCTTGCAAGAATTAGAATCTATCCTGGGACCTGTATAATACATACGTTTTTGCTGGGTTCTTAAGCATTTTGCTAACTTGAATAAACTGATCACTGACAGAGCTTTATTTTCTCAACATTATTTACAAAAAGAAAAAGGGTAATAAATGAGAAATTTATAAATGGATGTAAAGCACAAGATCCATGTACTTCACTTGTTTCTATCTGGTTAGGTAATGAGACCATAGTTTGTCATGCAATATAAGTCAATAATTGAATCAATAGCAATATACTTAAAAAACAATCCAAAGTAGCAAGCCATTAAAGCAGTCATTAAAGGAATAAAACATAATTTAAATGTAAGCAACTGTTGTAAAAAAAATATTTTCAGTGATTGTTTTTCAAAGTAATTTATTGATGCAGTTAAAATCTGACATGGTTTTAGAAAATCTTGTATTCCTCTTTCCAATCAAGGTAAAATGAGGTGGCAATCTAAATGTATAGAGAAACTGGCATATAGATTCAAAGCCTCTTTAACAATCAAAAATCTCTATATTTGTGGCCACCAATGCATTTTGTTAGCTCAGGTAGACTTGCTTGTGTCATATCTTTATTATATACAATATGTGTATATGTAGATGCCATGTCATACTAGTGGTGTCGGAATGCAAAAAAATACAAGCCCCTGAACATACTGGATATCTTTTTCCCTTTCACAAAAGGTAATTACAAGCCCAGTCCTTAAAGGAGAAGGAAAGCTACGGGAACATTTTATTGCCAATAGATTAGCTGCAATAATGCAAGCTAGAATGCTATATTTATTCTGTAGAATGCTTTACCATACCTGAGTAAAAAACTCTAGAAACTCTCTGTTTGTTTAGGATAGGAGCTGCAGTATTAACATGGTGTGACATCACTTCCTACCTGAGTCTCTCTCTGCTCTGGGCTCAGATTACAGCAGAGAAGGGGGGGGGGAGAGGAGCAAACTGAACATGCTCTTGCCCAGTGCAATGAGGTTTAAGCTGAAGGTAGGAAGTCTGATACAGAAGCCCATGTGTACACAATAGATGGAAAGAAATGCAGTGTTTCTTTTGACAGGGGACTTGTTAGGCTAGTTTTAACCTTTCCTTCTCCTTTAAGCTCCATTTCACATTTCCTATTGGCGTGAATGTTAGCAGATTTCTCGTGGAGTCCATGCTCAACTCACTTATACTAACCTAATGGTAACTGACCAATCAGAATTTGACACATCAACCTTATGATTAAAAGAATGAGTTCAGATTTAGTCAGAGCATGGTCGAAACTGGGCATGCAGGACATCGGAAAAAATCCATACAGCCACCAGCTGGCTTCTATCCTGACCTCTGAGCCCCCCACACCAGCCGTAAATGACGCGCAAGAAGCAGGTATGCGCTGGCCGGAGAGGGGGGTGGTATAGAGGGGAATTGGTGGCTGGGGAAGGAAGCCCTTGGAGGGTTTGAGGGCAACATATTTAACCTGTGGCAATGCCCGCCAATGTGCCCACCTAATTCAGTTCTGATGCAGATGGGCTTCACAGCACCAGTCACATGACTGGGGGCACCTGTGAAACTGACCATATGTCAAGCCCCATGTCAGATTTTGAAATTAAAGATAAAAAAAATCAGCTTGCTCTTTTGAAAAATGGATTTCAGTGCAGAAGTCTGCTGGAACAGCACTATTACCTGATGCATTTTGAAAAAAACATGTTTTCCCATGACAGTATCCCTTTAAGCCTCATAAAACAAATGAGCATTGTGGTTGAAATTAAAATAATCTAAGTTTAAAAGGGGCGTGGTGATTCATACAGTAAATTCCGCATTGGAATAATTTATTCTGAAGAGGGATAAGAGCTTGATAAAAAATACAGATCTGTATTAAACCTGCCACTAACATGGAGCAAATTTCATATCACTGCTTCTGTTTCTAGGCATCATTAAACATGAACTAACAACTACTTGTTATTCCAAAAAAGGATAATTGTATAGTAGCAGTGCAGCAAAAATATCTAGACAGTATACCACATAAAGTATAATTATTAAAATTAATTTTTAGAAATAAACAAAGATTGAAAACAAGTTCACTTTATCCCAATAACAAATTTTGTCGAAATTGACAATGCTTCTTAAACTGTCAGCAGCAGAATAAATGAGCTTGTTATTACCATGGTTTTGAATGGCCTTATTATCTGCAGTCAAATCTCTTGGATCAATGTTCGCACAAGTGTATGTTCATTCCACATCAATTAATAGAAAAAGATTTGCTAGATACTTGTGCTATCTGCCAGGGTTTAAAAGAAAAAACACTAAGAAGCTTTGAAAAGGTTTGATAAAGCACTGACAAAATCCGATTTGTTCCTCATTGCAAAATATGTCATGTTTAGCTTTGAGAAGTCATTCAAACATAAACAGCGCCATTTGTAATTAAGCATTCAGTACTTGCTGAAATGCAGATTGCTGCACAATTATAATAATTTAAATTTAATAATTCATAGGAGTCTAATGCATTATTAATCAATTATCGAGGCCTGAATTACTTTTAATGAGATTAAGAAGATTTTAGTGCTAAGCAGTTGAATTATATTGATTTAATCAATGTGTTTAATTAAACTGTGTACATTTTCTTCAGGATCATTATTTCCAATATCCAACACAAGAGGCCACTTTGATATAGTAGGGGTTTTGTGTTCTTCTTTAGCTCTTATCTGCAATTAGATTGATCATATTCAGAAATCTAAATCTCATCACATGTGTTGCTAATGGAGTGGAAAATGCCTTTACAGTTGAAAGCAGCTTTTAATTTATTTGAATTCTGAGACATTTATTTTGTAGCGCTACTGTATTATTGTTTTGTTTTAATGAGTAGCAAATGAAGTTCCATGGTATTATAATGTACTGTTTATTGTGCACTTCTAAACAGCAGTGTCCTCAAACAGATGTAGGGGGTACAGGGATCAGCCCCCTCTTTGCTATATGGCTGTTTGCCTAACTGAGCTGCAACTGTAGCATCAATGAAAATGTTTTGTCATATTTTTTAATTGCAATAACAGTAATTGTACTGGGGCCAATATACTGGTATAATTACCCTTATTTCCTTGTTCTGGTATCAGGAACCCTTGCTTCCATCCAAAGCAATGTAATCAATTAATCCAATAGGTGGGAAATGATACCAAATAAGCACAGGAATTCTGCTGCAAGGTGCTTTTATTAACAACACGACATGTTTCGAGCTTAACAGCTCTTTATCAAGAACAAATCCACCGTGGTACAAAATATAAATAAATCTAATAATAATAAGAAAAGAGCACCCCCTCCAATTTCATTGGTTAACAAGCAACTGCTGGGAGGATTTACCAGCCTAGCTGATCAAAAAAGTTCAAGTCCAAGTTACCCACGACTAGGGATGTAGCGAACGTCGGAAAAAAAGTTCGCGAACATATTCGCGAACTTGCGCAAAAATGCGAGCGGTTCGTGAACGGTTCGCGAACCCCATAGACTTCAATGGGAAGGCGAACTTTAACATCTAAAAAAGACATTTCTGGCCAGAAAAATGATTTTAAAGTTGTTTAAAGGGTGCAACGACCTGGACAGTGGCATGCCAGAGGGGGATCAAGGGCAAAAATTTATCTGAAAAATCTGCCTGTGTGTGCTTGGAAGAGATAGTGTAGGGGGAGAGCTGTTAGTGATTTCAGGGACAGATGATAGTAAGTTTGCTGGCTAGTAATCTGCTTGATACTGCTCTGTATTGGAGGGACAGAAGTCTGCAGGGATTTGAGGGACATTTTAGCTTAGGTAGCTTTGCTGGCTAGTAATCTACTGTTCTCTTTAAACAACTGCCATACATTGACCTTGTAGGCATTGTTTGCCCAGTTTTTTTGGACGCAGCCACTGAAGCACAGTTGCCAGAAAAAATATGCCATATAAATGCTGAAAATAGTCATTTTTCGCCATACGTTGACCTTGTAGACATTGTTTGCCCAGTTTTTTTGGACGCAGCCACTGAAGCACAGTTGCCAGAAAAAATATGCCATATAAATGCTGAAAATAGTCATTTTTCGCCATACGTTGACCTTGTAGACATTGTTTGCCCAGTTTTTTTGGTTGCAGCCACTGAAGCACAGTTGCCAGAAAAAATATGCCATATAAATGCTGAAAATAGTCATTTTTTGCCATATACGTTGAGTCAACGTATGGCAAAAAATGACTATTTTCAGCATTTATGTGGCATATTTTTTCTGGCCTCTGTGCTTCATTGGCTGCGGCCAAAAAAACTGGGCAAACAATGCCTACAAGGTCAACGTCGTTGACCTTGTAGGCATTGTTTGCCCAGTTTTTTTGGCCGCAGCCACTGAAGCACAGAGGCCAGAAAAAATATGCCATATAAATGCTGAAAATAGTAATTTTTTTGGTCGCAGCCACTGAAGCACAGTTGCCAGAAAAATTATGCCATATAAATGCTGAAAATATAAATTTTTTTGGTTGCAGCCACTGAAGCACAGAGGCCAGAAAAATTATGCCATATAAATGCAGAAAATATGCATTTTTTTGGTCGCAGCCACTGAAGCACAGTTGACAGAAAAATTATGCCATATAAATGCTGAAAATATAATTTTTTTTGGTTGCAGCCACTGAAGCACAGAGGCTAGAAAAATTATGCCATATAAATGGACAAAATATGCATTTTTTTGGTTGCAGCCACTGAAGCACAGAGGCCAGAAAAATTATGCCATATAAATGCAGAAAATATGCATTTTTTTGGTTGCAGCCACTGAAGCACAGAGGCCAGAAAAATTATGCCATATAAATGCAGAAAATATGCATTTTTTTGGACGCAGCCACTGAAGCACAGTTGCCAGAAAAAATATGCCATATAAATGCTGAAAATAGTCATTTTTCGCCATACGTTGACCTTGTAGACATTGTTTGCCCAGTTTTTTTGGTTGCAGCCACTGAGGCCAGAAAAAATTAAACCAGTAGGGTTTGCACCCTAGTTTGTAACGGTGGCGGAGGGAGGAGGACGCTAAAGGACAGCTGTGTGTGGAGTCATGAGGCTTGAAGAGAAGGACAGCTGCATAGAAGTCAGAACAAGTCTTCCGGCGTGCAGTAACCCTCCGAGATCCACCCCTCATTCATTTTAATAAAGGTCAGGTAATCGACACTTTTGTGACCTAGGCGAGTTCTCTTCTCAGTTACAATCCCTCCTGCTGCACTGAAGGTCCTTTCTGAGAGCACACTTGAGGCTGGGCAAGACAAGAGGTTCATGGCAAATTGTGACAGCTCTGGCCACAGATCAAGCCTGCGCACCCAGTAGTCCAGGGGTTCATCGCTCCTCAGAGTGTCGATATCTGCAGTTAATGCCAGGTAGTCCGCTACCTGCCGGTCGAGGCGTTCTTTGAGGGTGGATCCAGAAGGGTTGTGGCGCTGCCTTGGACAGAAAAACATTTGCATGTCTGATGTTACAGACCGGCCAAAGGGCTTTGTCCTTGCAGGTGTGCTCGTGGCAGGATTACTGGCACCTCTGCCCCTGGAATGTTGATGAGTTCCTGAAGTGACATCACCCTTAAAAGCATTGTACAACATGTTTTGCAGGCTGGTTTGTAAATGCCGCATCTTTTCGGACTTGTGGTATGTTGGTAACATTTCTGACACTTTATGCTTGTACCGAGGGTCTAGTAGCGTTGCGACCCAGTACAGGTCCTTCTCCTTAAGCCTCTTGATACGGGGGTCCTTCAACAGGCATGACAGCATGAAAGACACCATTCTCACAAGGTTGGATGCAGAGCTATCCATCTCCGCTTCCTCATTATCAAGGACTGCATCATCCACGGTCTCCTCCCCCCAGCCACGTACAAGACCAGGGGTCCCCAAAAGGTCACCACTAGCCCCCTGGGAAGCCTGCTCCTGTTGGTCCTCCTCCTCCTCCTCCACAAAGCCACCTTCCTCCTCTGACTCCACTTCTGGCACCTCTCCCTGCGTTGCAGCAGGTGCATGGGTTCGTTCTGGTGATTCCTACCATAAATCGTGCGCTTCCAGCTCCTCGTCACGCTGGTCTACAGCCTCATCTGTCACTCGTCGCACGGCACGCTCCAGGAAGAAAGCGAAGGGTATTAGGTCGCTGATGGTGCCTTCGGTGCGACTGACCATATTTGTCACCTCTTCAAAAGGTCGCATGAGCCTGCAGGCATCGCGCATAAGCACCCAGTAACGGGGGAAAAAAATCCCCAGCTCTGCAGATCCAGTCCTACCACCCAGTTCAAAAAGGTACTCGTTGACGGCCCTTTGTTGTTGCAGCAGACGTTCCAACATAAGGAGCGTTGAATTCCAGCGAGTCTGGCTGTCAGAAATCAAACGCCTGACTGGCATGTTGTAGCGCTGCTGAATGTCAGCAAGGCGTGCCATGGCTGTGTAGGAACGTCTGAAATGGGCCGACACCTTTCTGGACTGGGTGAGAACGTCCTGGAATCCTGGGTACTTGGAGACAAAACGTTGGACTATTAAATTTAACACATGTGCCATGCAGGGCACATGTGTTAAATTGCCCAGTCTCAACGCTGCCAACAGATTGCTTCCATTGTCACACACCACTTTTCCGATCTGCAGTTGGTGTGGGGTCAGCCACCGATCGGCCTGTGACTGCAGAGATGACAGGAGTACAGATCCGGTATGGTTTTTGCTTTCCAGGCACGTCATCCCCAAGACAGCGTGACAACGGCGTACCTGGCACGTCGAATAGCCTAGGGGGAGCTGGGGGTGCACAGGTGTGGAGGAGGAGAAGGAGGACCCAGCAGCAGAGTAAGAAGAAGAAGAGGAAGAAGACGAGGTAGAGAGCGATGGAGGAGTAGAGGTGGTGGCAGAACCGCGTGCAATCCGTGGCGGTGACACCAACTCCACTGTTGTTGTTGTTGTTGAGCTACCCATTCCCTGCTTCCCATTCCCAGCCATTACCAAGTTCACCCAGTGGGCAGTGTAGGTGACATACCTGCCCTGACCATGCTTGGAGGACCATGCGTCAGTAGTCATATGGACCTTTGGCCCAACACTAAGTGACAGAGATGCGGTAACTTGGCTCTGCACATGTTGGTACAGGTGTGGTATTCCCTTTTTAGAAAAAAAATTGCGGCTGGGTACCTTCCACTGCGGTGTCCCAATTGCTACAAATTTGCGGAAGGCCTCAGAGTCCACCAGCTGGTATGGTAAAAGCTGGCGGGCTAAGAGTGCAGACAAGCCAGCTGTCAGACGCCGGGCAAGGGGGTGACAGTCAGACATTGGCTTCTTACGCTCAAACATGGCCTTCACAGAAACTTGGCTGGTGGCAGATGACTGGGAATGGGAACAGGTGGTCAAGGTGGAAGGCGGAGTGGAGGGTGGTTCAGATGGGTCAAGGAGAGCAGAGGTAGAGCAGTAAGATGCTGGACCAGAAGGAGTGTGGCTTTTAGTTTGCCTGTTGCCTTTGAGGTGTTGCTCCCAAAGTGCTTTGTGCTTGCCGCTCATGTGCCTTCGCATAGAAGTTGTACCTATGTGGCTGTTGGGCTTACCAAGGCTCAGTTTCTGACTGCACTCATTGCAAATTACAATGCTTTTGTCAGAGGCACACACATTAAAAAAATCCCACACTGCTGACTTTTTGGAAGTGTGCGATCTGGCGGTAACAGTAGAAGTTGGCGGCATTGGCGGCAATGGCGGGTGCGTTGGCTGGCTGAACACAGGTGCCGATACATGTTGTTGCCCTACTGATCCCTGCGGGCTGTCCTCCCTGCTTCTTCTAAGTCTTATTCTCCTACTGCCTCTCTGACTCTCCGTCTCTCCATCTGAACTACCCTCCTCTTGCTCTCTTCTACTAGGCACCCACAAAACATCAATCTCCTCATCATCATTCTCCTCAGATGCATCAATTTCTTCTGACACATCACAGAAGGAAGCAGCAGCGGGGACCTCCTCCTCATCACTCATCATTATGTCCATCTCTGTCGTGTTCTCTGCCAGAATTAAATCTGGTGTAACGTCCTCATCTCCTTCATCTTCTTCTGCCAATAATGGTTGCGCATTACTCAGTTCAAGAAACTCATGGGAAAATAACTCCTCTGACTCCAGTGAAGAAGGGGCACCGGTGGTGGAGGAAGTGTTACGTGGGGTGGCCATAGCAGTGGAGGATGAGGAGGATGTTGTGGTAAAGTTAGAAACGGTAGAGGATGGGGTGTGCTGTGTAAGCCAGTCAACTACCTCTTCAGCATTTTGGGAGTTCAGGGTCATTGGCTTTTTAAAACTGGGCAATTTGCTAGGGCCACAGGATTGCATAGCAGCACGGCCCCTAGCACGGCCTCTGCGTGGCGGCCTGCCTTTGCCTGGCATTATTTTTAAAAAAACAACAACAACAAAAACTCAGTTGGTTTTTCTGGAAACGATAATACACACAGCTAGATGGCAGTTTGAAGAAAACAGTGTGCAAATAATGCCTACAAGATCAATGTATACACTACTACAGCGGTGGATACGGATTACGTAAAATATATGAATGCTGCTTGAAAAAAAGTAACTCAAGTGGTTTTTCTAGAGACGATAATATTATCAATATTTAGACAAAATGTGAACAAGCTCACACAGCTAGATGGCGGTTTGAAGAAAACACTGTGCAAATAATGCCTACAAGGTCAACGTATACACAGCGGTGGATACGGATTACGTAAAATATAAGAATGCTGCTTGAAAAAAAGTCACTCCGGTGTTTTTTCTGGAGACGGTAATATTATGGATATTTAGACAGAATGTGAACACGGTCACACAGCTAGATAGCAGTTGGTTGAATAACACACTGGGCAAAAAATGCCTACAGGGCAAATAATGCCTACAAGGTCAACGTATACACAGCGGTGGATACGGATTACGTAAAATATAAGAATGCTGCTTGAAAAAAAGTCACTCCGGTGTTTTTTCTGGAGACGGTAATATTATGGATATTTAGACAGAATGTGAACACGGGCACACAGCTAGATAGCAGTTGGTTGAATAACACACTGGGCAAAAAATGCCTACAGGGCAAATAATGCCTAAAAGGTCAACTTATACACTACTACAGCGATGGATACGGATTACGTAAAATTTATTATGGCTGCTTGAAAAAAGTCACTCCGGTGTTTTTTCTGGAGACGGTAATATTATGGATATTTAGACAGAATGTGAACACGGTCACACAGCTAGATAGCAGTTGGTTGAATAACACACTGGGCAAAAAATGCCTACAGGGCAAATAATGCCTACAAGGTCAACGTATACACAGCGGTGGATACGGATTACGTAAAATATAAGAATGCTGCTTGAAAAAAAGTCACTCCGGTGTTTTTTCTGGAGACGGTAATATTATGGATATTTAGACAGAATGTGAACACGGGCACACAGCTAGATAGCAGTTGGTTGAATAACACACTGGGCAAAAAATGCCTACAGGGCAAATAATGCCTACAAGGTCAACGTATACACAGCGGTGGATACGGATTACGTAAAATATAAGAATGCTGCTTGAAAAAAAGTCACTCCGGTGTTTTTTCTGGAGACGGTAATATTATGGATATTTAGACAGAATGTGAACACGGGCACACAGCTAGATAGCAGTTGGTTGAATAACACACTGGGCAAAAAATGCCTACAGCGCAAATAATGCCTAAAAGGTCAACTTATACACTACTACAGCGATGGATACGGATTACGTAAAATTTATTATGGCTGCTTGAAAAAAGTCACTCCGGTGTTTTTTCTGGAGACGGTAATATTATGGATATTTAGACAGAATGTGAACACGGTCACACAGCTAGATAGCAGTTGGTTGAATAACACACTGGGCAAAAAATGCCTACAGGGCAAATAATGCCTAAAAGGTCAACTTATACACTACTACAGCGGTAGTAAAATAAAAAAAAGTTAAATAAAAAAAGAATGAATATTAAAAAAAAAAAAATTAAAGTTGGTGCTGCTGAACTACTAGGAGCAGCAGATTAGCACACCAGTCCCACTCCCCAACACTGCTAGACTAATAGCACTGGGCTCTTATAGTAGTAGTAGTAGTAGTAGTAGTAGTAGTAAAACAACAAAAAAATAAATAAAAGCAGTCCTTACAAGGACTATTGCTATTGCAGCAGTCAGCAGATGAGATCAGAAGCAGGACAGCTGCCCACTGCAGCTACATACAGAGCACTGCAGTAGAAGGTAGATTACTAGCCAGCAAAGCTACCTAAGCTTAAATGTCCCTCAAACCCCTGCAGACTTCTGTCCCTCCAATAACAGAGCAGTATCAAAACGATTACTAGCCAGCAAACTTTCAACTGTCCCTGAAATCACTAACAGGCAGCAGCTCTCTCCCTACACTATCTCTTCAGCACACACAGGCAGAGTGAAAAAAAGCTGCAGGGCTTCGGTTTTTATAGGGAAGGGGAGTGGTCCAGGGGAGAGCTTCCTGATTGGCTGCCATGTACCTGCTGGTCTGGGGTGAGAGGGCAAAAAAAAGCGCCAACAATGGCGAACCCAAAATGGCGAACGTCGCGCGACGTTCGCGAACTTCCGGCGAGCGCGAACACCCGATGTTCGCGCGAACAAGTTCGCCGGCGAACAGTTCGCGCCATCTCTACCCACGACTTGTAAAAGTCAATCCAGCCATGCATCCAAGTCTAACATATAAAATCCATTGTGTAGTAGTGATTTCCATCCATTTCCTTGTGGGCCAACTGTTCGAAATTTTAAAGGCTTTTAAAATTCAATAAAAACAATAAACACTTGAACCTCATCACTACCCCAAATAAGTCCAATAGAGAGATTGTTAGTTGAAACAGAATTACTAATAAGAGCTGTTAAGCTCGAAACATATCGTGCTGTTAATAAAAGCACCTTGCAGCAGAATCCCTGCACTTATTGGTATAATTTCCCACCTATTGGATTAAGTAATTGTACTGTAGGGGGTAAAGGTTTCCCTAACCTTTATTTTATGTAGTCCTGTATGAGGGGTTTGACCAGCTAATAGTTGGGCACGATTTACATTTAGAAGGGGGATATGATTCCTTCTTCCAGGAAAAAGAATTTCTATGGTAGTTCAGTATTTTCCAAGGGGGTATCAGTGTTCCCTATTTTAAAAAAGGGGAATCCTGAAGATTCCATGTCTTGGAACACGTGCACAAGTAGCATACACAAGCTCGGGTTTGTGGTGAGGCGACAAGATTTTAGGGGCGGCATGTCACCAAGCTGCATTCTAAGGGACCCTGCAGTCCAATGCCCAAATCCAGGCCTGAGCATACAGAGTGAGAAGACACCAGTAGGGGTTGGGCATGGGTCCTATAGGTTTGGGTCAGGTGCGGGTTCAGGTTTTGCGGGTTATGATCAGGTGTGGGTTGAGTTTTTTCTAACTCGCACATCACTAGAAGGCACCATGGCTTCTGTCTTCTTTAAAAGGAAGGTTTAGTATTACAGTACTAAACCTCCATATACTAAAACTGAGGAGATCTGGACAAATAAAAGCAAGGGAACCAGTGTGTGAATTGCAAGTTGTGTGTCAGTGACTTCTACTATTACGTTTAGGTTCCTGATTGAAACAGGGTTGGTTTTATGCATTAATTACTTCTTAGAGAGCAACTGGCCAAACATTGCTGTATTTTGTCAGCCCACTGGGACATTACTCCTTATCAGTCTAATTGCTGCTGCAATTTGGCCATCCATGTGCATGGCTAAAATGAATACTATCCATTCACTGATTTTCCTCCAGTGTGTTACCATCTTCAGGCTAGGAAGGAGTTCACTGTAAGATTTTTTTAAATGTAGCTGAAATCAATCTATCAGTCCAGCAGAACTGATTTATAGAAGATAGGAGGTACTGATATATTTGTTGGAGGCCATCTCCGATAAACTCTGTTTTAATCAAATAACATTTATAAAACTGTTTTCCTTTTTCTCTGTAATAATAAAACAGTACCTGGTATTTGATCTCAACTAAGCTATAAGTAATCATTATTGAAGGAATTACTGGGTTTAATTTATGTTTAAATGATTTTAAGTAGAATAAAGGTATGGCGATCCAAATTACCTTATGTGGAAAACCCCAGGTCCTGAGCATTCTGAATAACAGGTCCCATAGTCAGAGCCTTTTCATTCATAAGTAGGTACTACTAGCCCTTTAAATCTAAAGTTATTGTATTTTATGGAAAACAAACCCCACAGCCCTGATGGCTGCCACAGTCACCACAAAGGTGATTAACTAATATAAATTATGTTAGAGAGGCAGGTCTGGATAGATATAATTGACTTGGCCTACAGGTAGCTGCTTTACATTTATATTCCAGATAACCTACACTTAATTAAGGTGAAGTTTCATGTTAATGATTTTGTGCTACAGATGCCAAATGAATTACTGAATGTGAAACGCCAAAGGGCTTTATTATTGCTTCGCTACTATATAAAGCCTTATGAAATAAATTATCTGTACTTTTACTCTACCTTCCTCTTTATGGTTTTACCTAATTTCTGACATTTGGCAGCAAATAAATAGCAGTATAATCCCGTCACTGAATCACTCTGCAGAAAAGAAAGTCGAAGGCAATGTGCTGTAAAGCAATTCAGTGTGATAAAATATCCAGCTTGAATTCTTTAGCATCATCACTCAAGTGCTGCCTGTCAGAGTTTGCCAGAGTTCTTCAATCATCAGTACCTCTCAAAGTGTATGAAATCACAGTTCAGGCTGTATTCATCTGGAGATCTACTGGAAGTTGCATATTTGTACTGACAATGCAATCACAACTGCTTTTACAATGAGAAGGCAAAGCAAAGCTGAGTTTGGGTATCAGTGAAAGATATGTTGTTAATTCTGCTTTGAATGTACCTAGTGCATAATACAGCAACCAGAGAAGTTGAGACACAGTCTTTTTTTTTTTTTACAAATAGGTATTTTTTTATTAAGAAAAACTACTCACCATTAAATGAATCATATGCATTTGTAAAGTTATGAAAAAAAAATCACACTCTGCTTAAGCTCCCCACATCTCTGACTGAAACCAAATGATTCTGTTAATGCCTTTAAGAGGGGCTTGGGATGCTTTCTAGGTTAAGCATAATATCCAGGGCTATAGTGATACTAAAATCTACATTTGGGGGCAGATTTACTACGTTTTAAATGGTAATTTCGAATTCCCCAATTTTTTTTTTTGATCAAAACTCACAATTTCAAATTTAAAACCACCAGCTCGAATTTGAATTCAAATGTGAGATTTATCACACATTGAACCTGGAAACAGTTCTAATTCGATACTTCACCAAAACCTTCAGAGTTCATGTAGAAGTCAACGGCAGAGGTCCGTTGAATGATCTGAATATGTTAATAGCCTTCCTGATATTCAAGGTTTTTTTTTTCCAGAGGAAAACTTGATTTGAATTTTGGGGTCGTTCCTATTCGATTGAATGTTAGACGTTTGAGTTTTTCAAAAATAACCTCCCATTCGAGTTGTGAATACCGTATATACTCGTGTATAAGCCGACCCGAGTATAAGCCGAGGTACCTAATTTTGCCTACAAACACTGGGAAAACATATTGACTCGCGTATAAGCCTAGGTTGAAAAATGCAGCAGCTACTGGTAAGTTTTCCTAAGTTTGGTCACAACAAAAATCTAATTAATGAAATGGCTCACTACATTCTTTACATACCTCTTACTCTGGTCTCTGAAAAGCAAACAGCATAGCTGCTTCATTCATTTGTTCTTCTTGCTTCTGTCCTGCTTGCTCAGCCCTTTAACCCCCTCCCTTCAGAATTGTCACTGCTATCCCACAGCCACAGTCCTAGAGGATATTAACCCCTCTGCCACTACCCTTTAGTCTCATAAATGACTGCTGTTCTGCAAGGAATTCCATTAAGTAAGGGGAGTGGGCGTTAGACTTGCATGCTGCTGCCTAATTAGCTGCACTAGTAGAAAAAAAATCCGGTACCTGCAGGCGGCGGATAAGCCTGTCCCTCCTCTGTGTACGTGGGAGGCTACTGCTGCTGCCGAAACCAGGTCGGATTGTATCGCTGCCGAACTCCAGCCAGATATCACTTCCTACACTCATATACCGGTACATGCCAGGACTCCTCAACGCTCCTCAACGTGATCGCGCAAACAGTGCGCATTCATACTTCCGTCTTAAGTCACGCCTCTGCACGCCTTCCTTTTCATCGACTCCCAGGGGCGTGTGCAGAGAGAAGGCAGCGGGAGAAGGCAGCGGGAGAGGGCTTGTCTGCAGGTACTGACTAGCGTATAAGCCGAGGTAGACTTTTTCAGCACATTTTGAGTGCTGAAAAACTCGGCTTATACACGAGTATATACGGTACATTCAAATTTATTAGAGTTAAAATAAAAAATTCACTTAATTTCGAAATTTGACCTTTGATAAATAACCCCCGTAATATAGATTGTGTGTGGGTATATATATATATATATATATATATATATATATAGTCCTCTGCACTCCTCTGTGTCTATATGTATTTTGGGGTCACAGCATCATGGCACCCCCGCCTAATGGTTTTAAAAATTAGTGAGCACAACTTTCCCTTGTTTATATATATATATATATATATACACACACACAACAAACAAGGGAAAGTTGTGCTCACTAATTTTTAAAACCATTAGGCGGGGGTGCCATGATGCTGTGACCCCAAAATACATATAGACACAGAGGAGTGCAGAGGACTCTTGTATCTCTCTCTCTCTCTCTAAGAAATAGTAGAGTTCGCACTCACAGGTCTTAGAAGAAATAAGTGAACTTTTATTTTTTATATATATATATATATATATATATATATATATATATATATATATATATATATATATATATATATATATATATATATACTTCTATCTTGTTGTAAGGTGTGCGCATGACCTTACCTGGTTTCAGTATATATATATATATATATATATATATATATATATATATATATATATATATATATATATATATATATATATTGATAAAGGCCCCAATGAGGGCAGAAATGTTGGAAACACGAGTGATGTGTGAATAAAACCATTTGAAAAATAGTTGCAGTGCTGGTTCAATTTGAATTTGTATAGGAGACTCATCAGTTTAAGAAAGATCTAAGCACCTCAGCCCTTTCTCAGTACATGGAATTGCTTTGTGCCATCCTGCTGTAGGGATATTATACAAGGAATTCCCTTTTGTGCCATCCTTCTGTGAGTTCTGGGGGCATTGTACACGGAATTGCCACTGCGTTGTGTTTGTAAAATGGGGGGTGGTTAGTGGGGGTGTCTTGCAACGGGGCTTGGCTTAAAAACTTTGATGTGGTGCACTACGTGAGCTGCCATGTTCTTCACTCTGAAAATCTGTTCACCTTACATTAACTTTCTGAGCATTGGAATATGTTCATAAATATTGCTGATATTAAATGTACTCACGTAATTTTTGGTAGTGGCTCTTGTGTTTTGCTGAAGGCATTGCAGTAATAGTAACCAAAGGACATGCATTTCCACCCAATGTGTGACACAGGGTTTGCTGTTTAAAGTATATTGTCTTCGAATTGTGCCTTTGCTGTAAGAGCTCTAAGTGGGACTGTTGAAAAAAGAAGAATTTATGTCAAGTATTTGCTCAATACAAGAGACTTTACAAGATATTGATTAGTTTGCAAATGGACAAGCACCGGGTCTTGTCTGTTCAAGTTCCTAAAATGGGTTATTAGTCTCAGAGAGAGTGAAAATAAGTCTGTGATTACAGTCAGAATCACCAATAAATCTACAATAACATAAAGCCATCTGCTGTATTTGTGCAGCTACTACTAACTGAAATATTTATCCAAATTATAGCCTGAGAAGTACAGAGACACTAATTCTTACAGTAAAGCCTTCTAAATTCACCAGAGAGCACCTGAATATTACAGTATAAATATAAAGCCCACTTCTTGCAAAAGTCCCCCCTCTGCTTAAAAGGATAAAATGTACAACTTCACAAAATACATTTCAAACAGGACAATCAATCAGATGAAGTGAGCAAAACTTCTTTACTGAGCACTTTTACTAAAGTGCCCCATAGGGTTATTGTCAAGATATTATATAACACTGAAAACAGCACTTGCCATAAGTCCTGTGAAGGTATAAGGAAAATGATAAGCCAGGTAGCAGACATCATCCATATGGGGGAATTTTAGAGTGAAAGACAGTGTATAATATCTTCTTCTCTTCTTTTCATCCGATGCCCGATAGCAAAATAGGTTTCTAAATATAACAAAAAATATCATATAAACATGTAAATATATAGCTATATTAGAATAGATATCATCTATTCCATGAAACATTTAGGGGCCGATTCACTAAATTCGAGTGAAGGATTCGAAGTAAAAAAACTTCGAATTTCAACGTTTTTTTTGGGCTACATTGACCATCGAATGGGCTACTTCGACCTTCGACTACGACTTCGAATCGAAGGATTCGAACTAAAAATCGTTCGACTATTCGACCATTCGATAGTCGAAGTACTGTCTCTTTAAAAAAAACTTCGAAGGTCCCCATAGGCTTGCCTAAGTTTTTTTGATCAAAGGATATTCCTTCGATCGTTGGATTAAAATCCTTCGAATAATTTGATTCGAAGGATTTAATCGTTCGATCGAAGGAATAATCATTCGATTGTTCGATCAAATTTTCTGCGCTAAATTTCAATTCCTAGTCGAATATCGAGGGTTAATTAACCCTCGATATTCGACCCTTGATACATCTGCCCCATAATATAAAAATGGTTAGGGATGCACCGAATCCAGGATTCGGTTCGGGATTCGGCAAAGATTCAGCCTTTTTCAGCAGGATTCGGCAAAATCCTTCTGCCCAGCCGAACCAAATCAGAATCCTAATTTGCATATGCAAATTAGGGGTGGGGAGGGAAATCGCGAGACTCTTCGTCAGATTCGGTGCATCCCTAATAATGGTAGTGATACTATACATGGTGGTTGTTCAGCATAATGGGAACAGCAACTGATGTGATGTTTCGTTTCACTGGTAAAGCACATTGCCCCCCACCCCTCCATAACACATTATACAGAATACACACTATTGAAGTGTCTGTTTTAGCTTCCCTTTACCCTTTCCACAGTACTAGGTGTGTTTTGCTAACAGCAGTGCAGATAGTCCTGCAAGACATAAGGGGGTAAATTTATCAAAGAGTGAAGTTCCGCCACTAGAGTGAAATTCCGCAGCTCACAATTAATTTCTATGGGATTTTGAAAGGCATATTTATCAATGGGTGAAAGTGAAAGTTCACACTTTGATAAATACGCCTTTAAAAATCCCATAGAAATAAATGGAAAGTGGCGGAATTTCACTCTAGTGGCGGAACTTCACTATTAACTTCACTCTTTGATAAATATACCCCAAGGGGTGAATGTAGCACAACCAAAATAATATAGTTTTCGAATGTGCACGATAATTTAGTAAATTCTATAATTTTACTACTTTGTACCAAAGTACAAATTCATGAGTATTATGACAGGGTAGCTGGGCAGGCTTTATAGGGCAGGTGTATCGCTTCCAGAATGCTTTATGAAACAGATGAAATATGGATAAAAACAGAAGCTGTGTTCACTGAGCTGGAAAAGCCAGTACAGGTGTTGGGATTCATTTTTAAAGCATGACCCATGGGGGCTGGGTATGGTCTGGCTCTCTGTCCAAGAAGTGGAACGTAGCATATATGTTTGAACAATTTGGAAAAGAAGGAAAAAGAATTGGGAGTGAAAGTGAACTGTTTTACTTTTATGGTTGTAATTACAAAATCAATACAGGCTGAGACCCTTTAAAAGGACAAGTTTCCCTTAATTTTCAGACTCTGTTTGAAAAACCCTGCTGTGAGTAAAACTCAGGCACTGTCCTGCTTCAAGTTTTTCTAGCTGTTGAGTTCTTTCTTTGTAAGAAAAATGTTACTATTTCTGCAGTTTGAGTGGATTTCCACTGTAGCTTTGATGTCTACATTTACAATAAAAATGTCAACTGTATGTCATGGTAAAGTTGACCTGGTCCGTTAGCTTTCTGAAAACTCAGAATAATTAAAGCAAACACTTGGGTTTCTTAGATATTTTGCCAACACTCCAGACCAGCAAATATGATTTAAATATATCTGAAGCTCTTTAAGTCTCATGCCCAGTTTCTGATTAAATTATGAACACTCACATCTTTTTAAAAACTATTCTTCCTTCAAAAAGCACAATTTTCTTCTAAATTCAAGAACAGTCATTATATGCACTTTACACATAAACTGTATTGTGCCCAAAAGTACATTTCAAACATTTTTTTCTGAACAGTACCAATCATATTGTTGCCTAACCTAATATTGTGTAGAAGTTCTTTGACAAATTCCATCATCTCTGTTGTACTAGAGTATATAATGAACACTGATGGAAATCTAAAAGCTGTGAATTTGCTTCAATCAAATATCCTTATGTGTTTTAAGAGTTTCTCTAGCCCTAACAATCCCTGAACTAATGGAATAAAATTTTTTAAAAGAGGACGTGGATGCTAATAGTTCCGTTTGGTGCCATAATTCACAGCATTTTATAATTTTTCATGACAAAATCATGAATTTTCAGACTGGTGTTCTGTCAATTACATACAGTTGAATGCATCCAAATATGATGTTGTAGCAGAGTCTCTGGTTAGCCTTAGAATTGTGGTTTTAGTTGAAATTATGTTAAAATGATGACTAAACACAAGCAAAGGAGAAGGAAAGGCTTGCAGCACTTGGGGGTGCCAAATGTTAGGCACCCAAAAGTGATTGTATTGACTTACCTGAAAACCCGGCCAGTGCTCCTATCAGCAGAAAACTACACTGGCCCGGGGTTATACCAAAGAGCACCACGGGGCGATCTTCTTCATTTGGCACCCCCAAGTGCTGCAAGCCTTTCTTTCTCCTTTAAGAGGTTTTACAGTAAATGTAGAAAATGGTTTCCCTCTTGTTTATAGGAAACAGTTTATAAATCATATGGCCATATAACCACTGTGTCTTAAGATCGTTGAAGCAAACTCAATTCAAATTCAATTATCTTTCCTGATTGAAGAGGAAAGCTATATACAAACCACCACCCCCAGCCAAAATCCTACACAGAGTCCACATGGGTGGAGATGTTCTCTTTACTTTTTGTCTTTTCTTAAACTTAATTATTTCAAAACAAACATTAGAATCTGAGTGTCAGGATGCTTAATTTATTTATTTGGCTCCCATTGGTAACTTCCTGGGGGGCTAGACTACTTGTTTGTCAGATGTTTTCATTTCATTATAACTTTAGCTTGCAAAAGTAATTTATTGACATGATATAAATATGGGTATTTGCATACACAACCAGCTCTAATCCCTAAAAAGTGAAAAGCTAACCGATTGAAATTTTAGCACAGAAACATAAAAACTCTGAGCATTTAGTATGAAGCAGCAAACTAAGTTAAGCTGCAGCTCACCCGATTGAGAGGATGAACTAGGTGTATAAACCCTAGGTCCGTCACCTTCGGACACAATTTGTACAATATAATAAATTAAGGTAAAATCAGCTTATTTCGCAATCACCAATGATGGAACGTGGCTCGGGTGCCGTGTCCCAAACCCGCAGCTTGAGGTGAGGATACAACCAGAAAAAACATTGTCCACTTTTCTAAATAAATTTAAGGATCTCAAATATATTAATCTGTAGTAATAAATTAGAAAATTCCTTTAACCTCTCTAATCGTACTACACTGGTCAGAATTAAAGAGACCTCTGATCCTCAAGGGTCTGCCCAATAATTCATTTTCAGATGTGAGTCTATTATAGGAACTAAGATGATTCGATGGAAATTTTTAGATTGCTTTCATTCTGTCTCTAGAAAAAACAATTGGGATGATTTTGGCAGTTTCAACAACAACAAAGTACTGTAAGATGAGAACTAAGTATTGCTCAGTAGAGATGGCGCGAACTGTTCGCCGGCGAACTTGTTCGCGCGAACATCGGGTGTTCGCGCTCGCCGGAAGTTCGCGAACGTCGCGCGACGTTCGCCATTTTGGGTTCGCCATTGTTGGCGCTTTTTTTTGCCCTCTCACCCCAGACCAGCAGGTACATGGCAGCCAATCAGGAAGCTCTCCCCTGGACCACTCCCCTTCCCTATAAAAACCGAAGCCCTGCAGCGTTTTTTCACTCTGCCTGTGTGTGCTGAAGAGATAGTGTAGGGAGAGAGCTGCTGCCTGTTAGTGATTTCAGGGACAGTTGAAAGTTTGCTGGCTAGTAATCGTTTTGATACTGCTCTGTTATTGGAGGGACAGAAGTCTGCAGGGGTTTGAGGGACATTTAAGCTTAGGTAGCTTTGCTGGCTAGTAATCTACCTTCTACTGCAGTGCTCTGTATGTAGCTGCAGTGGGCAGCTGTCCTGCTTCTGATCTCATCTGCTGACTACTGCAATAACAGTAGTCCTTGTAAGGACTGCTTTTATTTATTTTTTTGTTCCAATACAGAGCAGTATCAAGCAGATTACTAGCCAGCAAACTTACTATCATCTGTCCCTGAAATCACTAACAGCTCTCCCCCTACACTATCTCTTCCAAGCACACACAGGCAGATTTTTCAGATACATTTTTGCCCTTGATCCCCCTCTGGCATGCCACTGTCCAGGTCGTTGCACCCTTTAAACAACTTTAAAATCATTTTTCTGGCCAGAAATGTCTTTTTTAGATGTTAAAGTTCGCCTTCCCATTGAAGTCTATGGGGTTCGCGAACCGTTCGCGAACCGCTCGCATTTTTGCGCAAGTTCGCGAATATGTTCGCGAACTTTTTTTCCGACGTTCGCTACATCCCTATTGCTCAGGAAGTATAGGATATATGAATCATCTGGTTGCTGATACAGTATATTATTTTCGGGGTTATTTATCAAAGTCTGAATTTATCTCAATATTTTCTACTACAAACCCTGATCAAATTCGCTCAGGTTTTTTACTCTTATTAATTATAAAATTTTCCCAAAAATTTGCTTTGCGGAAAAAAAAACAACAGATTTTCATGATTTTTTCAGACTTTTTAATCAGATCACAATTTTTTCGTAATTTTCACCCGAAAACTCCGGAATTTTCGGTGTATTGCCCAAAACATCAAAAAATCATTGGGACTTCTCCCATTGACTTCTATTCAATCTCGACAGGTCTGAAATGCCAGATTTTCAGATTCAGACTTTTCCATCCTCGGGGTTTAATAAATTCAGATTTTTTTGAAAGTCAGATTTTATTTTAAAAAATTACGAATTTTTCATAATTTTTGCATTCGGAGTTTAGTAAATAACCCCCTAGAGTATGTAGAGAGAACCAGAAATTACTGTAAATGGAAGGAGAAATTCAGCAATTAGATCTCAAAATCCAATGTGGAGGGATATTTATATGTTTTGCATAAAGGTTATCATAATGTTGGGGTACATAAGAGTGTGAAAAAGATGAACATTTATAATCGATATTCCCCTGCCCATGTATAATTTAATATGTATATTAAATTGTAACTGACTCCCAAACAAGTAATGAATGACCAGCACACACTCACTTGTAATAACAGATGTCATAGCCAGTTCTCACCCAGTAATTCTTCCCACAGATTGCATCCTTCACTGAATATAAAACAGGTTGCATACCTACAACACAAGAGCATTTGAGCAACATATTAATATCTGTCTCACTTTCATTATTATTATAATTTCCAATTCAAAAGTGTATATGACACAAAGATGCATATGGTAATTAAAATGATATAGTGAATAAAGTACCCCCTCTTTTAAAATGTAAGGATATTATAAATTACAGAGGAGTTTCATCACCTTATGAGTCATGTGACAGAAATGACATCAGAACTCACCATTTATAACTGATGACATCAGAACTCACATTTTATAAGGATTTAATTTACAAGATATTCACGGCTTTTGTGTATTATAATACACAAAAGCCATGAATATCTTGTAAATTATATCCTTATAGACGGTGAGTTCTGATGTCATCAGTTAAAAACGGTGAGTTCTGATGTTATTTCTGTCACATGACTCACTGAAACTTGTGTATTATAATAAATAAAGTACCCCCAGTTGTAAATATTAGACACATTTCTTTCACATGCATTCGGTCTTGAGGACTCATTTATAAATTATGTGTGTGGTGTTTTATTTAGGAGAGGATTCTTTTTAACTCCACAACAGTCGTTATTAATTAAAATAATTAGAGATGATTACAAGTCTACATTTCCCAGCAAACACAAAATGTACTTTTATTATTACTCTAATTAGTGAGGGGAAAAGCCGGCATTGTTTCTGCATTACAAATTGTCAGGATAGTGACACATTGGGGCTCATTTATTAACGCAGCGCAGTGCTAAAAAGAGCGCAGTGGCCTGACATTTGCCCAGCGCATGCGAGTATTTAATAATGTAGCGCACGATACCTTAACAGTGCGATTTTGTGCGCTAATGTAGGTGCGACTTGTGAAACTGTGTGAAACTGCGTATCAGCTGTCGCAGTGCTTATAATAAATTGTGCGCACAGGAAGATACCGCAAAGGTAAGGATTAGTTGTGCTCATGTATGAATGCGCTGCTTTAATTAGTTGCGTCACATATTGCGCATATTGCGTTCACTTAGACGCATCTGCATTTGTTTCTGTGCTAATATTTGTTTGGTTGCAAAGGTGTTTAGCCTACCTGATACCCTTAAAGGAACCTTGGTCAATATAAACATGTTGGGTGGAAGGCGTGGTTAATATGCACTTTACAGGGGTTGTTCATCTTTGAGTAAACTTTGAGTTAACAAACATCCCCACCAACAGCAGCACCATTGTATTTGCCAGAACCCAGTTTAGCAGTGTGGCTCTGCTAGAGCAGCTGGGCAGGAATGCGCATTTTGAAGAGCGTTACTATTACGCCACGAAGAGGCAGTCGTAAAAATTGTGGTGCTGTTGACCGGGTGCAGTTTTGCACATATACAGACGCAAATCTGCGACGGCCGCAGTGCAAGCGCATTGTAGCCACGCCCACAGCCACGCCCCTAACAACCACGGCATCGTTTGCGACATAAATGCCCAATCTTTTGCGCAATACGCATAAACAAAACCATCGCAAAAGCTCTGTGTTATGCGCAATATCACGCAAATATATTAGCGATCACACTCGTGATGTCGCAGACAATCTTTTGCGTCCACTTATGCGCTGCGCTGCGTTAATAAATGAGCCCCATTGTTTTCTTTAGAGTTGCTTTAAGGAATATTGCCTCGTATTTATGTCTTCAGTCTGCTCATGTATTTAATTTCATTCAAATAGCAATAACAGTTAATGAGTTAACACTGTTTCATCCCATTTCAAATGGTAGTACAAACACTGCACTGAAAGAAAGAAAACTATGGTGAAAGGAAAGAGAATGAAGTTGTAGATTTCTACAGTGGGTTATGGCCACAGTTTCTTAGAGGCTTCATTATGGGTAGTTGCTTAGCAAGTTCATATTATTTCAGTTAGAGCACATAGCTAGATACAACTCATATACAGCATCACACTAAGATACATTAAGACTACCTATCAAATGGTTCAAGTCACAGAGTAAGCCGACAAATGATTATAGATTCTGAGCAAATGATTCTAATATTACACTAATTACTTGATATATAGTGATATACACTGTATAAGAAGTTCTAGTGATAGGTATCTGCTGGTAGAAGTACAATGCTAAACTGTAGAACACACTACTCCTCTAGTATGCTTCTGAGTGTTTCATTCTGGCAAATAGTGTCTGGTGATACCAGTAGAGAAGCACTATCATGCATTGTAACCTGCTGTGATTCACTGACTGCTCAGCAAACACAACAGTTTCATAGCACTGACTATCTCCTTCTCCAGTTTGCACTTACCGTAATTAAACTGACTGTTCATCTTTTCACAGTTAATGACATTGAAGCGATAAGGAACATTCGCTTTCATTGCACTGACTTCAAAATAAAACCACTGGTGATGCTGGTCAGTATTAACATCGGCATTCATAATCAGGTCATATTCAAACCTATTACAGAAATAAGAGTGAATAGCAAGCAGAATGACTTCTAGAAACATTGATTCGTTTTTTTATCGTTTTGCTTTATGAATTCTATTTTCTGTGCCTCAGTCTGCCTAACCTATATTTCTCTTTCTAAGAACCTCTCAGATTCACATTAATGCATCTTAAATTTTGTTTCACTTAACTTGTTTGTTAGTAGGGATGTAGCGAACGTCGGAAAAAAAGTTCGCGAACATATTCGCGAACTTGCGCAAAATTGCGAGCGGTTCGCGAACGGTTCGCGAACCCCATAGACTTCAATGGGAAGGCGAACTTTAACATCTACAAAAGACATTTCTGGCCAGAAAAATGATTTTAAAGTTGTTTAAAGGGTGCAACGACCTGGACAGTGGCATGCCAGAGGGGGATCAAGGGCAAAAATGTATCTGAAAAATCTGCCTGTGTGTGCTTGGAAGAGATAGTGTAGGGGGAGAGCTGTTAGTGATGCTAGATGGCAGTTGGTTGAATAACACACTGGGCAAAAAATGCCTACAGGGCAAATAATGCCTAAAAGGTCAACTTATACACTACTACAGCGATGGATACGGATTACGTAAAATTTATTATGGCTGCTTGAAAAAAGTCACTCCGGTGTTTTTTCTGGAGACGGTAATATTATGGATATTTAGACAGAATGTGAACACGGGCACACAGCTAGATAGCAGTTGGTTGAATAACACACTGGGCAAAAAATGCCTACAGGGCAAATAATGCCTAAAAGGTCAACTTATACACTACTACAGCGATGGATACGGATTACGTAAAATTTATTATGGCTGCTTGAAAAAAGTCACTCCGGTGTTTTTTCTGGAGACGGTAATATTATGGATATTTAGACAGAATGTGAACACGGGCACACAGCTAGATAGCAGTTGGTTGAATAACACACTGGGCAAAAAATGCCTACAGGGCAAATAATGCCTAAAAGGTCAACTTATACACTACTACAGCGGTAGTAAAATAAAAAAAAAGTTAAATAAAAAAAGAATGAATATTAAAAAAAAAAAATTAAAGTTGGTGCTGCTGAACTACTAGGAGCAGCAGATTAGCACACCAGTCCCACTCCCCAACACTGCTAGACTAATAGCACTGGGCTCTTATAGTAGTAGTAGTAGTAGTAGTAGTAGTAGTAGTAGTAGTAGTAGTAGTAAAACAACAAAAAAATAAATAAAAGCAGTCCTTACAAGGACTATTGCTATTGCAGCAGTCAGCAGATGAGATCAGAAGCAGGACAGCTGCCCACTGCAGCTACATACAGAGCACTGCAGTAGAAGGTAGATTACTAGCCAGCAAAGCTACCTAAGCTTAAATGTCCCTCAAACCCCTGCAGACTTCTGTCCCTCCAATAACAGAGCAGTATCAAAACGATTACTAGCCAGCAAACTTTCAACTGTCCCTGAAATCACTAACAGGCAGCAGCTCTCTCCCTACACTATCTCTTCAGCACACACAGGCAGAGTGAAAAAAAGCTGCAGGGCTTCGGTTTTTATAGGGAAGGGGAGTGGTCCAAGGGAGAGCTTCCTGATTGGCTGCCATGTACCTGCTGGTCTGGGGTGAGAGGGCAAAAAAAAGCGCCAACAATGGCGAACCCAAAATGGCGAACGTCGCGCGACGTTCGCGAACTTCCGGCGAGCGCGAACACCCGATGTTCGCGCGAACAAGTTCGCCGGCGAACAGTTCGCGACATCTCTATTTGTTAGCAGTAAAATCAGTTTTAGCTCCTTTTTTAATCAGAGTTATAACTAGAACTAAAGGGAATCAATGGCTCTCTAAGTGAGACTCAACCCTCATCTCCAATGAGGTCTACAGAGACATATTACATGTATCCCTATACAGGTATCCCTTCTCATTCACATAAGGAACTTTGCAAATTCCTTGGAATAATAAGATATGAGGGAAAACTGATTGAATGTCAGTGTGTTACAACTATACCAGTCACCTCTTCACATCTGTAACCATTCTGGCAGTAACTGAATCAGAAGTGAGTGTACTGGTTCTGCACATAGAGTTAATTCTAACAAAAGATCCATATGAAAATACAGTACTGGGGTTGCAAAACGCATGAATTACACTGCATTACTTTTTTTTATTCAAGTGATTTTCTATACTTCTGATGATCCATTGACTGATAGACTTACTCTCTCACTTGTATAACTTTACGAAGATTTCCTGATTCAAACTTGGAGTAGAATTTCAAACAGTTCTCCTTCTCGCAGCTTTCCAAGACACTGAAAGGAGAATAATACTTAGCTGATGTTTTTTGTTAAGCATTACATTTAACGTTACATTTATATCACCCACTTTGACATTCATTTTTGTTAAAGGAGAACTCAACCCTAAAAATAAATATGGTTAGAAATGCCATATTTTAAATACTGAAATTATTAAACAAGACTAAAAATTATGTGTCTCTGTTGTAGTAATGATCCAGACTATCAAACTTGTCACAGGAGTTTCTCATCTTTAGTTTAGGAGTGTCAGTGACATGCACATGCTCAGTGTGTTTCAAGTAGCTGCTAAGAAGCTAAGCTTAGGGGTTGTTGCAAATCCTCAAGCAGAAAATGAGGTTCCGGTCATATAAGATGATGCTACAGGGCGGATTATTTAATTCTGAACAAATAGTGTTGGTTTCTGAGGTTCTGTGTACAAATAATATAAATTATTGACTAATCAGCTTTTAATTGTGGTATTTATATTATTGTATTCAGTATCTTTCACATTGGTCCCTAAGATCAGTAAGTGACAGCAACACAGAGCTTGTGCAGTGAATAAAAAAGAAGACATGGAGCTACTGGGGCATCTTTGGAGGCACATATCTTCCCTGCTAAAGGGCTGTGGTTGCCTTGGGTTGGTGTAGAAAATTTTCAAATAGTATGTAAAACATTTCTGCCCTACTTCTTTATTTAAGCTTTATTTCTCATTTAACTGTCGAGTTTATGCTAGCGGATTACATAGCTTTAGTAACATACTGCAATCCTTACAAAAGTAAATGAGCCATCAAGTCCCCCTTTATATTCGGATACTCTTTACTAAGGGACACGGTTACTAAAATTACAGGTCCTAGAATTCTTTCAAATTCTAGCATAGTTACAAAACACTTTCTTGACTGTCAAAAGTTTCAAATATTTAACAATATTGCCAACATTTTGAAAAGGAAATCAATGTGTTTGACGACTTTGTGCAAACATTAACTTGTTCAAGCGGGTATTAGAACTCAGTGGCAGGGATAAACTGTAAAACTCCTCCCAGTCACTCATGATTTAAACAAATCTTTTCCAACCAATCCACAAAGGTTGAGGTTAAGTAGTTCAAGTGTGAGTTTCAAGAAAGCAACATAATATTTAAAGATTAATTTGCCAATATTTGTGTACACTTAAAAAAGTTTACCTAGGGCTTTCCAAGTCAAATACAGTACGGTTAAGAAGGTCATCAGGCTTCAAATGGCGCTGGATATCTTCTAATATTTTGTACCTAGAAATGCAATATGAAGAATCTGTGGATAAATTCCAGACAGAGTAGATAAATGGTTACCAGAACATTGATTATATGAGCCTCCAGGCAATTGGGTGGTTAGATTAGCTCTACTAAAGACATTTTACACTGACCCATGGTGTAACACTAGAAAAAAAACAGTTTGAAGTTAATTTATACTTCATTTTGATAATTTTGGACAAACCAAGATAAGATGTGGGTACAAAGGATTGACAATCCATTTATGAATTTTTAGTGTGTTTCTTGGATTATTCAGTATGATCTATTTGGTCTCATGGCAATATTTTTAATGGACTAATTTTTAAGCTCTCATCTTAAATATTTAAGAAAAAAATGGTAGATGGGCTCTATAGTGATATACAGATAGATCATAGGCAGATAGATAGAAACAAGATAGATGCAAGACAGAGGCATATTCATATTAAAATGGAAAAACGTATTTTACATCCGTCTATTATTACCCACTGAATATATTTATAAATAGATGCTTTAATCTTCTTGAAACCTGGATGATGATATAACACAGAATTTAGGGAAAATGCAATTTTATAGCTATTTATGTAGCACATTGCCTTATGCCTCCTTAAGATAACCACCATAGATTTATGTTGCATTTCAATTGGGTTTAACAACAGAGTCAGACTGGTTTGTGGCAGTATAATGCATTTTTCATTAGCCCCTGTTAAACCAAACATGATAAATTTAACTTTAAAGCAGTGAGAAGTGAACTATGCTCCATGGATATGAAGCAATCTAAATTGCATTTTACTTTTCTGGTGATAAACACATATTCTGAGGAAATATTATGTTATAGCGAAAATTCAAGTAAATTCATTTGATTTAAAGACAGGCTTCTTTATCCCTATCAAATATCATTATACCCTTGCTCTGTAACTGTACTGAGATATATCTGCGCCAGAGCTTGGCTACTTTAATCAGATAGTGGTACAGTAGGGTTTGCTAACAGACAATTATGTTGCGTCAACTAAGCTACTCAACTGCATTTAGCATTCATTTTTATGTGTTTGCAGTTCTGCCATTTTAACAATCTTTATCTTGTTACTGATAGGGAGATACTAGACAGAGTAGACATTGCTAAGCACTGGCGTAACTATAGAGGAAGTGGACCCTGCATTCCGGGCTGCCCTTCCCCCGGGAATAATTTTAAAAATAAAGCCTAGTTATGGTGAGTTTGGAGAGAATGCCTATTTTATTTAGATATGTCTGGAAGCCAATACCTGGAAGTCAATTACAGTAAAATTAAACTGATTTTCTGTTCTAGATATGTGTGGAACTAAGGCAGAGCAACTGATACAATGATTTCATGTGTCTGTAACCTAAATTTTGCAGATAAGCAATCTCAAAGAAACAGTAGACTCCCCTCACATGTGACCCATGAAGTGTAGTACATTTCAAAATCATCCTATGTGCCCAACTAAACTATTTAAAAGAGGGGGGACACAAAAGAGAAATGTACCCTATTTAACAGTTCTAATTCACCAACACCCCAACGGCATATATACTCTCCCTCAATTAATATCCTCAATGCAGTTATATTTTTGGTACAGTTCTCAAGAGGTGTGGTGCAAAGGATACACAAGTGCATCTTATTCAGGTAGACCTGTGTTTTTGTAGTAGTGCCGTCTTCTGCTTGATGACTGAGGTCTTCATTTGGCATAGGAATTAGGGATGTAGCGAACGTCGGAAAAAAAGTTCGCGAACATATTCGCGAACTTGCGCAAAAATGCGAGCGGTTCGCGAACGGTTCGCGAACCCCATAGACTTCAATGGGAAGGCGAACTTTAACATCTAAAAAAGACATTTCTGGCCAGAAAAATGATTTTAAAGTTGTTTAAAGGGTGCAACGACCTGGACAGTGGCATGCCAGAGGGGGATCAAGGGCAAAAATGTATCTGAAAAATCTGCCTGTGTGTGCTTGGAAGAGATAGTGTAGGGGGAGAGCTGTTAGTGATTTCAGGGACAGATGATAGTAAGTTTGCTGGCTAGTAATCTGCTTGATACTGCTCTGTATTGGAACAAAAAAATAAATAAAAGCAGTCCTTACAAGGACTACTGTTATTGCAGCAGTCAGCAGATGAGATCAGAAGCAGGACAGCTGCCCACTGCAGCTACATACAGAGCACTGCAGTAGAAGGTAGATTACTAGCCAGCAAAGCTACCTAAGCTTAAATGTCCCTCAAACCCCTGCAGACTTCTGTCCCTCCAATAACAGAGCAGTATCAAAACGATTACTAGCCAGCAAACTTTCAACTGTCCCTGAAATCACTAACAGGCAGCAGCTCTCTCCCTACACTATCTCTTCAGCACACACAGGCAGAGTGAAAAAAATGCTGCAGGGCTTCGGTTTTTATAGGGAAGGGGAGTGGTCCAGGGGAGAGCTTCCTGATTGGCTGCCATGTACCTGCTGGTCTGGGGTGAGAGGGCAAAAAAAAGCGCCAACAATGGCGAACCCAAAATGGCGAACGTCGCGCGACGTTCGCGAACTTCCGGCGAGCGCGAACACCCGATGTTCGCGCGAACAAGTTCGCCGGCGAACAGTTCGCGCCATCTCTAATAGGAATACGATGAAAGCCAATTGAAAAATTCATCAGCCTAAGATATCTGAATAACTTTAAGCTCATATAAAGGACAACATACGTTTAAACGGGACCTGTCACCCAAACATAAAAATCTGTAAAATAAAAGTCCTTTTCAAATTAAACACAAAGCTCTCAATATTTTTCTATTAAAACATCAATACCTTTTATACCTGTTTTGTAATGTGTTCAAAAGTCTTAACTGTCAATCATATTTTCCTGCCCCTCCTCTATGCCTTAGTCATAGAGGCAGGACAGCAAAATGTTTCACTTTTCATTCTACACTTCCTACATGTCCCTGAAATCTTCACATTCTCCCTCCATCCTCCTCATCTAATCATGTAGCCAATGTATGGGCATTGGCATCAGGTTTCTCATTCTGGTACATAAACAAGATTTTGGCATGATGCAAAAACAGTGTCCACAAAATGGCTCCTGCCTGCATGATGTGAATTCCAAGACTGAAATAGTAAATATAGTGTAAGTGAATTTTATTTTGCTTGGCTAACATCATAAAATAGGATTTGGAATTATTTCTTTGGGTGAGAGGTCCCCTTTAAATGACAACAATGAGTGTGGGCAGTAGAAGCTCCTGCGAACATTGCCCCATGAAGGCACCTGGATGTCAAAGAAGGTCTTTCCATGAGAGAGGATCAGCTTTGGCCATTATGATAATATCTTTTCTCTTTGAATCCTGCTTACCACCATGAAGAAATATGTGCATAACCTCTAGAAGTTATTTTAGATCAGACTAAGGTCTTCTGATTGAGCCAAACTAAGGTCTTCTGATTGGAGCACAAATAACATTTGGGAAAAAAATTAATCACCTCTGTGATTCAAACTTCTTATCCGCTAGAGGCTGAGAATAGGATGGGGAACGGTGACCCCAGAAATCTGGAAATGCCAATACTTTATAATCTGGAATGGATTTAGTCTTCTCTGCATTAGCCATGTACAGATGAGGCTCATGAAATGGTATATTTCCTTTGTTTTGTTCCAAGAGCTGATTTACTATTGCATGATTTTCCGATTCATCCCAGTCACCCTGCTTTACTTTATATGGCTTAGCACATTTGCTTGGAAGTGAAATTGGCTCTGCATACATAGAACTGGCAGTAGGTGAAGCTGATGGATTTTTTGTGTGATTTGATTCACAGCTGGTTTTATTTAAACTTTTGGTAGCTTCGGCTTCCAGTTGATGTAATCTATTGGAATTTGCTTTTAGAATCTCTTTTTCAAAATGAGCCCATGAGGGATATTCTTCCCCAGCTATGAGGCAGCTGATCTCCTCACAGCAGTCTTCTTTTATCCTCTGAGCAGCCTGAATATTATGTGTATTTGCATGTGGCGTGGCAGAAATGTCGCTGGCATTTGGCTTGACTTCTTGATTTTCACATTCCAGGTCCTTTAAGAAGCCAAAAGAAGTAAAAATGTAGGTAGCTTGTGTAATATTGTAGAAAAGTAGAAAGGTAATGTACAATGGTGTAAATGCTATAAGACTTATCAGATAAAATCTGATGAAGCCAACAACAAACATGCCCCTGACTATAAATGACAAAACAACCACACAAGGAATGTGTTAAAAAAAAAACTACATAAAAATTTGTATTGAAAGATAAATGCACTTTACTTTATTCATTGAGGGTTATCTAACATGTATTCTCTTAAACATTATGTATTTCCATAATACCGGAACTCCTTCCACAACTCTCCAGCTGATTTATTTAGTTATTTTTGCAGGTGTGTGTGTGCGTGTGAACATCTTGCAAAAAAAGACAGCTGTTGAGCAAGAGTAGGAATTTTGGGAGGCTGAACACAAGCCTGTCTTGTTGAGGCGTAATGTAATAAATGCAACATTTTGAGACATAAACAGGAGGGAATGCACAAGAGGAGAGGTTAGTATATAAATGGATCAATTAATACTTGTTATAATTAATGAACAAGACAGAAATAAATCAATAAACTGAAACATGCTTTAGGAAACAGGCGACACTATGTACATTCCATCATGACGTGTATCAGTTTAAAGATAACAAACAACCGTGCATTTATATCCTATGCATGTACAAAAACAGGTAAATAAAAACCCACTTTAGCTCTAATGATGTCAAATGTATATCACCTCCCAGACTGCGTAGACTGCTGGGATATGGCAAATAGAACTGCTGTTTAACATAACGATGCTTCTCTGGCCAGGAGAAATATTACACTGCTAGCAGCGTGAAAAATAAAGATTGTTGTAATAAATGATTTGAACAAGTATATTACTCACTGCCAGAAGAATAATTTAGTAAGGAAAACATCTTTTATATTAAAGATGCGATGCAATATATCATGCCTTCTACCACCTGTAAAGCACATCTGAAGAAAAATGAAGAATACATTTACTAAAAACATAATTTGTATTGAAGAAAAACTGAACAGTTCTGAACTGTATGCAATAAGTTCTCCCATGAGATACACTAGAACACAATTAGGAAGAGACTAGAGACTAAATGCATGCTAGAATAAACTGGTGATCTTGTTATGACACATCCTTGCAACAAGTAGCGCTAAGCTTTAATTGAACAATTGTAGATGAACAACAGGTGGATCAAGGGGTATTAAAGTGTACCTAATATAGCGCAATAATTTCTATGGCATGGTAATCATGCTGTGTAAGATCACACTCAATCATTTATGGAAAGTTCACGCTAGGAGATTGGACAGTTTATGAATGTATGAATTGTCTTAGCAAAGTAATATGTATTTATCGACAATAAATGTGTCTTCTCCTATCTGAAGTTGTAGCAAAAATGGTTCCCAAAGATTACTATACCATAAAACCAAAATATGCCCCATTATCTGCATTACTCTTAAATCTCTCAAGCATTTACAAACTCATATCATGCTCAATGCTTATCAGGGCTCATTTACAAATGGAGACAAGAGGTGTGTTTGTTACTGCTCTTTACACCTGCTGCTTTCCAATGCAAATTTTTGCAACTGATTTTTTGTCTGATGGGTTTCCTTGTTCTGCATTCATTAAATGAGCCCTCTATGCAATGGGAACACAGTAAATAAGACTTATGTCGCAAAAATATTCTTCCCATTCTTTTCATTTAAAATAAAAACATATTATTATTACCTTGACCTATCTCCCTCCCCCACTGTAATTAAAATAGTTTATGTAGAGATAATGAGCTCTGTATAAACATCCATTCTCCCAGTGCCAGGAGGAATTCAGTACAGAGGGCTTAGCTGTGGATTGGTAATGCAAATAACTGCCCTCTGCTCCACCCTCAGTTTCTCAGAAGAAACGAGGAAGTTAGAAAGTGAAACTACTTTCAGTTTCAGCATTTGCGTTGTTTAGATCAATTAATAAAAACCCCAGCTATTTATAATTGTAACCAAAAGGAAAAAATGAAATCCTAGTCATTGAACATTGGGTAAACTGTTACATTTCTGCATTGCCACAATCAACTCTTAATACGATGTTTTTTATCTTGTCTAACATGCTTACAAGTCATGCTTATGATGAAGGTTTAAAATGTAGTTGTAAACATGAAGGGGCTTATTTATCAATATCCAGATTTTTTAAATAAAAAAAAGTCAGACCAAACTAGAATCCACGATTTGACATTATTTATTATTAAAAATGCTTGATTTTTATAGGTTCGGGTAAAAACTTGAAAAAAGTGAGGAAAAACCCAAATCGTAAGATTTGTTCCGTTTTTTCCCCCGAATCGCTGGATTTTTTCAGGCTTTTTCCTAAAAAGCCCGAATTTTTCGGATCTTTTGCCGAAATATGCAGAGAAGGTTGGATTTTCAGGCTAATTCCAGTGCAGACCACAGAAACTTCAAAATAGGATAGGAACCTCTGCCATTGACTTATACACAACCTCAGCAGGTTTGAGATGCTTGATTTTCAGATTCTGGCTTTTTCCTGCATAAGGCTTTAATAAATCTCAAAAAAAATGAGTTTCAAAAAAAAAAAAAATTTTGAGTTTTGCCCCAAAAAGCCCAACCGAAATTGAGTAAATAACCCCCGAAATGCCACAAGAAATTTGTGAAGGTAGAATTGGCACTACATAAAATCTAATTTCTACATTTGATTTAGTTTTGCTTTAGTTACTTTAATGATAATTATATGAGAGTGTAACGGAATGTTAGAACAGGACAAAAGTAGGAGTGAAGTTTTGACAATCTAGCCCTGTGGTAAATCAAACATAACTTTTCTCCATTGAGAGGACGATCCACATTTTGCATACCATCCTTAAGCCAATTCAATCACCATGCATGCACGATTGAAGCGAATGCATTTCAGAGTAAATTATACATACAGATACATATCAGAAACTTTAGAAAAGACTTTCCACCAACTAATACCATCTTGAAGGCTGTTATCCTAAAAAATTTGTACCCATACTGACTATTAGACCTGCTTGTTCTAGACTTAGAAGGTATTGTTACAGAACATTCTTTACTTTGTCACAGAGCCAGTTCTTTCATCACTCATGTATATTTGATCTAGTCCCCATAAAGCTCTAAAATGTGATAAATCTAATCTTATGTGACAAAGAAAAGATTCCCTGTTACTGCCACATGTAAATAGTATAACCCTTACTGTATCCATGTCAGTTAAGAAGTAAGTGAATCCTGGTGCTGGCTTTGGCAGTTCAATCCGGAGTAGTTAGCTTTGTCTTGATCTCAGTTTTCCCTATCTCCCCAACCATAACAAGCATGTGGGCACTTTGGGACAATAATCTGAAATACGTAAATAGGTTTTTAAGGGCAGCAAAGCTTAACTGTCAATGTCGTTAAACTTCTGTCCTTCCAGTGAGGGAAATTCTCTGGTAGTCTGTTTTTTTTCTGTTTAGACTAGAATTAGAATATTGTAAGCCTCTTTCATATGCAATGTCCTTCTATGCTATATCATTTTTTGTTTTTCCCTGTTGGCTGTGACTCAAACAAAAACATGATAGTTTGTAAGATTATTTATATTCACAAATAAGTTACACATCCTACCTGTAAATCGAGTAAGTATTCAGGAAAAAAAGTCTTATACTGTTCAAGTTCCTTATCATCTCGATCTGCTTTAGGCCTTGACTTCAATTTATTCAGATCAGTTTCCAAGTCATCGTCCTACATAACAGGGAAGGAAAGAATAATGTAAAAACTATAAAACCTTTAACATGACTTTGCTGTGTTAACATTTTTGTATAGTATCTTAAAACTTTGGGCTGATTCTTTTACTGTTCCCTAAAAAGCATTTAAAATCCTTTGGAATGTGAGAATAAGCCCATGGATCCCTGTTGTCAGAGCCTGCATCTCTATTTATTGGCTGCCTATTTATTTTCCAATACATTGGTTCCTTTTTGCCAGTGTCAATTCTATTTCATTTGCGGTGCACAAGCTAAATTGAAAAATACAAAGACATTATGTTTTTTAAAATGTGCTACATTCACAGTGGCATAGAAAATAAAAGTTAGAAGTGAATGTCAAGTGACAGAGGTTATGCTGTACCAGCATTTGATATAATATGAAGTAATGAACTACCCTTTCTTCAAGTATTATGTGTTGCTGAAATAAAATTGAAATAATATGGACATATTAAAGGATGGCTAAAGTTAACAAAGGATTATGTTAGAAAATTGTCACCTTATGCATTTAGGTCAAGTACCCAGATCAGTGATAAAGCAGCTTTCTTGAAGTAAAGATTCATGCTTCAAACATTAACCCATTTGCACCATATGTTTTTGATCTGTTAAAGGGTACACTACACAGTCTTTTCTTGTTTTCAGTAGTTTGTTCTGTTATAGATACTAATGGGGCATGTTTGTTTAGGTCCCCAGTGTTGCTTTGAGCAGGGGAATATAAATAAATCCACAATTATATGGCACAGCTTTGAAGTCATCTTTTATAATAAATATAGTTTTGGTCTCATTGGTCATTAAACTTGTAGCCATACAGGCAAAGGGACTTGCAATACTCAGTATAAAGCATTCTATGTAGCAGTCTATTTAGTATGTGTTATAGTCATTAATGGTTTTTGGTAGAAAAAAATAATTGTGTAAAGTAATTAACCACAAGTAGATTGTAATGTCTTGCAAGCAATTTCCCTTGCCTAACAATATAAAATTGTAACTGTGCATATACAGTATAATGGTTAAAGGTTTGTCTGCTATTTCTTGTACATATATCCCCATACTCTGTAAAGTGATGTGGAGAGGCTTTGTTGTATCATAAGTAAAGAAAAACACTGCTAACTAAATCTGCTAACAAAACAAATTAAGAAAACTAAACAAAGATGGTAATACTAATACTACAAACACAGTCAAAGAAGAAAGTGGTTTTTGAGACTTTAGATGGCCATAGATGTTGAGATTTTTAAAAGATCTGATCCTCATCGTGAGATCACGATTTTCTCGGAACGATCGTACGATCATATGAATTGACCATCAACTAAAAAGACCAATTTGCCAGGAAAACAAAGGGGAGCTGCCTACTTGGCCCTGCAAACATAGATAGATTGCACTGGGACCGACAAAGATTTTTTGACCTGGCCGATCAAATTCCTGACAGATGTTGGCAGAAAAATTATAAGATGTACGATCGTTCGAATCCCACTAACCGCACGATAATTTCGAAGGATTGGTCAGACATCCCTAAAATAGGTTGTTCGACAAGAAGAATTGTTGCGTCTATGGGGAGCGTTACAAAAGAGAGGGTAGGAGAAGAAAATGTTCTTAGCCAGACAACAGCTATTGGAATGCAGAGTAGTTAGAAGGGAATGCTAAGCAAACAACAGAAACAAGCAGAGGAACAACGAGAGAACAGATTGTAAGTAGGAGAAGCAGAGTTAGTCACCTTGAAGGTAAGGAGGAGTTGTAGTCTGGAAATGGATGGGAATTTTTAGAAGGAAGAAGACAAATATTTAGAAGAAGGCAACATGGTCCAAGCAGCTGAAATAACCATAACCTTCAGAGGTGAAAAGTCCCGTGGGGAGACAAGAAAGGATGAGAGTGTGAGTTAAGTTGAATTAAGGAGCTTATTGCATAACATTCAGAAAAATTGTAAATTTATGTTTAGTCAACTTTCCACAAAACACATACTTCATCTTTGTTGTCTAAAACCTCATTTCCGTTGATCCCTTCTGTTTCTTCTTCATCTTCCGATTCATCTAAAAACCAAAAAAAAAAAAAAGTTAGGGGACATATGAACAACTAGAAAATATACTAGATATTGTTAATGTTCCTTACATTTAAATATATTGAATGGCTCAATTGAGGCAGGCAGAATTTGCTGCTATATCCAAATAATTTACATTTCAAAGACAATGTAGATAGTGTGTTTCCCTTTAAAAAATTTCAAAGGCCCGCCATATGTTTCAAGTGTCTACTCTAGATAAAAGCCCAAGAGTTCCCCATCTAATTAGAATAATTTGCATCAATTGCATAAATGCTTACATGATCAAATTACATGAGAGCCATACCAAAATGTTGCCCTTCAAATATTTTTAATCTGTTCCACTTGTGGAAATATAAGCAGCTGCTTTGAAGTGCAGAATACTATTCTGAATCCTCTTCTTACTTGGAAACCTACACACTTGGTTCTGTTTTTTCTTTGACAGTGGCAAGGCTCGTAAATACATTAATATTTATTTCTGCATGCAGTCTGTACTTGGACCATTGTAACCCATACCCATAAGTTTGTCTTTAATGAACGGAATTACCTTCCTGTGTATATGGTTTTGGAGGAGAAGTGCTTTCGATTATTCCAGGCACATGAAATGTATATGAACTGTTTATAATGGACAATGGCAGAGGACACTTTGGACAACACTTTCTCAAAACTTGAATTGCAGCATTCACTAAAGAGTCCAAGCTTTTGCATTGCAAACATTCCTAAAAGGGAAACATGCGAGACTAGTAAAATAAATACCAAAGTATTTTACAGGGGGCAAAGATAGTTACCCCAAAGCACAGGAAAAAATACAAAGAGGCCAACAGGTAAGCCAAGACTGAAGTTAGGAAAATAGAGGGGAAGAGCAGGGGATGATTTGATTGTATGGAAGATTATAGAGTAGAATGTTGGGTAGAAGGTAGAAGATAGAATTAAGAGAGAAGTTGAGCTTGGCATGAAAACATTAGATCAACTGATGTTATCTGCCTTACCTAAGAAATTGGAAATATGAAAGAGAAATGGCAATGAATACTTTCAATAACTGTTGGCGAGAAAGGTTGTGATAGGTAGAAAACAAAAGTAAAATATCTTTAAGGAGCCCTAGAGCAGCAATTCATACCTGTAGTGCTAACTGCCGTGAAACTGTAAATCCACAGAAAGGCCAAAGGCCGGTGGGGGGCAGAAGCCGAAAAGGGAAAAATACTTCGCGATAAATGCTGATGGCACTGGTAAATTCTGCATGTAAAATTAAATGCTAAAAATAAGGCACTCTTTTTTCAAGCAGGGTTTTGTTTTAATCACAAGTTCACTATATATATATGTTCATATACATATATCACAGATACCATCCATCCCAAACTCAAGGGAAGACCGTGTAATAGATTGTAATCTAATAGACTGTTAAATTCACTGGACAGGTATTAATTGCGCCCACAAAAACTCTACATTGAGCTGTCAGTGTAATAAAAAAAAAAAGATACACTATAAAAAGGTCTGTGCTGTTAATAGTACTTCACCCTAGACAGGCTATGTTTCCAGTGGAAATACCAAATGTGTTTTTTTATCCAAGCACTGTATAAACAAGCAAAAAACATGTTCCTGCCAACATATCATAGAGAGAATTTGAAGTATAAAAAAATCCTAGCAAATGTCCAAGAACATGAAGGCTGTTAGGGAGATTTCAAAGTGCCTTGCTGCTGTCAAATGGCTAAGAACTTCAGACAATAAAAAGGTCAATGTACAGGAAAATATAGCCTTATAAGTACTGCTACAAAAGAATCAGCTGATATTAAATCCTGTTAAACAATGTTTTATTTACTTGTGTTGTAGAGAAGACAATCTCCATTCCCCTGGCCTGCCGGAAGGCTTCTCTGCCAGACCGGACATTGGTTATGTGTTTCAGGCACCGTATAAGACCTCTTCGAATATGAATGTAGCGTTTAGATGAATCACAAAGATGCCAGTCTTTGTAGAATTGCAAGAGGCCATCCACATAACCGCTGTTGACAGCTCTTCTTCCATTCGATTCTAGGGGGGGAAATAGAATCTATAATGTTTCTAGTTCAAGGTTAGTTTTATTAAAGGAATAGTAACCCTGAAAAATGAAACGGTTTTAAATGAATATCAATATAATGTGCTGTTGTCCTACACTGGTAGAATTGATGTGTTTGCTTTAGAAACACAACTATAGTTTATATAATCAAGCTGCTGTTTAGCCATGAGGGCAGCCAGTATAATTACCATATTACACTGATCCAACAGGCCCTAACACAGGCAGATAAGTCAGAGCTCTCATCAGGAGTGCTGGTTAGAGCCATTCTGCACCAAAGCAATAACCCCTACACATAAGTCCAAATAGATTATCAGTAGCATCTGAATATATATAGGCTACATTTTAAGAGACAACACATAGTTTACAAATTTACCATATGACATTTCCATAACAATGCTTATTCTGTACATGTATAGCCAGCTTTATGGATGTTTAGTTGTACAATTTTATTAACTATAATTAAGTGGGCTTTATGCAGGGGTCCATTGGATTAAGTTTCCCTATGGTCTGAAAATCCCCATATGGTTGGAAATCCCCTGATGTGGCTAGCTAAGTGTTGGGCCTACATTGGATATGAGAGGAGGAGTGATTTCTTTTTCCCCAGTGAAGTGTGCCCTGGCATTTCCAGAATTTGGCCCGATTTCTAGGTGTCCCTGTTGCTCAATTTCTTTATAAAGAAAAGCTGCCATTTGCTCAGTTTCTTTCCAATTTCACTCCTGGAAAGAGTGCATGTGGCTGGAGCAAGATGAAAAGGCATAAGGACTGGCGAGGCCCTTGGAGGGCTTGGGGTATGGGTCCCAAGCATTGGTAGCTCAACCATGGAGGGTCTAGAGCTTGGAGACAGCAGAGAGAATATGAAAGGAGCTGCTTGTAACTGGATTCCTATGAAAGAGGCTTTGTGGTGCTTGAAGAGCAAAGATTTCTGTGGGACACCATGGATGCCTGTACCAGCTCTGTGTGAGTCCTTGGTGAGTGTTCTGCTTGAGGGAGGGTATTGAAAGGTCCCCTGTTTAAGAACCCGCATTGTCTATGTGCCTACTAGGTGGGAGCAACTACCTCTGTCCTTCAGGAGAGGTATCTGGCCAGGTATCAATACCTGGGGAAAGTTTAAGTGCTCCTAGTGGAAAGGACTGAAATGAGACTGTCTTTGTCCACACGCAGTAAAGTGTGGGACTGTGCCAGAGCTGGGACTTACCACATGGGTTCCCCAGGGCAGGGGTGTTATTATATTGATATACAATTGTCTTTCACATTCCTGCCAGTTATATAAATAAATATATATATATATATATATATATATATATATATATATATATATATATATATTTGTTTCTGCACCTGTGTGTTTTATTATTACAGGAATTGGATCGGTTATCCAGAAACCCATTATCCAGAAAGCTCAGAATTACGGAATGGCTGTCTCCCATAGGGGCAAATTCACTAAAGTGCGAAGCGGCCAACGCTAGCGCAAATTTGCCAGCGTAACGGCATTTCGTTACTTCGCCGATTTACTAACGGGTGCTGGTGTAAATTCGCTAGCAAAGTGGACCTACTTTAGAGCTACTTCATACCCTTACATCAGGCGAAGTTGCGCTATGGTGATGGGATAACTACGCTAATTCACTAACTTGCGCATTTTACTGAACGTTACCTTTTTCATGGGTGATAGGCTGAAAAAGATTGTAATTTTTTTGGGGGTACCCTCCTTCCTCCCTAAATTTCCTAACATATGGCACCTAAACTATACAGTGGGCACATGTGTAGGGCAATATAATGTTTTATTTTATGAAGCTTTCCCAGGCTTGTGTAGTGTAATGTATTTGCTGCTACATATACGTCCATTGTACTTTTACTTGGCGCCGTATGCAAATTAGGCATCGCTAGCGTAACTTCACTTTCCTTGATTAATTAACGCTAGCGCAACTTTGCTACCGTTCGCCTCCCTGAGCGCAACTTCGGATTTTAGTGAATTAGCGGCGCCCTGGCGAAGTGCAGCGAAGTGTGGCGAAGCCTGCACTAGCGCAACTCCGCAGGTTAGTTAATTTGCCCCATAGACTCAATTTGATGCAAATAATTCAAATGTTTAAAAAAATTTTTTTTCCTCTTTAATAATAAAACAACACATTGTACATTGTACATTGTACAACACATTAGTACTCCAAACTAAGGGGCATGTTTACTAACATTGGAGATAAATATCTGGAGAGATTTCTGGAGATGTTGCCCATAGCAACCAATCAGATCTTTGCTTTTGTTTTCTAACTTGGCTGTGGCTGTTTAAATCTAATTGCTGATTGGTTGCCATGGGCAACATCTCCAGAAAGCTCTCCAGATATTTATCTCCAATGTTAGTAAACATGCCCCTAAGATATAATTAATCCTTATTGTAAGCAAAATCAGTCTAATGGGTTAATTTGATGTTTAAAGAATTAACTAGTAGAATTTAGGTATGAAGATCCAAATTAGGAAATTTGTAAAATCAATGGGTGAAAGTGAAATATCACACTTTGATAAATATGCCTTTTAAAATACCATAGAAATGAATGGAGAGTGTCAGAATGTCACTCTTGCAGACTGTGCAAGACTTCCCTCTTTGATAAATATGCCTCTTAGACTCCATTCTAATCAAATAATTCAAATTTTTAAAAATTATTTCCTTTTTATCTGTAATAATAAAACAGTAACCTGAGCCCTGTTAAGATATAATTCATTCTTATTGGAAGTAAACAATTCTATTGGGTTTATTTAATATTTTAATGTTTTTTAGAGGACTGGTGATCCAAATTACCCTTTTCCTGTAAACCCCCAGGTTCTGAGCATTCTGGATAGTAGGTCACATACCTGTACTAGTGATTAGTGAATTTGTTTTTTTGCTTTGGTGGAAAGTTTGTGAAACTGCAGGAAGAAGTCAATGGCCTGTTTTTCACTGTGACTTTTTTGCAGCATTTTTTTTTTCTCTGCTGCTTTTTTTGTGCTAAATACATTTGATTCTTTCTGGTGTTTTTCCGGTGCAACTCTTCTTCATGGCAACTTTTTTCCATGCAGAATACTATGGTTTCTATGGCAACCATCGGCGACACGGATTACCGAGACAAACTTTTTTTTCATGCCAACTTTTTCTCAGAAATATTAGCAGATGTGAGAATGTGATATTGCAGATAATCCATACCTGGAAAAAATTAAGGCTCAATATTCAATAACAAAAAATGTATACATTTTCTCCTTTTTACCACTTTTGTTTTAAATTACTAGGTTATATACACTGCTCTTGTTCTAGGTAAGTTCTAGGTAAGTTCAATTTAAAATAGCAACACAAACAAAACACTTCTAACTTGTCATTAGAATTTTTTTGCTGTGAATTATACTGTACAAACACATTTTCAGACACTAATTTTAAATCTTAAAATGCAATAAACAATACTTAGGTATTGTGTTTGCACCAAATTTCTTCTGTATTGTATATCCACAGGGGCGATACTGGCCCCTCCGCCGCTTGAGGCAGCTTGCAGTTGCTAACGCCCCCCTCCCCCATGCGCTTTTGGTACTGGAGGGGGCCCAAGGGAGCGGCAGAGAGGGCAAGGACGCTAGCGTAGAGAGCATAATTGCACTCCCTGCGCTAGAAGAGTCGAATTTCCGGTTTCAAAACTAGAAATCCGGCTCTTAAAAGTATCAGGAGCCACCCCTGGTACCGCCTGAGGCAAAAGGCTCAAGTTGCCTTATTGGCGAAACCCCCTGTATATCCATTCTAAATGCATCGCTGCAGGCAAAAAATTGCCATGAATGATGCAGGAAGGACAAATGATGAATATGCAATTAATATAAAAGGACTAGGCACAGATATTCATTGCCACAACACACTGCTTTATCTTGTTTTTAATGAGCAAGCTTCTTAAAGGACCAGTAACGTCAAATTTTTTTTTTACAAAATTCGTTAGTATACATCGAAATATAAACACCAACACACTTTAAAATTTTAAATTGCAAAGCCTTTATTAAAAAATAACTTACTGAAACTCCACTTCCTGTCCTCTTCAGAAACGGCGATACGGCGACCATCCATCCTGCAGCAGTTGATTTCTTCTCCCTGGCTATCTCTCCAGTCACTTCTTGATGCAGCTGTCCTGGTCCTGGTGGTGATCATCTATGGGGCAGTTGTGGATGGCACGAAACCCGTGTGCGCTGGCCTTCTCCCTGCACACTCGGTGTGCTGCTGCTGCTGCTGACTGAGCCCTGCTGCCCCTTGTCTCCGCTGAACCCTGTGTGATGGAGGTCCCTGCTGGTGGTCTGCGACAGAGAGCGCTTGTTGTTGCTCCCGCTGCCCGGCCTGTCACTCCTGATCGCTGCTCCCATTAATAGTAGCGCCATGGAGGGCCTGTCCCGCAGTACTGCTGCAGATTCCATTGCCGTACTTCTCCACCGATAACAGCTTCAGCTCAAGCGGCAGCGCCTGGGACAGCGCCAAGCTGACAGGCTCTCATTAGGGCAATACAGAACTCTTCATCGCTTTTATTTATTAACGTGCTCAGATTATATTTTTCCATTAGTTCTTGCTGACAGGGTGTCTGCAGCGTGTGGGGGGCGGCGGAGAGCGCCATGGATCTGACAGGAGAGCCTGTCAGCGTGGCACTGTCCCAGGCACTGCCGCTTGAGCTGAAGCTGTTATCGGTGGAGAAGTACAGCAATGGAATCTGCAGCAGTACTGCGGGACAGGCTCTCCATGGCGCTACTAATAATGGGAGCAGCGATTTACTATGGGTTGAATTTCCAAGTTAAAAAAACTTCGAAACCCTCAAATTGAAATCCTTTGACTTCGAATATCGAAGACGAAGATTTTTCACCGAAATTAACGTTCGAATCGATTTTTAGCGATCGATTGAAGGATTTTTATTCGACAAGAAAAAAAAAGTGCTCCGGAAGGTCCCCATAGGCTAACATTGCACTTCGGTAGCTTTAATTTGGCGAAGTATGAAGTCAAAGTGACAGTACTTCAATTATCGAATGGTTGAATAGTCAAATGATTTTTACTTTGAATCGTTCGCATCGAAGTCGAATGGTCGAATATAGCCTATTCGATGGTCGAAGTACCCAAAAATTTACTTCGAAATTCGAACTTTTTGAAATTCAAACCATTCACTCGAGCTTAGTAAATCTGCCCCAAAGTGTTAATAATATGTTACACATTCCACAATTAATTTGTTTTTTATTTGTATACATAAAAAGACAAGTCATCTCAATAAATCTGTCTGTTTGATATGGCCAACCCTTACATTCCTCTAACAATGGCTTCCTACAACAACCACCTTGTCCCTAGTTCAGACTTCAATGTTAAATATCAGGTTACCAAACAAAGTTATTCCACATGATGCCTACCTGGGAAAAGACTGCATGTTTTGAAATTGTCATAGATTAATTGGATAATTAGGTGTTATCAATAAAGAAAAAACGTGCCTTGAGCATTGAACTTATAATTCCAAATGCATAATTAAAGTGCAGAATATGATGTTATAGACTTTTTCAATAAAATAGTAATGGGAATACTCTTGATATATCTCAGTAGATATCATGTTATGTACTTTTTTCTGAATGAGAACTTTCTAGCTGGAAAGGATTCCTACTAATACTTGACAAAAATAAGCTGAAAAACTTGATGATGTGAGAGTATATTATATGTTATTGCATGCTCTTCTTGAGTGTAGGCTTTGACAGATAGACCCTCTTTTCTTTATGCTGTTGGGCTCATTTACTTCTAGTTACATCACACAAAGTACACACAGTAGTCACAGTAGATGTGGAAACTAACAGGGATTGTGTTTCCTCCATCTAAAGAACTAAGTACAGGTTATTGCTGGAGAAAAAGGGGAAGAGCTTAAAATGAGCTCTCTGTCCATCTAACAACATATATATATTATTATATAACATTTACCATTAGGTTAATTCATTCTTGGCCCTATCAACGTTTCTGTAGTTCAATCCACTTTTTTACATGCATCTATTTAATACCTAGAAATCAGGCAATATTGACATGGAGGCTCATTTACAAACACCAGGTAAATTAAAACCCATTCTGTAACCCTAACTGGCCAAAGAGTAATTAGCTTTTGGCTGCTAAAGGTAATTTAATAAAAATACACTTATTAGTATATTGTGGAATAAACAATCTGCACTGTGGCAACCTGCCAGCCTTACCTAACATTTATTCTAGCATGTTCTACATAATGATGACACCTCTCCATCATAGGGTTATCATCTTTTTTTGTCGAAAACAGGCAGAGGGCAGGCCAGTGACATACGGGGCCGGCCGGTGACATTGGGGGGTGGGCCAGTGATGTTGGGGGTAGGGAGGGTGACGTCCTAATTTGGAAATCGAGACAGGAACTTTTCGCCTGTGAAGCCCTTCCAAAAACTGGGCTGTCCAGGTGAAATCTGGACAAGTGGCAATCCTACTCCGTTATAATTGCTGAAAAATTCTGTATTTCATACATTTTCTATTAATAGGCTTGTGGTTGCTGCATTTTGTTGCTAATGCTAAAATTGGACTTAGTATAGGATCTCGCATACCCTATTTAATTGAAGAGATGCCTGGTGCACACAGGTATTGGTTCGGCCACCTCACAGCAATGACAACAAGAAAATTCCAATGGCACACAAGTCTGCATGAAGTCTTCAAGTGTTTATTAAGCGGAGTGCAATGCAATGTTTCCAGGAGAAAACTCCTTTGTCAAACATGTTTGACAAAGGGGATTTCTCCCCGAAACATTGCATTGCACTCTGCTTAATAAACACTTGAAGACTTCATGCAGACCTGTGTGCCATTGGAATTTAATGCTAAAATTGAGCACACATTATCATAGGAGGCACAGCGCCTAGAAAAGTGCATCGGGACTGTAGGGAGAGACTGGGCTTCCTTACCTTCCTCCCCCCTCCTCCCCGATCGTATCATCTCCGGGATGCACGAGCCCCTCCACCTCTCTGGCGCGCATGGGGAGCATTGTGTCCTTTCCTGAAGAACAGAACAGAGCCAGCAGCTCCCACCCACCCAATGTACAAAAAGTTCCTCTCCGCATAGGATGCATACTGTATTTTGATAGATAGGTCATTATAGGTCAGTATTGTCATTAATACTGTTTTAGTGTCAATAATATGACACAATGTCATATTATTACTTTATTACTCTGTTAGTAAACATGATTGTTAATGATTGATTAAAAGATTGTCACAGTGGAATTTTGATCCTTGCCTTATTATTATATGCAATGATTGACATTGGTTTTTGGTTTTGGCTGAAGTGGTTATAAATAAATGGTTTTTCAGTTGTATAAATATCTGTTTACAAGCGGGCAAGGATCACTGGATGAAACATTATAATAAAGCTGACTGATTGACATTTACCACAAGTCAGCTTCTGAGTCATTCAATGGGTATTATTGCAGGGGTAGAAATAGGTGCTTACTTCCCTGCAGTCTAAAAAAGCTTGGAAAGTGGGAATAACCCAAACATTATAAGAGATCAATCTAATCCTAAAAAACAAGTCAATTTTAACTACTACAGTCCTTGCTTTTTGTACGTGCTGCAAATGTTTCCCCCCCCCTTTAAAAAAAAAAACCATGGAAAAAGCCTGAGAGAACAATTTAAGCTAATTTTCTTAAAGCAGCGCAAGCTGTTAGTGCTGAAAAGGGCAAAAAATATGGGATAACAAAACTGAATCAAATTAGATTAAAATAACACACTGATAAACAAATTATTTGCCTAAAATAAAGAGCTCAGGAAGAAATAAGGAAAAATACCTTTTATAACTTATATAACAGCATCACCATGTGGTCATAAATGGAAGGAAAGCACATTTTATTTTCAATAAGGCATGATGCCGTATATTAAAGCGAACATTGTTTATATTATAAAAAGGCAAGCATTAAAAAAGCTTTGTCTAAGGAAAAAATACTAATTTAGTCTTCCTATACCCCTGTTCTGATTGATAACATCTATTACAGGGGGCTACAATAAATGCATACAACCATGCATTAATTGTGTATTTTATAGGCTGGCAAACAACATGTTGCTCACAAACCACTGGTTGGGGATCACTGGGTAACACACCTACTTGTATTTAAATTTCAATCAATCGTATTGAAGAAGAGTTAAATGGGGTTATGTAATAAAAGACACTAAGTTTGCCCAGGGGCAGTAACCTGTAGCAACCAATCAGCAGGTAGAATTTACTAGTCACCTGTTTAAATGCAATAATCTTATTGGTTGCCATCGGTTACTGCTCCTGGGCAAACTTCGTGCCTTATATTACATATGGGGGTATGGCTTTTAAAAAATACATTCATATCATTTAGGAAATGCGTACTGGTGTTCACTTGGTTGTATGAATTCCAAACAGTATTAGCAGTTAACATTATGGTTAAGGTCAATGAAAGGATGACCCCCCGTTAATAAAGTTATGGACATGCTTTGGACTACAAGAAAGTCATCCTGTACTTCAATATAGATGTAATATGCAATGGTGTGATATACAATGCAATTCCCACTAATAAAGTTATGCTTTCTTGTGATATACACCGCAATAGTCCCTTACTCTAAAATAAGGAAATTTGGTACATAAGCAATTTCCTCTTTGTAATTTTGCAGTTTAGGCATTACATAATGTAGTTATGATGTCTAGGGACACTAAGAGGTGATAGGCAGAAAGGACAGATTGATCTAAATAAGTCCAGGGATACCAAGAGTTTATAGCCAACAAATTGTCAGAAAGGAATAATCTATGATGTCTAGGGACACTAAGAGGTGCTAGGCTGAAAGGAAGGTGTTATGTTTTGGGTAGCTGAGGATGAATAAGAGTATAACAGTGCTTTATTAGCAGATTCATGCAGCCATTACACAACAGTAACTTTCACTTTTAAGATGACAGGAAGTATGCACAGTATGTCTTGAGCACAGTGACATCTACAGGCCATTTGTATAAACATCACAGGAGGCATGATCTAAATATGTCTATGGACACCAAGAGTTTATAGCCAACAAATAGTCAGAATGGAATAATCTATGATGTCTAGGGACACTAAGAGATGATAGGCAGAAAGGAAGGCATGATCTAAATATGTCTAGGGGCACCAAGAGTTTATAGCCAACAAATAGTCAGAAAGGACAGAATGATCTATTATGTCTAGGGACACTAAGGGGCACATTTACTTAGCTTGAGTGAAGGAATAGAATAAAAAATACTTCGAATTTCTAAGTATTTTTTTGGCTACTTCGGCCATCGAATTGGCTAATTTTAGTACGTCGTACCGACTACGACTTTGAACTAAAAACCGTTAGACTATTCGACCATTCGATAGTCGAAGAACTGTCTCTTTTAAAAAAACTTCGACCACCTACTTCGCCACCTAAAACCTACTGAGCATCAATGTTAGCCTATGGGGAAGGTCCCCATAGGCTTTCCTAGCTTTTTTTGATTCGAAGGATTTAATCCTTCGATCAAACGATTTTTCCTTTGATCGTACGAACGAAGGAAATTCGGTAAATCCTTCGACTTCGATATTCTAAGTCAAAGGATTTTACTTTGACGGTTAATTAACCCTCGATGTTCGACCCTAAGTACATGTGCCCCTAAGAGGTGATAGGCAGAAAGGACAGAATGCTCTAACTATGTCTAGGGACACCGTGAGTTTATAACCAGCAGAACTGATGTCATGATCTTATGATGTCTATGGACACCAAGGGACAGATTTTTCAAAATCTTAGATTAGAGTATGCCACAGAAAAATTTCTATTCATTCCTATGGAATTTTTAAAAAAGGTATTAATCAATGGGTGAAACTTAGAGCTCACCACGTTTTTAAAAATCCCATAGTCTAAGGCCCAAAGGCCTCAGAGGTAGTGAGGACCAAGGGAGGAGAAAACAATGTCCAAGTTCGCAGTACAGATAAGGATGAGACGAGAGAATGGTCAAACAGGCAACAAGATCAGTCCAGGCAGAAGAGGTTCAAGGTCGAGGAATTAAGGCAAAGGTCGGTACACGGATAACAAAGATTTCACAAGATCACACCCAGGAATAGCAAGCTAAAACCTATAATTGGGCACAGGTGAATTCCCAGAGCTCCTTAATATAGTCCCAGGTTTGGCGCCAATTTGGACGCATCGGCGTCATAACGTGCGTGCGGACGCGCTGACGTCAGCGACCGACGCGCTGACGTGTGCGACTGACGCCGGCGCCCATTATTGACGCCGACGTTTGTTCCGTCGCCGGCGACCAGATTGCGAGAAGAGGTCGTCATCGTCCGACTGCGTCCGTGAGGAACCTGGGAGCCGCCATCTTGGACGCCATCTTGGCCACCATTTTGTAAGCTGAATTCGGACTCCATTACAGTACCCCCCTCCCTAGGGGGGGCCTCAGGACCACCTGGGTTAGAAGGAAACTGTCGATGAAATTTTCGGACCAGGAGAGGAGCATGGACATCCGAACTTCTTACCCAGGAGCACTCCTCAGGGCCGAACCCCTTCCACTCGATGAGGTATTGTAGGGTACCCCTCGAAACCCGGGAGTCCAGGATTCTTTTCACCTCAAATTCCTGATGACTGTCCACCATGACAGGAGCTGAGGAGAAAGAAGAAGAAGAAGTACCTGCAGGTTTGAGTAAGGAGACATGGAAGGCGTTTGGAATCCGCATTTCCGGGGGAAGTTGCAAACGGACCGCCACCGGATTGATGACCTCAGCGATGGGGAAGGGACCAATAAACTTGGAACCAAGTTTAGGAGAGGGGACTTTTAGACGAATGTTCCGTGTAGACAGCCAAACCTTGTCACCGGGTGCATACGGAGGGGAAGGAATTCTTCTCTGATCAGCGAATTTCTTCTGGACCAAGGAACTTTTTTCCAAATTGACGACAGTGGCGTGCCAGATGGCCGACATGTGGGCAGCTTGGTCATTGGCGGCAGGGACATTGGTAAGTAATAAGTCCTGAGGAAAAGCCAAAGGATTAAGACCATACATACAGAAAAACGGAGATTTTCCAGAAGAAACATGTAAGGCATTATCATGCGCAAATTCAGCCCATGGAAGCAGATCAGCCCAATCGTCCTGGCACAAAGATACGTGGCATCAGAGGAATTGTTCAAGGGCCTGATTAACCCTCTCTGCCGCTCCATTAGACTGTGGGTGATAAGAAGAGGAAAACTGAAGAGAAACACCAAGGGCTTTACACAGGGACCTCCAAAACTTGGAAACGAATTGCGATCCACGGTCAGAGACAATTTCGGCAGGGAAATCGTGGAGGAGAAAAATGTGTTTAATAAACAGTGAGGAAAGTTCGGGAGCAGAGGGGAGTTTCCGAAGAGGAGTAAAATGTGCCACTTTGCTGAATCTATCAATGACCACCCAAATAACTGTGTAACCAGAGGAATTAGGGAGATCCACAATGAAGTCCATAGATAGATGAGTCCATGGACGGGAAGGAATAGGTAGTGGTAGGAGTAACCCCTTAGGAGGGGAATGTCCAGACTTGGATACAGCACACACAGAGCAAGAAGAAACAAAGTCTTTGACATCTTTTCTTAAAGAAGGCCACCATACAAGACGAGACAAGAGTTCAGTGGTCTTTCTGATTCCTGGATGACCGGCCTGTTTGGAGCTGTGGGACTGGACCAGAATAGAATGACGAAGTTCCGGAGGGACAAAGGCGACACCAACAGGAGTTCCAACAGGAGCAGAAGATTGAATAGACAATAATTGAGAGGCCAAAGAGGGAAATAGAGCAGCGATGATCTTTGTAGGAGGCACAACGGATTCCGGTTCTGCAGGATTGAGATCTTCGAGAAGAAAACTTCTGGAAAGAGCGTCCGCCTTCCTGTTCCTAGCACCAGGCCGAAAGGTTAAAATGAAATTAAAGCGAGAGAAGAATAGTGCCCACCTAGCTTGACGAGGATTGAGGCGTTTGAGTGTCTGGATATACTATATTTTTATGGTCTGTATAAATGGTCACAGGAACAGAAGAACCCTCCAGCAAATGTCTCCATTCTTCTAGAGCAAGCTTGACGGCCAGTAACTCACGATTTCCCACATCATAATTTTGTTCAGAAGAGGAGAATTTTTTCGAAAAGAAGGCACAGGGATGTAGTTTTCCATCAGAAGACGCCCTTTGAGACAAAATTGCTCCAGCACCGACATCTGAAGCATCCACTTCAATGAAGAATGGTTGGAGAGGTTCTGGGTGTCTGAGAATGGGAGCGGAAGAAAAAGAAGTTTTAAGAGTCTTGAATGCCTCCAAAGCTAAAGGTGACCAATGCTGAGGCTTACCCCCTTTTCGGATGAGGGAAAGAATGGGAGCAACCTTGGACGAAAAACCCCTTAATGAATTGTCTGTAATAGTTGGCGAAGCCAATGAATCTTTGGATAGCTTTAACACTGGTGGGGAGAGGCCAGTCCTGGATAGCGGAAACTTTAGCAGGATCCATTCTGAAGCCTTGTTGCGAAATGATGTAACCAAGGAAGGAGATGGACGAAACTTCAAAGGAACACTTCTCCAACTTGGCGAATAGATTATTTCTCCGTAAACGGGAAAGGACTTCTTGGACTTGAAGACGGTGCTCAGCAAGCTTCTTGGAAAAAATAAGAATATCGTCCAAGTACACCACCACGTATTGACCCAACAAATCTCTGCAAATTTCATTTACAAATTCCTGAAAGACCGCGGGGGCGTTGCAGAGGCCGAATGGCATCACAAGATACTCGTAATGCCCGTCACGAGTGTTAAATGCGGTCTTCCACTCGTCTCCTTCTCTGACCCGGATTAAATTATAAGCCCCACGAAGATCTAATTTGGTGAAAAGACAAGCCCCCTTGAGTTGGTCGAACAGTTCAGAGATGAGGGGAAGGGGATAACAATTTTTAATTGTAATTTTGTTTAAACCCCTATAGTCAATGCAGGGCCGCAAACCTCCATCTTTCTTTTCTACAAAGAAGAAGCCAGTTCCAGCCGAGGAAGAAGAAGGACGAATAAAACCTCTTTGCAGATTCTCTTGGATGTATTCCTTCATGGCACGGGTTTCAGAAGGGGAAATCGGATAGGTGCGGCTTCTGGGAGGCATGGTTCCGGAAGAAGTTCGACGGGGCAATCATAGGGGCGATGGGGAGGCAGAACTCCGGCCGACTTTTTATTGAAGACATCAGAAAAGGCTTGGTAAATAGAGGGCAGAGAAGAATTTGGAGACACAGATGAAACTTTAATGAGGGATTTGGTGGGTAAACAATTTTGTTGGCAGAAAGGACTCCAACGGGAGATTTGAGACGAAGCCCAGTCTATTACTGGGTTTTGGGTATTCAACCAGGGCAGACCAAGCACAATGGGAGTGGAAGGACAGTCAATTAACAGAAAAGACAATCTTTCTAGATGCATGGTTCCCACAATAACAGAAAGTTCATCTGTGGAGTGAGAAATAATAGCAGAAGATAACGGTCGATCATCAATCGCCAAAGCACGAAGGGGAACAGCCAGAGATTGCAGGGGAATGGAGTGACTTTCAGCGAAGACTTTATCCATGAAATTCCCAGCTGCGCCGGAATCAAGGAAGGCTTCGGAAGAAATCGTCTGGGTTCCAAAACGAATCTGCACAGGAAGGAGGAAGCGTTGAGCAGAAGAATGGGGAGAAGGACCAATTCCACCCAGGTAAGTCTCCCCAGTCTTACCTAGGTGCTGACGTTTCCCGGCTTCACTGGGCACTCATAGGCGAAGTGGGATTTTCCGCCACAGTAGAGGCAAAGTCCAGCAGCCCTTCTCCGAAGCTTTTCCTGTTCGGTTAGACGGGCCCGTCCGATCTGCATAGGTTCTTCCATAGGCAGGGAAGAAGAAGCAGAAGCCGCAGGAGTTGGAGAAGGCAAGGTGGAAGCCGGATTGGGAAGGAAGGGTCTTTGAAAACGAGGAGCCAGAGTAGGTTGAGACCTGTGGAATCTTTTGGTTGGGGAGCGCTCTCTGTCGAGCTCAGCTTGGAACTCCCTCTGCCGAGTATCGATCTTTATGGCCAAGGCGACTAGATCTTCCCAGCGGGATGGAATTTCCCTGGACACCAGATCATTCTTTATACGTATCGCCAGGCCGTTGTAAAAGGCAGCGTGATACCCGTCATTATTCCACGACGTTTCTGCAACCAGGGTGCGAAATTCGATGGCGTACTCTGATACAGAGCGAGTTCCCTGTTGAAGATGGAACAGGCGTGCGGAAGCAGCTGTAGCACGACCCGGAGCATCAAACACAACACGAAGTTCGCGGACAAAGAGTCTGGCATTGTCAATAATAGGATCTTCCTTCTCCCATAGCGGTGAAGCCCACTCCAATGCCTTCCCTTGCAGGCGGGAAAAAATGAAGCCCACCTTGGCACGTTCAGAGACGAATTGGCTGGGTGCGAGTGCAAAGTGGACCTCGCACTGGTTGATAAACCCGCGGCAAGCTTCGGGGTCACCACTGTAGAGTGGGGGAGCTGGAATGCGGGGCTCGGAGACCTGGAGAGGAGCCACGGGTACAGGTACAGGAACAGGATCAGCAGGTGTTAGGGCCGACAACTTTGCCAGTACAGTTTCCAAGGCTTGACAAAAATGCGACTGCTGTACCTCATAGGACTGCATCCGGGAAGCCAGACCACGAAGCGCTCCACAGACATCAGGTGGCGCTGGGTTTTCCTCGGAAGGGTACATGGCCCAATTATAATGTAAGGCCCAAAGGCCTCAGAGGTAGTGAGGACCAAGGGAGGAGAAAACAATGTCCAAGTTCGCAGTACAGATAAGGATGAGACGAGAGAATGGTCAAACAGGCAACAAGATCAGTCCAGGCAGAAGAGGTTCAAGGTCGAGGAATTCAGGCAAAGGTCGGTACACGGATAACAAAGATTTCACAAGATCACACCCAGGAATAGCAAGCTAAAACCTATAATTGGGCACAGGTGAATTCCCAGAGCTCCTTAATATAGTCTAAGGTTTGGCGCCAATTTGGACGCATCAGCGCCATAACGTGCGCGCGGACGCGCTGACGTCAGCGACCGACGCACTGACGTGTGCGACTGACGCCGGCGCCCATTATTGACGCTGACGTTTGTTCCGTCGCCGGCGACCAATCAGATTGCGAGAAGAGGTCGTCATCGTCCAACTGCGTCCGTGAGGAACCTGGGAGCCGCCATCTTGGACGCCATCTTGGCCACCATTTTGTAAGCTGAATTCGGACTCCATTACACATAGGAATGAACAGAAAGTGTGTGAGGTTTTCTTCAATGAGCTCTAATCTCACTTATTTATAAATCTGCTGCCAAGAGTTTAGCCAGCAAAAACAACAGCATTATTTTATGATGTCTAGGGAAACCAAGAGTTTAGCCAGCAGATACACAGAGAGACCGCATAATCTAGTGATGTCTAGGGAAACCAATAGTTTAGCCAGCAGATAGGCAGAAAGACCGCATAATCTAGTGATGTCTAGGGACACCAATATGCTATAACCAGCACATTGGGGAACATTGATGATACCTAAGTGAAGTCTGTCTGAGTTAAAAGAAATTTGTAATAGTTTTGTAATTGAAATATTAGCCATTTTTAGCCTGCTAATATAATGAATTTACAGTGCCCCTGCTGTTCAGTTTGGTTGACTGTACAAAGATTAAAAAAAAATAGTTAAAAAATTAAAGTTAAATCTTCTTGCTCTGCCTAGAACTGACTAGATATATTTCAGATAACTTTTCTTTACTTGGTAATTTAATTTTCCAAGCACAGAAAATTCTCAATTTTTCTGTTTAAATTAATTTTCTTCTGAAAAGCTGTGTGAAAACTTGAAAACTAAAACAAAATAAACAAAAGCATGTTTTGCAGCTTTTTGGAATATGAAGATGTTTCTTTATTTGTATTCATTTATTTAGCAAACATATGTGCCATTAGCAGGATTTATCTCAGCGCTGCCTATGTATCAGATTAGAAAAATTGAATAAAAAGTATATCTAATAAGAACAAACCAGTGGGGCATATTATAAGCAAATTATGGCTGCAATATTGATGTTGACAAAACACTAAAAGTAAATGTTAATCCCCTCATCATATAGTTTTCACACATATAGTACATACATGGCTCTGTTTTGAAAGATGAAAGTTTAAAGGTGAATTACATTTATTGCATATTAAAATATTTACTGGAGCTATTATGTTAGAGAAAGAGAGAAATCTGTCAGTTAAGAGATCTTTGATTGAACGAACATGCTCACCAGAAAGGCACCGGTGGATCAATTGTTCAATAACTCAGACTTCTTCTAATAAATAATGCTCTCCAGGCTTGTACAGTTTATCTTCCACAGATAACAGTGTGCTCAGAGACCTTCAATCTAGAATATTACCCCAAGGTCAGGTGAATTTTCAAATGAAAAGAATTTGAATTTCAAGCTATTTTTTGTGTACTTCGACTAGGGAATAGTCCAAATTCGATTTTAATTTTTTTAAAAAAAAAAAACCCGAAAATTAGAATATCTAAATTTATTGTGGATTATTGTCTCTTTAAAAATTCAGCTTCCACCATTCACCATCTAAAACCTGCAGAATTGCTATTTTAGCCTATGGGGCCCCCTCCTAGAACCTATTCAGAGTCAATTGGTGGACTTTGAAAAATCTAAGTTTTTTGGGGAAAAACTTTGAATCGAATTTGATCAAATGTGCTATTTCTTTTGATTCGTACGGTTCTAATTTGGCCGAATACGGACCTATTTGACCCAAAAAAACTTCAACTTAAATTCGGTTGGTCTTTTTGAATTCCCTTGATAAATATGCCCCTAAGGGGCAAAATGTGTCATTAGGAAAACTGCAGTCTTTATTATTATTATCACCATTTGATAAATACACTGCTGAAGTGGGTGAGTTTTTCTGTGATGAGCTCTAATCACCCACATTGATAAATCTGCCCAAAAATATGAGAAGCCAGAATAAAGCCCTGCCCACTGTTGGACTGGGGGGTCTGGACCCACTGGGACTGCAGTAATAAGGGTCTGCACATACCCACCCAGGCCCCCAACACCCACATCTCTGCCAATTCCACTGGTCCCCCACACCAGACGCAGTTCTCCTCCACCGGCTTCCCCCCACCCCTCCAGTGAGTACCTGCTTTTCATCTGCATTTCATCAGACGAGGGTTGGGGAAGGTCAGGGAGTGATATTTTAAGGCTGGCAGGGGACAGTGGGTCTGGACCAGTGGGCCCATTGGATTGTTTTCCCTGCATCCCGCTGGCATGTAGGGACATAGTCACAAGAGCTTGCACTTAAAATGCAGGAATCCAACACCAATCAGTGGAAATGTGATTTATTAACTGGAAGCATTGTAATAAAAACAAGATGTGTTAATATCATTGGCCATTTTAAGCAAAGACCCCTTTTTTTATTATGAGTGTTTATCTCCCAGATAGGTTTGATCTCCCCAGGCCTCCATCATACCAGAAGATTGTGAAGAATTTATGTTTTTTGTCAGAAACATTTAGTAGAATGTAAATCCCTGGTCTGTAACGTCACTGAGGGATTGTAAAGTGACTAAGGCTCAGAGGCCAAGACCCAGAGTTATTGCAGTATGAATAAATTGTATGTCTCTATTATCTGAAGCAGGTGCATGCAGGAATTTATGTAAATGCACTGAAATGACATTAAATATTGAAAAGAAGTCACAGAGAAGTCAGTTAAATGCTGGATTTTAAAGGTTAGGATTTATACATCACATTCTCAGGATATTACAGTATATTGCAGTACCAATTGGCCTGATCAGTTGAGCTTCTTATTATATAAAATACTATATGTATTTATGAATGTGGCACACCAAGCAGCAGTGATCTGCTTTAGGCCTCCAACAAACCACAGTCAAAGCCTGATTTTACATGCCTGGATATTACGTTTTCCTGGAGATGACGCTGTTATTTCTCAGTTATTTTTGTCCTGGATTTAAATTGAAATGCTGTTCTTTATGGCCACCAGGAGAATGTAATATCAGGGTTTCCAAGTGGCAGACATAGGTTCTGAGTTTATCATGTGTTTCCATTGTATAAAAGTTTTGTTTGGAAAAATGTACTGTCCGAGTTAAATAAATATTTGTTTTTCTAATATTTTTTTAATTGCTTTTTCTTATCTACTTTTTGTTTTGTTCGGGATTTTTAAAATATAGGGCCTAAGGCGCCAGTACAACAAGAGGAAAACATAAAGGAGAAATAAAAAGTTTTTACTTTTCACTCATCAGTAAAGAGTTTCACCTTTTCTTCATCTATCCTACTACAGTATATAGAAGCAAAAAAAGACAATCAATAACCCTTAGCTGAAGAGCAAATAAATACATTAAAGGAATAACTGAGCTTGCAAGAAGAAAGTCAGAGCATGCATTTACAGGCAAAAAAATAAATACATAGAAAGGTCTGTATTTAATAGTGAAAGTGATGTCAATCAGGCAAAAAAAAACTTATTTTTTTTCAGTATAAAACAAAGAACTTCCCAGTTGCCTGTTAAAACAGACTGTTCTAAGAAAAGTCAAATTGTACATGTTGTGTGTTGGTGTGAGTATATGTGTCAGTGGGTTTGTTTGTTTATTTTGCACATCTGGTCATTTATAGTCACTTACCATAATATTACACACCTCCCTAACTTTTCCTTGCTAACTCGAGGAAGGAACTGCTTGCAAAAATGACTGGCTTAGTTAGCCATTGATTGATTAAATATATTTTTTACAAGATCCAGTTCCTCCTTTCTCTTGAATTGTGCTTAATACAAGGAAATAGCTGTAACATAGTAAGTGACTATATCACTATATGTTACAAGTATGGGATTCATTATCTGAAAATATGTTATCCAGAGTGCTCTAAATTACAGAAATGCCATACTTTATACTTGGTGGTAACTAAGCAGCATGAATCCATATTGGAAGGTAAAACTAGGGATGCACCGAATCCACTATTTTGGATTTGGCCGAACCCCCAAATTCTTCACGTAGGATTTGGCCGAATACTGAATCCAAATCCTAATTTGCACATGCAAATTAGGGGAAAACATTTTTTACTTCCTTGTTTTCTGACAAAAAAAGCACGCAATTTCCCACTCCGCCCCTTATTTAAATATGCAAATAAGGATTCGGATTCGACAGCCTGACAGAAGATTCGGCTGAATCCGAATCCTGCTGAAAAAGGCTGAATCCTGGCCGAATCCAGAAACGAATCCTGGATTCAGTGCATCCCTAGGTAAAACATCCTTTTGGCTTTATTTTATGTATAAAAGAGTTTTAGCACAGTCATGGAATGGAAAGATTTTTTTAGAATACGCAGTGCAGTTTTGGTCTCTAGTGCTCAAAAAAGATATTACTGAAATAAAGCATAGCGAGAGAATAGTCACTAGGATAATAATGGATACTGAATGTCTTAGTATCTCGGAATCTTGTGTTGTTTATACTGGAGAAGAGGTTCGTAAAGGAGAATTATACTCCTGCACAAACAATTGTTCCCCCCTTCCTGCTTCCTCCCTGCAAAATCTATTACTTTAAAAAGTGACCCTGGATGTAAAGCTGACCTATTGGTGCAGAGTAGTGCAGTGGAGATCTCAGGTGCCATATTGCATGTCTTTGGATTCGGTGACACTGAGCTTTTTTACACATACACAGTTGGAACCAGTCCACTGTTAGCACCAACTACACAAGTACCAGAAAGCTCCAAAAAGATACAGAAGGCCCCCTTAACTAATGACCAGTGGGCCACTCTTCCCTACTACCAACCCTGTTAGACAGTGATATCCAATCAGTAGCTGGTGAGCAACAATCGCTTACCAACCCCTTAGATGTTGATTCCAGTGGCCTCACTACAGGTGCTTATTTTTCAGGGGCAGATTTATCAAAAAAAAAAATTAAAATTTCGAGCTAAAAAAATTGAAACCTCAAATTTCGAAATCTACTGTCTCTTTATAAATTCTACCATTCTCAATCTAAAACCTGCCAAATTGCTGTTTTAGCCTATAGGGGACCTCCTAGAACCTATTTGGAGTAAATTTGTGGAATTTGTGAATAATGAAGGGTTTTTTTGGGGGGGGAAAGATGGCACCTATGATCTCCACAGCGGAGCACAGTGCATGTGGCTTTTGTCTCTGTGGGGGTTTACTTCAGCAGGTCGTATGATAGTCAAGTATGAAAATGTGGACTGCACATTAACATTTCTGATACATTTTGAGCAGAAGGCCTTGGAAACGTGTATCCTTTGAGGTTAGAAGAAAGAAGGTTTAATTTTTCTACAGTACAAGTTGTGCAATTGTCGATTTCTCTCTCTGAAGCAGTTGTATTGCAGATATGAATACTCTTAGTTAAAAACTGGTTCCAGGGACAGGTCCATTTGCTGTTTGGACACAGGAAGAATTCTTTCCCACCAGAGGCAAACTGGAGACAGATTCAGATTTAATCTACTTCTTTTTGATCAAATTTATGTTAAGTATAATTTATGCAGGCAAACGTTTAATCAGCATGGATGTGGGTGTAGGGGGGGTTTAACTTTTTTAATCACCATGTACATACATACGTTAAAGCAAGTGAATGTTTTTTTTTCGCAGCAAAGCAACTATTATGTTGGTTCCCCTATCCCCGAAAAAAGGTCAATGCATTTTTGCTGCATTTGTCAAACACTTTTTATTACAACTTTATTTTTAAACTACTAAATTGCTCCACTTAATGTAAACAATAATATCTACTGATGCCTGTGTATTCCCTGAAGAAGTATACTGATTGGCCCTAATGCCAGCCAAATCTCAGGAGGGGGAATTCTGCAATAAAACAGTAGACTGCCGTTTTAATCGAGATGCTGTGATTAACAAGAATTAACCTCCATGCAAGCAGAAAATGAGAAGGGGACTTAAAATAAACTGAAACTTGTTTTAAATAATGATACTTCACTGTTGATTTTATCTGATTGTACACAAGTGTTACACGTGTAAATCCGAAGATATTTTATGCCATTTCGGCACTGTTTTAAGCTGACAAACAGACTAATGGTAATGCCTTTTACAGCACTGGTTATTAGGTTGACAAATTATAAAAAGTTCCACCAATTTCTCTTCCCCTGTTGCATTCAGCTGATGTACTTTTTGGCATTAAACACTGTTGTGTGAATTTTTGTAAAGGAATGTGAACAGACGGGCAAAAATATTAGAAAAATCTTTCTGGGGTTTTTGTGGAATATGTGGTCCATATTTTTCTGTAAACTGCCTAATTATAGTGAATGGCATAGAGTCCAATGGCATTAGGGTTTGTAGTTTGCATGCTAGCTAACAAAGTGGAGCAAAATATTTGAAAGATAACATGGAAAACAGAGGGAGGTCCATGGCAATGTGAAATCATGGGTCCTACTTTGGGAAAAAGTAATGATAACCTCACTGGTGTTTTGCTGCTGTTGGTGGGTTGCTTTAGAGCAGTGGGAGAGCTTTAGAGCAGTTTAACAAAAGACTAGACTTCCCTACACAGTAAACTGTAATGGGTGCTTAATAAATCTTTTTTTCACATATAGGTTTTAATGATTTTTTTTTAGATATATGGTTTATTATTGTGGTTCCTGAGGACAACATTTTCCTACTGCAAATAACTCAAACTGCTGTCTTGTGCTGCTATATATTTAGCAGACCAGTTAAGATCTGCCAATGACTTGCACCTTTAAAGTTTTATTGCAGCAGATAAAAGATGTTGCCTTGAGGAATAGAGATGGCGCGAACTGTTCGCCGGCGAACTTGTTCGCGCGAACATCGGGTGTTCGCGCTCGCCGGAAGTTCGCGAACGTCGCGCGACGTTCGCCATTTTGGGTTCGCCATTGTTGGCGCTTTTTTTTGCCCTCTCACCCCAGACCAGCAGGTACATGGCAGCCAATCAGGAAGCTCTCCCCTGGACCACTCCCCTTCCCTATAAAAACCGAAGCCCTGCAGCTTTTTTTCACTCTGCCTGTGTGTGCTGAAGAGATAGTGTAGGGAGAGAGCTGCTGCCTGTTAGTGATTTCAGGGACAGTTGAAAGTTTGCTGGCTAGTAATCGTTTTGATACTGCTCTGTTATTGGAGGGACAGAAGTCTGCAGGGGTTTGAGGGACATTTAAGCTTAGGTAGCTTTGCTGGCTAGTAATCTACCTTCTACTGCAGTGCTCTGTATGTAGCTGCAGTGGGCAGCTGTCCTGCTTCTGATCTCATCTGCTGACTGCTGCAATAGCAATAGTCCTTGTAAGGACTGCTTTTATTTATTTTTTTGTTGTTTTACTACTACTACTACTACTACTACTACTACTATAAGAGCCCAGTGCTATTAGTCTAGCAGTGTTGGGGAGTGGGACTGGTGTGCTAATCTGCTGCTCCTAGTAGTTCAGCAGCACCAACTTTAATTTTTTTTTTTTTAATATTCATTCTTTTTTTATTTAACTTTTTTTTATTTTACTACCGCTGTAGTAGTGTATAAGTTGACCTTTTAGGCATTATTTGCCCTGTAGGCATTTTTTGCCCAGTGTGTTATTCAACCAACTGCTATCTAGCTGTGTGACCGTGTTCACATTCTGTCTAAATATCCATAATATTACCGTCTCCAGAAAAAACACCGGAGTGACTTTTTTCAAGCAGCCATAATAAATTTTACGTAATCCGTATCCATCGCTGTAGTAGTGTATAAGTTGACCTTTTAGGCATTATTTGCCCTGTAGGCATTTTTTGCCCAGTGTGTTATTCAACCAACTGCTATCTAGCTGTGTGCCCGTGTTCACATTCTGTCTAAATATCCATAATATTACCGTCTCCAGAAAAAACACCGGAGTGACTTTTTTTCAAGCAGCATTCTTATATTTTACGTAATCCGTATCCACCGCTGTGTATACGTTGACCTTGTAGGCATTATTTGCCCTGTAGGCATTTTTTGCCCAGTGTGTTATTCAACCAACTGCTATCTAGCTGTGTGCCCGTGTTCACATTCTGTCTAAATATCCATAATATTACCGTCTCCAGAAAAAACACCGGAGTGACTTTTTTTCAAGCAGCATTCTTATATTTTACGTAATCCGTATCCACCGCTGTGTATACGTTGACCTTGTAGGCATTATTTGCCCTGTAGGCATTTTTTGCCCAGTGTGTTATTCAACCAACTGCTATCTAGCTGTGTGCCCGTGTTCACATTCTGTCTAAATATCCATAATATTACCGTCTCCAGAAAAAACACCGGAGTGACTTTTTTTCAAGCAGCATTCTTATATTTTACGTAATCCGTATCCACCGCTGTGTATACGTTGACCTTGTAGGCATTATTTGCCCTGTAGGCATTTTTTGCCCAGTGTGTTATTCAACCAACTGCTATCTAGCTGTGTGACCGTGTTCACATTCTGTCTAAATATCCATAATATTACCGTCTCCAGAAAAAACACCGGAGTGACTTTTTTCAAGCAGCCATAATAAATTTTACGTAATCCGTATCCATCGCTGTAGTAGTGTATAAGTTGACCTTTTAGGCATTATTTGCCCTGTAGGCATTTTTTGCCCAGTGTGTTATTCAACCAACTGCTATCTAGCTGTGTGCCCGTGTTCACATTCTGTCTAAATATCCATAATATTACCGTCTCCAGAAAAAACACCGGAGTGACTTTTTTTCAAGCAGCATTCTTATATTTTACGTAATCCGTATCCACCGCTGTGTATACGTTGACCTTGTAGGCATTATTTGCCCTGTAGGCATTTTTTGCCCAGTGTGTTATTCAACCAACTGCTATCTAGCTGTGTGACCGTGTTCACATTCTGTCTAAATATCCATAATATTACCGTCTCCAGAAAAAACACCGGAGTGACTTTTTTTCAAGCAGCATTCTTATATTTTACGTAATCCGTATCCACCGCTGTGTATACGTTGACCTTGTAGGCATTATTTGCACAGTGTTTTCTTCAAACCGCCATCTAGCTGTGTGAGCTTGTTCACATTTTGTCTAAATATTGATAATATTATCGTCTCTAGAAAAACCACTTGAGTTACTTTTTTTCAAGCAGCATTCATATATTTTACGTAATCCGTATCCACCGCTGTAGTAGTGTATACATTGATCTTGTAGGCATTATTTGCACACTGTTTTCTTCAAACTGCCATCTAGCTGTGTGTATTATCGTTTCCAGAAAAACCAACTGAGTTTTTGTTGTTGTTGTTTTTTTAAAAATAATGCCAGGCAAAGGCAGGCCGCCACGCAGAGGCCGTGCTAGGGGCCGTGCTGCTATGCAATCCTGTGGCCCTAGCAAATTGCCCAGTTTTAAAAAGCCAATGACCCTGAACTCCCAAAATGCTGAAGAGGTAGTTGACTGGCTTACACAGCACACCCCATCCTCTACCGTTTCTAACTTTACCACAACATCCTCCTCATCCTCCACTGCTATGGCCACCCCACGTAACACTTCCTCCACCACCGGTGCCCCTTCTTCACTGGAGTCAGAGGAGTTATTTTCCCATGAGTTTCTTGAACTGAGTAATGCGCAACCATTATTGGCAGAAGAAGATGAAGGAGATGAGGACGTTACACCAGATTTAATTCTGGCAGAGAACACGACAGAGATGGACATAATGATGAGTGATGAGGAGGAGGTCCCCGCTGCTGCTTCCTTCTGTGATGTGTCAGAAGAAATTGATGCATCTGAGGAGAATGATGATGAGGAGATTGATGTTTTGTGGGTGCCTAGTAGAAGAGAGCAAGAGGAGGGTAGTTCAGATGGAGAGACGGAGAGTCAGAGAGGCAGTAGGAGAATAAGACTTAGAAGAAGCAGGGAGGACAGCCCGCAGGGATCAGTAGGGCAACAACATGTATCGGCACCTGTGTTCAGCCAGCCAACGCACCCGCCATTGCCGCCAATGCCGCCAACTTCTACTGTTACCGCCAGATCGCACACTTCCAAAAAGTCAGCAGTGTGGGATTTTTTTAATGTGTGTGCCTCTGACAAAAGCATTGTAATTTGCAATGAGTGCAGTCAGAAACTGAGCCTTGGTAAGCCCAACAGCCACATAGGTACAACTTCTATGCGAAGGCACATGAGCGGCAAGCACAAAGCACTTTGGGAGCAACACCTCAAAGGCAACAGGCAAACTAAAAGCCACACTCCTTCTGGTCCAGCATCTTACTGCTCTACCTCTGCTCTCCTTGACCCATCTGAACCACCCTCCACTCCGCCTTCCACCTTGACCACCTGTTCCCATTCCCAGTCATCTGCCACCAGCCAAGTTTCTGTGAAGGCCATGTTTGAGCGTAAGAAGCCAATGTCTGACTGTCACCCCCTTGCCCGGCGTCTGACAGCTGGCTTGTCTGCACTCTTAGCCCGCCAGCTTTTACCATACCAGCTGGTGGACTCTGAGGCCTTCCGCAAATTTGTAGCAATTGGGACACCGCAGTGGAAGGTACCCAGCCGCAATTTTTTTTCTAAAAAGGGAATACCACACCTGTACCAACATGTGCAGAGCCAAGTTACCGCATCTCTGTCACTTAGTGTTGGGCCAAAGGTCCATATGACTACTGACGCATGGTCCTCCAAGCATGGTCAGGGCAGGTATGTCACCTACACTGCCCACTGGGTGAACTTGGTAATGGCTGGGAATGGGAAGCAGGGAATGGGTAGCTCAACAACAACAACAACAGTGGAGTTGGTGTCACCGCCACGGATTGCACGCGGTTCTGCCACCACCTCTACTCCTCCATCGCTCTCTACCTCGTCTTCTTCCTCTTCTTCTTCTTACTCTGCTGCTGGGTCCTCCTTCTCCTCCTCCACACCTGTGCACCCCCAGCTCCCCCTAGGCTATTCGACGTGCCAGGTACGCCGTTGTCACGCTGTCTTGGGGATGACGTGCCTGGAAAGCAAAAACCATACCGGATCTGTACTCCTGTCATCTCTGCAGTCACAGGCCGATCGGTGGCTGACCCCACACCAACTGCAGATCGGAAAAGTGGTGTGTGACAATGGAAGCAATCTGTTGGCAGCGTTGAGACTGGGCAATTTAACACATGTGCCCTGCATGGCACATGTGTTAAATTTAATAGTCCAACGTTTTGTCTCCAAGTACCCAGGATTCCAGGACGTTCTCACCCAGTCCAGAAAGGTGTCGGCCCATTTCAGACGTTCCTACACAGCCATGGCACGCCTTGCTGACATTCAGCAGCGCTACAACATGCCAGTCAGGCGTTTGATTTCTGACAGCCAGACTCGCTGGAATTCAACGCTCCTTATGTTGGAACGTCTGCTGCAACAACAAAGGGCCGTCAACGAGTACCTTTTTGAACTGGCTGGTAGGACTGGATCTGCAGAGCTGGGGATTTTTTTCCCCCGTTACTGGGTGCTTATGCGCGATGCCTGCAGGCTCATGCGACCTTTTGAAGAGGTGACAAATATGGTCAGTCGCACCGAAGGCACCATCAGCGACCTAATACCCTTCGCTTTCTTCCTGGAGCGTGCCGTGCGACGAGTGACAGATGAGGCTGTAGACCAGCGTGACGAGGAGCTGGAAGCGCACGATTTATGGTCGGAATCACCAGAACGAACCCAGGCACCTGCTGCAACGCAGGGAGAGGTGCCAGAAGTGGAGTCAGAGGAGGAAGGTGGCTTTGTGGAGGAGGAGGAGGAGGACCAACAGGAGCAGGCTTCCCAGGGGGCTAGTGGTGACCTTTTGGGGACCCCTGGTCTTGTACGTGGCTGGGGGGAGGAGACCGTGGATGATGCAGTCCTTGATAATGAGGAAGCGGAGATGGATAGCTCTGCATCCAACCTTGTGAGAATGGGGTCTTTCATGCTGTCATGCCTGTTGAAGGACCCCCGTATCAAGAGGCTTAAGGAGAAGGACCTGTACTGGGTCGCAACGCTACTAGACCCTCGGTACAAGCATAAAGTGTCAGAAATGTTACCAACATACCACAAGTCCGAAAAGATGCGGCATTTACAAACCAGCCTGCAAAACATGTTGTACAATGCTTTTAAGGGTGATGTCACTTCAGGAACTCATCAACATTCCAGGGGCAGAGGTGCCAGTAATCCTGCCACGAGCACACCTGCAAGGACAAAGCCCTTTGGCCGGTCTGTAACATCAGACATGCAAATGTTTTTCTGTCCAAGGCAGCGCCACAACCCTTCTGGATCCACCCTCAAAGAACGCCTCGACCGGCAGGTAGCGGACTACCTGGCATTAACTGCAGATATCGACACTCTGAGGAGCGATGAACCCCTGGACTACTGGGTGCGCAGGCTTGATCTGTGGCCAGAGCTGTCACAATTTGCCATGAACCTCTTGTCTTGCCCAGCCTCAAGTGTGCTCTCAGAAAGGACCTTCAGTGCAGCAGGAGGGATTGTAACTGAGAAGAGAACTCGCCTAGGTCACAAAAGTGTCGATTACCTGACCTTTATTAAAATGAATGAGGGGTGGATCTCGGAGGGTTACTGCACGCCGGAAGACTTGTTCTGACTTCTATGCAGCTGTCCTTCTCTTCAAGCCTCATGACTCCACACACAGCTGTCCTTTAGCGTCCTCCTCCCTCCGCCACCGTTACAAACTAGGGTGCAAACCCTACTGGTTTAATTTTTTCTGGCCTCAGTGGCTGCAACCAAAAAAACTGGGCAAACAATGTCTACAAGGTCAGCGTATGGCGAAAAATGACTATTTTCAGCATTTATATGGCATATTTTTTCTGGCAACTGTGCTTCAGTGGCTGCGTCCAAAAAAATGCATATTTTCTGCATTTATATGGCATAATTTTTCTGGCCTCTGTGCTTCAGTGGCTGCAACCAAAAAAATGCATATTTTCTGCATTTATATGGCATAATTTTTCTGGCCTCTGTGCTTCAGTGGCTGCAACCAAAAAAATGCATATTTTGTCCATTTATATGGCATAATTTTTCTAGCCTCTGTGCTTCAGTGGCTGCAACCAAAAAAAATTATATTTTCAGCATTTATATGGCATAATTTTTCTGTCAACTGTGCTTCAGTGGCTGCGACCAAAAAAATGCATATTTTCTGCATTTATATGGCATAATTTTTCTGGCCTCTGTGCTTCAGTGGCTGCAACCAAAAAAATTTATATTTTCAGCATTTATATGGCATAATTTTTCTGGCAACTGTGCTTCAGTGGCTGCGACCAAAAAAATGACTATTTTCAGCATTTATATGGCATATTTTTTCTGGCCTCTGTGCTTCAGTGGCTGCGGCCAAAAAAACTGGGCAAACAATGCCTACAAGGTCAACGACGTTGACCTTGTAGGCATTGTTTGCCCAGTTTTTTTGGCCGCAGCCAATGAAGCACAGAGGCCAGAAAAAATATGCCACATAAATGCTGAAAATAGTCATTTTTTGCCATACGTTGACTCAACGTATATGGCAAAAAATGACTATTTTCAGCATTTATATGGCATATTTTTTCTGGCAACTGTGCTTCAGTGGCTGCAACCAAAAAAACTGGGCAAACAATGTCTACAAGGTCAACGTATGGCGAAAAATGACTATTTTCAGCATTTATATGGCATATTTTTTCTGGCAACTGTGCTTCAGTGGCTGCGTCCAAAAAAACTGGGCAAACAATGTCTACAAGGTCAACGTATGGCGAAAAATGACTATTTTCAGCATTTATATGGCATATTTTTTCTGGCAACTGTGCTTCAGTGGCTGCGTCCAAAAAAACTGGGCAAACAATGCCTACAAGGTCAATGTATGGCAGTTGTTTAAAGAGAACAGTAGATTACTAGCCAGCAAAGCTACCTAAGCTAAAATGTCCCTCAAATCCCTGCAGACTTCTGTCCCTCCAATACAGAGCAGTATCAAGCAGATTACTAGCCAGCAAACTTACTATCATCTGTCCCTGAAATCACTAACAGCTCTCCCCCTACACTATCTCTTCCAAGCACACACAGGCAGATTTTTCAGATACATTTTTGCCCTTGATCCCCCTCTGGCATGCCACTGTCCAGGTCGTTGCACCCTTTAAACAACTTTAAAATCATTTTTCTGGCCAGAAATGTCTTTTTTAGATGTTAAAGTTCGCCTTCCCATTGAAGTCTATGGGGTTCGCGAACCGTTCGCGAACCGCTCGCATTTTTGCGCAAGTTCGCGAATATGTTCGCGAACTTTTTTTCCGACGTTCGCTACATCCCTATTGAGGAACAAACAAACACGGTGGAGAATGATATCAATCAGAACAGTAACCATTGCATTGATATCAATCAGAACAGTAACCATTGCTAATAATAATAATACCTGCTCATACATATCCAGCCACTGCATCAGATCTCTGCAGCGGACCGCCTTAAAGATTAACAATAATTATTCGTAAGCCCCGCATATTTACCACCTAGCCAGGGGCATACCTCCACGTCAAGCACAATTAAACCATTACATTGGCCTTGGCCATTCCCCACACATGTAAAGTGCTCTGTATTGCATTTCGGAATCCCCTGTTCAGAATGTCAAAACCGATCTCTGACAAATGAACCCTGTCAGAGCAATACAAACCTTCATAACCTTGTTCCAACTCATAGTGCCTATAAACCATAATAACTGTTTTGGAAAATGTTGAAATAGCAAAATTAAGTTTTTTACGGCATCTCTCAAGGGGATGAAAGCCTGCATCTTGAAGCCAGACTAATCTGGGCACGACTTCAGACCAAATTATCACAGTATTGGGAAAAATAAATTTGACCTGAGCAAGGTCTATTTTAATATTCCGAATTAAGTCAATATTTCTGCCCTTTCCTATGTCATTCCCGGATAAATGAATCAGAATAATTGCTGGGAAACCCCAACAAGCTTTAATTTGCAAAATTATTGGTAATAAATCTGGCCATTTAAGGCCTTGAATGCCCATCCAAACAATTCTAACATCTTTAATGTCTAAATTAGTTGTGCAGGTTCGCTGTTCTGCTCTATCTCTTGCTCTGTGCACAAAAGTGTCCAATAATCCAAACCAATGTGGGAAAAACTGTAAACGAAAAAGATGATAAAACTTACTAAACAAGGGTAGGTCTAACAAAGTTGATATCTAGTAGAGTTCCATCTGCCTAGCTTTTTGATGAATTCTTCCCCTAAACCCATCAATGAGGTTTGCATGGCAGCTCCAATGCGGAAAGAATGTGTGTTATAGTGGTCAGGTGTTATACCTCATTTACTGACAGCTCCTTTAAGAATTTTAGCAAACTGAAATCTTGTAACAAATGATCCATCACTGTGTATAAAGAAAGGGCCAGGAAGGCAGGGCCTGACTTGATGATAAAAGCTCATACTGGGCATAGTGACTGCACAGTGCTATTACCAAGCCAAAGGGTTGTACCTTTACCCACTGTATCAGTTTTCGATTTTTTCACTATAATTTTTAATTTACCATCAACCAAATGAATGTCATCCCTCCCAATACCCCCTGGGGACCTTTTACTATGAGAGACCAATTCACTTACTCGAAGGGCACGGAAGAAAGACACCGAAAACAACAAAGTAAACAGGATTGTTTCAAACTGAGAATAGCATATTTGAGGTAGAACTAAAACGAAATCCTTCAACAACGTGATGGGTCTCCTAATGTCAACAGCTTGTGTAATCCTACTAACACCACAAAGGATTTGTTTGAGCAAAAAGGATTTAGTTATGTCAGCTTCACCCTGAACCTTTAAAAAGAAAAGCTATGCCTGCTAATTATAGCTGAAAGAGAGTACTGAGCCTCAACTTGCTCCAGTACAAAAGACAACAGGACATCATTGTCCCCTTGATAACGATCTTTGGGTATACTTGCTTTGGTAGGACCAGCATGCTGGGGTGCGCTGTGTATGGCAGAGGACAAAAAGGGTGTCCTCTGCCGCCAGGCGGAATACAGAAACCTTTCCCACGGAAATCTGTCATAGCAATGTTTATTCTTTTAACCTTTTACATTTGTGTATTATACACATGGGGGTTTATTTACTAAACTCTGAATGCAAAAGTCCTGAAAAATTTGTGATTTTTTTTAACAATATCTGACTTTTAATAAAAATTATGAATTTTTCAGAGTTTATTAAACCCAGACGATGGAAAAGTCGGAATCTGAAAATCCGGCATCTCAAACCTGTCGAGGTTGCATATAAGTTATTAGAGAAGTCCCAATGATTTTTTGATGTGCGCTGGGTTTCGGGCACCCCGAAGTTTTCTTTGTTTTCAGGTGAAAAAAAAAACAGAAAAAAATCTTGAAAATTGGATGAAAAATCCACAAAAAACATTGAAAATCAGATTTTTCCCCGCAAAGCAAATTTTCTGGAAAATGTAATAATAAATTACTGTAAAGAACCTGAGCGGATTTGATCGGAGTTAGTAGCAGAAAATATTAAGATAAATACGGACTTTGATAAATAACCCCCATGGTGTCTCCTGCAGGTTGTGTCTGATCTCCATTATATGCTTTCTATATGTCTGTCGTTAAATTGAGTTATAGGGCATCTCTATTGATTTGGCTGTAATAATAACTCATAGTATACATTAAATGAGAACTTACTTGATTTAAGAAGAGCTGCAAGGGCTTCGATTGCTGCCCTAAAGATTGTAAAGAAAAATTGTTAGTTTTGCCAATAATTCATATTAACACTCATCATATTTACTTCATATCTTGATCTTTTCTAGGATCTACAGCAGACATTGTGTATTTTTAATCCTAGGTATCCACTGAGACTTTTAGGCTAATGGTACATGTTATATTTTCTCCACCTGCTATTTGTATTTGTAAAAATGTCTTTTACCACTGCTGCTGCCTGGCATTGACTTGCAGACTTCACTGTCTTGGATGTATCTTGATTCCATCTGAATTATAAAGGTTCATAACTTATATAAATGAAAGAGAACAGAGAAGACACCATTCAAGGCTATTTGGGAAAATGTAGATTTGCATTTCTTCTTGAATTGAATCTAACCCATAATGCTATGTTTTTTACACAATAGCTAATGCAATCTAATAGAATTTACTTCATTCTCAGTATTCCTAGAATTTTCTGAGGCAGCGTTTGACTAGTGACCTTTATGCCTTGTGACAAGTGTAAGCGCTAAGTCAACTGCATAACATTGATCAAATTAGCACACATCTGATGTTGGAAAAAGAATGCGGGTGTTTTAATCACCATTACAAAAAGGCCATATGCATGGAACAGTCACTGTGAATAGTGCTGCCATCAGTCATATGGCCTCATTCTACTAAGTGAGCCCTCCCAAGTATTAGTCCACTGGTCATCTGGGCCTTTAAGGTGGTGGGCATTGCCAACAAGTAAAATGAAAAAAAAGCCTTACGTGCATAGCTACACGCCTGTTCAGTGCCAGGATTATGTTCTATTAACAACAATACCAACTGTCACAAGTATGGAATGGTTATTTTTTGTGGGTTCCTAAATAATGCATATGAGATTGTTTTGGGTAGGTTAGAGAGTACATTTACCCAGCATAAAAAACATCCCTTAGCTTGATAAAAGCATTCTTAAAATGCCCGGACCCATCCAGCGGCATTTCTCATTATTGTTATAAAATATAATACATTTCAGTACCACTAAAAGTACTGTAGAAATTGCCACCTGTGCCTTTTGGAGTCTAGAAGGAAGTTTTGCTTCCACCCAGTTCCAGGCAAGGCGCTATAGACAACCTAGCCAGCACTGCGCAACCGAGTACGGCACTTTGACTTCAGAGAGCGCACCCACTTTTCACTGAGGTAGCAATTGTCGGAATAGGGGTAGGCTGCATGTGAGGTATGCCCCCCAAGCTTTGTGCCCTAGGCCAGATATCTGCAAAACAGTGACTGACTGAATGAGAGAGAGAGAGAGAGAGAGAGAGAGAGAGAGAGAGAGTTATTATTACTCTTTATTACTAATGGTTTTAATTAGGCCCTCTTCTATTCGTCTTTCAACAATTAAACCATTGTCTGGTTGCTCAGGTGAATTGGACCGTAGCAACCAGATAGCTGCTGAAATTCCAAACTAGACAACTACTGAACGAAAAAGCAAAAATACTAAATTTCCATTTATTAAAAAAAAAAAAAAGGGCAACATCACCAGTAATGTTTGTTTCCACTTTTTACAGAACATGATAAGGTTAACTAAATGTAATTTTAAATTAAATTACCCCTTTAGTACAAAGGTAAAAAATGACCAGAAAATCCATTTGGGAGTGGTAAGTTAAGTTGCCTTTTAAGTCTCTCAAGGACTGTAGTAAGACAACCAGGAGATAGAGCAAAAGTTGATGTTTTTAAATAAAATAAGATATTTTTTACAAGAAGTATCGCGAAGTTCATAAATGAATTAACAGGGACTCTGAATAATACAATAGAGAGGAGTTCCACTGAGTTATTAGTGACAAGGTGAAACAAGAAGTGTTATCCTGCAAAGGGTAAAGGTTACTGATCGTTTGGCTGGAAGTTAATGGGCACAAGAAATAGCAAACAATGGAAGCTGCTCATTGCACCTTCCAGGGAAAGTGGAGAAGGCTTCAGATGAAAAGATTGGACATAAAGCTGAAAGTGATGTCTTGTGAGTGCCAGGACAAAGCAACAAGTCAGCTTATAGTGTTCTAAGGTTTATTTAAATTACTGCTTCTGGGGGAACTAGATTAATTAGAATGTTAGATGTTTGGAAGGGAATTTTGTGCATTCCATATGAAATACTGCACAATGTTATGCTAAGTGTATACATGGCTCCATTACATTTATTACTTCCCCTCTTACAGTGGGTCATTGTAATTCATTCAAATACATTCTTGTTAAAACAAATTGGTTTGCATAGAAAATATACCATCTGTTTTCTGCTTTACGATGACTGTTTTTTAATCATTGCTACTTAAAAATTGGATAGCTTTCTTAAGAAACTTGCAATTTTCTTGTTGCCTAAGGCACAATATGTAGGACAAGCTCAGATTTCCATATCTGCCTCAGAGAAGAGAAATCTTAATTCTGCAAGGCCAGGAGGTTTCAGGAAAGCTCCTGTCTTTTCACATTTAAAACAGATCTGGTGCTCTATTATAGTAATTCACTGCTATTACTGTACATTTCCAACAACCTGATTTCTTTAAGACAGGCAAATAAAAGGGGTCATTCACGCTGTATATCTTTTTAGGCTTCCAGTATGCTTTGTTTCACCTCTGTTTTTACCTCCTGCAATCACAATGCATGTCTACTCTTTTTCCCTACAGCTTTGCTGATCACATTTTTTCATTTATTGGCAACAGCTAACACCACGGGCAGAGAGATTGCACAGTGCAGAGTTAATATAATAACAAGCACAATGTTTGCTCCAGGTCTAGTAGCCCACAGCAATCAGTCAGGAGCCTGCTTTCAAACAGACCAGTAAATGCTACCTGCTGATTGGTTGCTATGAGTAACTAGAACATTGGACCTCTGATTATATTACCCACTGGATGCTGTTATGCAGCTCACATATTATATTTTCATTCCATGAGCTGTCTGGCAGAAAGGCAAATGTGCTGCCCATTATTAGCATGCCTACTCAACAGCTTGCAGTATGTATGTGGGATGGTTATATGGTAGGGGCATAAAAAACTACAAATTGATATGACCATAGAAATTGTATTTTTGCTCTAAGTGCATGGAAACTTTAATAAAAGCAAAATGGACATCTGCCCATGGCTATGATTTTGGGAGCCCACTGTGCCTGCCACTATAGGGGTCACAAAGCTCCACACAATATCCAAAAAGCAAAAAAAGGCTGCAATCGGCCATCTATTATGCACTTTGCCAGCTGTGTAATGCATTGTGCAATTGGCTGTTTTTGAGTGCAGAGACCTAAGAGCAGTCTGCGTTAGGGCAAGACCAGACATGGCGTTTTTACGTTGCGTTTTTAAAAAAGCTCAGTTGAGTGTAAATTCACCACTGAAACCACACATGACCGCCAATGCTGGCTTCCCGTGTCGGATATCAGTTTGTAGGCTCCCGGTGAGAATTGCCATAGTGTATTTTCCATTAGTTTCAGTGGTAGTGCAGTTTATGCGTATTTACGCCCAACTTAACTTTTTTAAAGACGCAGCGTAAACACAACACGTAAAATGTGCAGGAGGGGGCACATATTGTAGGTGCCATATGCCCTCAACTTGCTTGTGCAAATGAGTGGAAGAGGTCTTCCCTCCCATTGTTCTCTTCCCAGAAGAAAAAAGGTTGTTACAGCAGCAAAAGAAGGATCAATTTCATATTAATACCCTTAGTTCTTGGACAGACAGGCACCTGGATACTTTTGACCATACAATTTTTATTCCACAAAAGGACATACCATTATTATGGAACCCCTTATCTTAGGCTCCATATATGAAGGTTCATTCTTTAACCTTACTCATAACAGAAGAATTGCTGCTAACCTACTGATGATTCAAAAACTGTAGCAATGCAGTTTCTTTCACCTACAACAAGAGTCATTTAGTTAAGCAAAATGCAAATAGAATGTAAAAGGTCACCCCTGTCGCATACAGTGATGGAAACATCAGAGAATGGGTTTGTTTTGCTGCATCAGGACTTGGACAGCTGTTGTCATTACTAGAACCAAGAATTCAGCAAAAAAGGCAAAGAAAAAAGTTTTCTGCATTACAGTTAGAACGTGTGTGGGTGTAATGTTGTGATCCTACCATTAAATAATAAAAAGGAATTAAAATAAATCAGGTTGCTGGAAATGTAATAATATAGAACACCAGATCTGTTTTAATAGTCTTCCTATTATAGTTTTAGCCGTATACAAAGAAGTAAATCAGTAATGCACCACAACTTTCTATCAAAGCTTTGAGCCCATTTGGGGGGTTGGTTCAGTGTCACAGTTTCAGAACCTCTGCCATAAAATAACCCCTCTGTGTTTTAATACAAAAATACAAAAGCTTTTACTCTGCTCCCCAAATGCTTTCTATACAGAAGCTTGTTTATTGCATTCTTACACAAATGTCTGCCATTCCAAACATGACAATGCTGAACTGTTAATGAGAAACACTGATAATGTCCTGGACTGTGTCTTATATCAGCTGAAAGTATGTTCAGTAATCATTTTCTAAATTTTCTGCTGTTTATAATAACTGAATGGGTGCAATTTATAAGCCAAGTCTGCTTTATTCCACGTAAACAGAACTCTATGATATGGCATAAATGTATCAGCAAGGATCTCTCTCTCTCTTGAATCAAATTCACAGAAAAAAAAACTTGATTTTCAGGAAGGCTGCAAACAGCTCCAAATTGATCCTAGGACATCCCCCATAGGCTAAAACAGCAATTCTTCTGGTTTAAGGTGGAAAATAGTCTGATTCGAATTCTTAAAGGGCCAGTACATGATAAATTTTGAAAATCAAATTTGCATTTTTTTAGAAATCGAATCAAATCGAATTTTAACTATTCCCTTGTTGAATTCCACTGAAAATTCAAATTTCAAGATTTGAAATTTCAATATACACTACGATCCTTGATAAATCTACCCTTAAATGTTGAATTGAAATGATAAACATGAATCAAAACACCATAATTCTGCTGGTGGCTTCCCTTCCATCAGTGGAGAGAAAATTTTGAAAAATTGGTGTTATGCATTTGTTTTTGCCTATAATGCATTGGTTAATTCCCACTTTCCCATTCTCATGTCACAATGTTGCTATGAATGTGTTTATTATTTTTCTGTAGTGTTCTTATTCCTCACCACAGTGCCATGATTGGAGAACCGAGTGCCCTGGAGAGCAGTCATGTTTAATATAGTTTCTATGCAAAATACAACCTGCTGACTCTTGAAACTGCTAAAACGTTCTGCCCAGGACATGGATTCTTCCAGCACCAGAATGGCCCTCTGTTTACTATTCTCCTTAGGTAACTTCTCAGCTGCCCTAACCACCACCTTACTGCATGGGGCACTGAATTCCGGCTGTACAACCTCCCTCTCTGATCCCACCACTTCAGATGTTGGGGCACCCTCCTCCACAATCTCCATTCCCTGGACAATTTCCTCCTGTAAATTAGGGCAATCCCTTACAATGTTGTTCCAGGCATCAGGGCAAGAACAGTCATATCTCTCACAGGGGCCTGATCTCCTGCCTGGAATGTTGGTTATTAGTGTAGATTAGATGCACGCTGCTATTCCATTCATCTCATACCACTTTTTCATTCTACTCTATATTGTACCATTGGGTCTCTACACATTAAAATCTGTAAATATACAGAGTCAATAGTACCAAGAACTGATGCAACGTTTCAGTTCTTAGAATGTAATGTTGTTGTGTCTTTGGAAGAGCTCCCTATATGCCACTCTCATAATGTGTTTATTTTATCAGATCCTTTCCTTGTTATCAGGCCTTATGTTATGGTTCAAGTCAACACTCTTCTGTTTTCATGGGGGTATGGATCTTATCTGGCCAAGGGACTGAACATAGAAAGTGCTGGTAATATCCTTTGTGAGGGCGACGTTATCATATAGAAACCTTGTACTAATCTGATGCAAGGAAGCTGTGTGCTGCTAAGAATTTGGGAGACTTCTTTCTGCTCTGCTTCTTCTTAAAATAGCCATATAAATAATAAATACAGCCCTGCCTCGGTCCATGCTACTTGACATTTCAAGATAAAGTATTGTACCATAATGTTGTGTTTTTTCTCTCTTTTAATTAACAGAAACGTATTCATCTCCTGACTTATTTTGCTCCTGTATTAGTTTAGCACATAGGTACTGTACAACATGCAAGCAGTAAATTAGCATGAGGGTCCCAGGTCTCACTATAAAACTGCAACACAAATTATAACAAACTTATGATACAAATCAAACAAATGATACTTACTTGATAGTTTGCGTGTGCTTTCTAGTATAATTGCAGATGACCTTAAAGAACAGCTCCAGAGCCCCATTGATACCCAACACAGATCCAACAGAAACTACATAAGACATAATAAGATTTATATTATTAGAAATACATTAAGGTATAAAAAACCAACAAACTTCAGCATAGTCAACAGAGAAGATATTTTCCCCGGGCCTCTGGAATCAGGGGGTAGAAACATATCTAAAAGTACAAAAATTTACATTTGAATAAGCAGAGAATGACCCGCTGAGATTAAATGGAACAAAGCATCAAGTAAAAATACTTTCCTTTAATTCTTAATCATTTGTTAGCAAGGGATACTTAAAGGAGAATTATTTATACTGTTACTTCCAGTGTAAGTGCCACCTAATTGGTGAAGCTTTTATACAATAAAGATTAATAGGTATGATTTCTGCATAGCACATAACAGTCTGTTACAATGTAAAATTGGTAAGGAAACATTTTCATTTACATGTATCCAATATGCTGACATATTTGCTGATTATAGCTTACCCACCCCAGGCTGTTGCTGATCACATCACAACTATAAACCAGGTTTTTCCTTCTTGGGGCTCATCAGTGTTGTGCTTTGTATTATGATCAGCATATGTACAGCCAGGGAAGTGGGCCAACGTGAAAAAGAGCCAGAAGACACAATGCACATTGTTTCTATGGGTTTAATGTTTTTAAATGCACTTCAGTATTTAGAGCACAGTAGGCAGTGAAGGGCTCATGTTAAATGAGGGACCTTGACATGTTAAGTGAACTTACAAAATGTAGTACCGGTACTAACACCTTAATTTTTGTAAAATGTATTTAAAGGGATCCATATAGGTTGAATTTAAGCACCGAGTATAGACAATATTTTTGTTCTCTTTTGTGCAGTTTAAATGACAACATCAAGTGCCAGTCCCATCTGTACTAATTGCTTGTCAGGCACTAGCCAGCTAAAATAGCTATAGTGACTTTTTGGGACCCTAGTATGAGGTTTCTTTAAGTAAAGCAAATGGCAGCAAATCATTAATAAGTGCCAGAATAACAGTTGTTAAAGTTCCACTTCATTTAAACAAGTCCCATATGGTATAAGGAATCAAGAGTTTGCCGTAAGCAGCTGACAAAGCAAATCTGTTATTAATTCACAAGCATTGATCAGTCTTTAAATAGTCCTGCTGACCTCTCTGTATATTTACAGTTCTCATGGTGCCTGCCTTTAAACCTGCTGAAACAATCATTCCCTTTTTTTTTTTTTTACATAATATGTCGCTGATTAAATGACTCTTATTCCACTTTAGCATATAAGTGACTGAATTACTTTATTCTACCATGGTGTTGTTTCCATATAGTTGTGTATGTGCTATTGCTGAAAACTTACAATATAGCAACACTGCTGAATCTAAAAAGTTGGCTGACTGAGACTATATATTTATAATTCCTATTTTCTTTTAAAAATACTTCTCTACAAAAGCCCTTTAATCGTGTTGCAATCAATCATAGACCCCCACCAGTATTTGCCTGCTGGAGTCAGTGTGACTGTAAAAACCAACAGTTTAAACATGCAAAACAAAGCTGATAAAAACAATGATCAATCTGCAATTTTGTATCTTTGTCCACAGTTTACTGAGGGGCAGACTTATCAATTATTGTGATGGATTAATCAAGTCCAGTCAATCCATAACCATTTAGGGATTTATCATGGGGAACATAATGAACCTGTTTCAATATGATGCAGGCAGAATGGTTCAGAATGCATCAGTCAGCAAGGAAAGCTTATATTCAAGCAATCTCAGTCAATATCAATATTGATCGAATCAACAAGGAAAAAAGATAAAAATTTTGCTAATAGCCTTTTACAGGGGTCATTTACCAATCTGGCACAAGTACGAGGGTACTAAGGGGCACAGGAGTGTGCCTATTAATGCTGACTTATACAGCACTTGCACCCTAGGGTTGCTGCTCTCTGCAGTAAGTGTCATATGAAAAACCCGGCACTCAGTACAGAGAACAGCATTAGTAGGTGCAGCTCAGCCCTGTTTTTACCACCTGCCTTAGGGCAGGGGAATAAGGACAGAGTCCTAATGTGCGAGTCCTTCCACTCCCAATTTTCACATGCAAGGTAGGGAGGTGTAGCCGGCATCAGGGCTCTGTCCTAAGGCATGAAATGCGGGAAGGGGGCAGGTGAGGAGCTGCCAACAACTCTACACCCATGTCAAGTTTGATCAAATCATTCAGACTGGCCTATTATTTTTACAAATCCTAAACAGATAAAATGCATTGCGATTTCCAGTTAGATCTGTAAAATCTGTCCCGGTTTTACAGTAACAGTAAGTTGACCTTGACAAGATAACTCAAACTGCGGTTGTAGAAGGATTTCCAGAATTTAAATATTTGACCCATTTCATACACTTTCTTGAAAGGAAGGGGTTTTATTTATTTAAGAGTCAGCAACAACAGTAGAGAAAAGGGATCGACAAATCCTGCTTTCAGCTGCAACTGCATTTACAAATAGCACAGACAATATCAGACAACATACATTGGCGAGTTGCTTAGTATATTGCTTTCTTTCATTAGGCAAAAATGTATTTTTGGCTTTACATCAGACAGTATTTTTTCCATTCTGGAACAAATCATTCCAGTACAGACAAGAAATTCAACTGTGAATTGAAAAATAAAAAGGCTTATTTTTTTTTAGTTGCAATCATTGTTACTGCTCAGCAAAACAAAAGCAACTTACATTAATACTTTGGCCTCTGATTGTTTTCAGCAGGTGCTCCACAAAATTTGATTTCTTTTTATTGCTTTCTAGTTTATACTGTTCTTCTATAAATGTACATTATACATAGGAATTTCTTTTATTTATTTCCCTCACATTAATTTTTTTCAGAAGAAGCCGAGCAAGAGTGTCAGTGATTAAACTACCCATGTGCCTCTGCCCTAATAAAAATGAGAGAAGCTAATGTATCAGCTTGTAACTGTAAGGGTACCTGGTGGTCTAGCGGTGACCAGGGGTCGGCAGGGATGCCCACAGCCATAGTCTTTCCAGCTCCACGTGGATTCTACCTATGACGCGCACTTCTGCATTTTGTGTACTTGGCGTGATGATGTCATTGCGCTTTGGTGTGAAGTTTAAATATTTAAAGGGGCTTTGGGCTAGAAATCGTTGCCCGTTGTTAGGTCTAATTTGACTAATACCTGGTTGTGATTTTGTCTGTGAATTCTCTGGTTTTGATCCCTGCCTGTCTAACTCTACTATACTCTGACAAATCCTGGCTTTTTGCCTGCCTGACTATTCTTAAACTCTGCCTGCACAGACTCCAGCCTGCCTGACTATTCTTGAACTCTGTCTGTAGCGACCCAGGCCTGCTTCACCACACTTTAATGTCTACTCCTTAAAGATGTTGTTGCATTCTGTCCTATCCTTGGTAACAAACATGCCCCTTTGCTTGTTCAGAATGCTTGCTTTGCTCCTCTCAAGTTAAAGGACCAGTAACATTAAAAAAAAATTGTTTCTACTTACCGATTCTCTGCTTGTGCTCCTCTTCAGGAGGAGCACAATTTCTCCTTCCTGGCTATCTCCTATAGAAGGCAGGGAGGAGAAATCAAGCGCCGCACAATGGATCATTGCCCTGTCTCCGTTTCTGAAGAGGAGCGCAAGCAGAGAATCGGTAAGTAATTTCTTAATAAAGACTTTCCGAATTGAAAGTTAAAACTGCCTTGGTGTTTTTTTTTCGTTAAGTAGAAACAATTTAAAAAAAAAAGAATTATGTTACTTGTCGGCATCTGAGTATCTGAGGGCTCCTCCTGAAGCCAAAGGCGGTTGCTACAGGTAGAAGATTGAGCCGTGAGGAGCTTAGAACTTGTTCTGAATTTAGGGAGCAGTACGTGACAGTAACAGTTTAGAGAGCAGGCTGGGACACACATTTTTTGTTTTTAAAACATACATTTTAGGAAAAGTGTAAATCTTAAAGTGAATAGCTACTGAAATAATTTATGTATAGTAAACTATTGTAAATCTATACAGTTTGTCAAGGTGAACTACTCCTTTAAATGCTTATCAATAAAGCTGCCATTGGTGTTGGTTGTATAGACTCTATTTTACTATACAGCAGAGATAATGTTCCAACAGGGGTCAGTATTTCTCTTCATATGCATTAAAATTTTAGCTATATTCCATGGCTCTTACACTGTGACACTGGCCATTTTTACAGCTTTATATTCCGACAAGCCTATGGGAATGACGAATGAAATAAAAAAAAAAACAGAAACGTACCATTGGAAGCATAGACTTGTAAAGCCAAGATACATGGTGTGAGGTTCTCATATCTTGTAAGGTTTTTTCTTGCTATGCTAAGTGTAACATCCGTAGCTTCCAGTTTCTGGGCTTTTTCTCCAAACTTTCCATCTATAGTCCAATAAAAAGAGAATTTGTTTATCAACATATCTCATTCCATGCAAAATATATATTGAACTGACTGAATGTAAATGGTTTCACTTATGGATGCCGATGATCAGAGATAACACTAGAATAATAGAATAAATATCACTAGAATAAGAGAATGAGCCAATGATTAGATTCACAGTTTGGTTTCCACCTCACAGTTTGGACTGAAGCAAAGCAGATGGGGATTAACATGGAAACTATGCATCTACAAGTAGTGCCCCTACCAAGGACACAGTCATATTAACCAATTCAAATGTTTTGGAACTAAAAATTATAAATGTGAACAATGGTTTAAAAATACAACTTTCGGATATTTATTAATCAGAAAAAAAACCTCGAATTCAGCATCTAAAAACTTGCGAGGTCATGTAGAAGTAAATGGGAGCTGTCCTAGCCGAAAGGTAAACTATTCAGTTTGAATTTTTAAACTTGTCATTCCCACATGATTTTATTAGTTTGAATTTTACTGAAGCAGTAGAGGAAAGTGTTTCTACAGGTTACGTTGCTGTAAAACTAATACCTATAACAGGGGGTTATTTACTAAACTCCAAATGCAAAAGTCATGAAAAATTCATAATTTTTTTAATAAAATCTGACTTAAAAAAATCAAAAAATTTTTGGAATTTATTAAACCCCGAGGATGGAAAAGTCTAAATCAGAAAATCCGGCATATCAAGACCTGTCTAGTTGCATATAAGTCAATGGGAAAAGTCCCAATGATGTTTGTATGTGGGCAGGGTTTAGTGCAAAAAACGGGTGAAAAATCCAAAAAGAAATCGGATGAAAAATCAGAAAAGATTGTATTTTTTCCTGCAAAGCATATTGAGATAAATTCGGACTTATAAATAAATAATAATAAAAATAAATAACCCCCTAGGACTCATTTATGAAGTGCAACCACAGTTGCAGTAGTGCAAAGTTTGCCCCATACATTGCACAAATGTACACTTTTTTGTGCTCAAAGCTGCTCCTTGTACTTGCACATTTTGCCACCAAGTGTAAAGTGTTCAAGTGTGGTTGAATTACATTACAGCGAAGCTACAGAATAGGACCAAGTCATTATTTTGACACTGTATGCCAGAATTTATTTATAATTTTCAGTGCAATTGCATCCAATGAAATGCAAGTGCAATTGTGCCCGTTTAAAGACATTGGCATAATTACCTCAAGTGCAACCCAACCTTGTAGGAGATGCTAAGATTATGGGAAAAATAATGCTGATCTGTGGAGAACAACAAGGTAATTTGCAGGCAAAATTGCATGTTCTACCGTGGGGGCACTTGAGATACGTTTGCCTGGTGCAATGACCTTATCAGCAGATAGTAATTATTGGTCACCTGTTTTAAAGCAGACAGCAGTGTTTACTATTGGTTACTGCATCTCGGCAAATTTAAAGCATTTTATAAGATGTGGTCTTATAATCCTCAAGTCCTTTCAGCATAAGGAGTTCCAAAAGTTGGTGCTCCAGATGTTTTTGAATAGCATCTACACCAACATCCTCTAGGTAGAATGTAATTCAGTCATAAATGAAATAAGAATCTGCAAAAATATGAATGTAAAACTGTGTATTTTGAAGACCTGATGGCGGCATCATACTTTGTGTTTTATTACATATATGTGCACTGGGGCAAATTGCTAATAATATTTTCTATGTTGATGTTTGAGTAGTTACAGCATGTCTTCATAAAACATGTGAAGAAACTTTTAAGGGCTTTTAAACTTTTAAATAGAACAATATATTTTTTTTATATCTGTGCTCAAAGGAAATATTGCTTGTACTGAGCACATTTTTTGCATTAACATTGTTTATTACAAATGTATTATATTTTCACTTCTGATTATTATATTTTCACTTCTGAAAATTATGATAGGGTTCTTGTGTGATCTTAGGGTTTGTGCTTGTATAGGCAGTGTAGGACTGGTCCACCAGTATAGCAGGAAAACTTATGGTGGGCCCAGATGTCCTGCTTCTAGATATTTGGCCTATTTCATGGCCATTCTTTAACTTTTTAAAAAAGAGGCTAAATAGATGGAATAATAGATTATAGTATTCTAGTATGCAAAGAAAAGAGACTAGGAGAAAAGAGGTTAAGTGAGGAGAGGAAGAATAATAGTTCTGAGAGTGGGCCCCTGGTCTAAGGTTTTTTTGGTGGGTCCCTGGTGTCCCAATCCGATACTGTGTATAGGGACATCTTAATAGAATAGTTAAGTCTACTCTTTTTTTCACAAAGCAGCAGTTCTGTCATGTTTATGGATTAGGTCACAGTGGACAGGAACCCTACCTCAAACTGTTGTTTACAATACTGGATTATTGTAAAACCTTATCAGGATAAATTAGCACAGTGACTGAGATGCAAAATAATTCCAAGCAGTTGATGGGACTTTTGTATACTGTGTATATCTGGGATCAGAAAGCTTCCTAGCACACTAAGCAGCGTACAGTATATTAAGCAAAAATGTTTCAAAAAAGATGATTTAGGAATGGAAGGTTCCCCCTTAACAGAAGTTGAGGGCTGCTGTTTATCATTCCTATCTTAAATATGCTGTTTAAACAAGAGAAGCAAATAAACCTTTGGTCTAGATGAGTTTTATGCAAAAAAAATAACTTTTTGATGTGAATTAGGTGTGTAACTACAATCTGAGTGCCACTAAATATACAGAGGTATATACGTACCTTTCTTTCCTACCTTGACCAACAATGTGAGAAGCGGTACTAACAGGCTGTAGTCAAGTGAGTCTAACCTTGCCAGGTTTACTAAGGTTTGCAGCAAGGCTTCACTGCCACCTTTGGAGATCATATAATAAATCCTTTTGTGTGTCCCTGTAATTAGAAGGAAAAGTTAGCATCTGAAATGCACATATTAAGAAAAAAGATAGAACAGAAAGAAGGGGAAACATATTAAGAAAATGACCGATGTATACTGTGGTTTGGCATTTATTGTTTGGCACATCCTCTGCATTATTGTTGTAAACTTCGCAGAAGGTCTTCACCTCCAAAAGTGATTTGTATTAACAACAGCCTCACTTTTAAGGCTAGTAGCTGCAATAAAACTCTCATTCAGTATGGTCTCTTACCCGCAGACAGCAATTCACTCAACACACTGATGATGTTCAGGGTTACATCTTTTTCATATGAGTTCTGTGATAAGGAGAGAACAGAAATATATTTACCTCCTGAGACACTGTCGTGTGTGTGTGTGAGAGAGAGAAAGAACAAAAGAATGATCCAATCTTTATACTACACCATTTTTTGAGGTCCACTGCTTTATAACATTACATTTTAGTCAGGTGCCTTGTCAGTTAAGCCATTACAGATAACTAGCAATGAGCATATTTCTTTGCCGCGTTTCGCCTCAAAAAGCACACCCATAGACTTCAATGGGTGAAAAAAAATAGTTGCGCAACAAAAAAAATCATGGACTTTAATGCATTTTGGTGAATTTTTACCATTTCACTAATTTTTGGCAAAGCGAAACGGGTCAGATTCACCAATCACGACAGTTTAAATACTTATAGGGTAGAACGTTTGATATGAAGCATAACAAAAGTGGTGTAAAGGTGATAACCTTATTGGTTAACTAAGATGATAATCAGAGCAAGCTTTCAGAACATTTCAGTTCCTTCTTAAAAGTAATCAGCGTTGAGGAAGGAACTGCAAATCAAATCAAAATCAAAGCTTGCTGTGATTATCATCTTAGTTAACCAATAAATTTATTGCCATTACACCACTCTTGCTATGCTTCATATAAAAAGATTTACCCTATAACTTTTTCAACTGGCTAACATATTACAAAAAAACTTTACCTGGATTCAATACTTGTAATCAATTGTGTTTACCTAGCATTACAGTTCTTTATTAAGGCTCCATTTCATTTTTTTCTAATTAAAAATGCCTGTCTGGCTTGTCCTTGGCTTATGTCTCACTTATGTCTTAACTGCCATGCAGTTTGACAGTGAGAGACAATGGGGTGAGGATTGACTTGTTAGACTTATATGGAACATATAAACAGAAGGCCTATTGAAAGTAATGGTGAAAGGAGTGACTCCTCTAATCACTGGACTCAGCTTAAGTCTGAACTATAGGATCAAAAATTGGGCCAGATTTAATTTGATTAGAAAAACTTATCTCCTAATTCAATTCCAGATTGTCCCATAAAGCAATGAGAAAAACATCTCTCACATGAAAACTCTACTGAAGAGAAAAAACTGGAACTGAATTAGGAGAAAAGGTTTTTGTCCTCTAATTGAATCTCGTCCATGAGTTTCCACGTGATAAACCATAAATAATGGGCCAGATTCAGTTCAGTGGGAGAAAGATTTAACATTTGAAAAGTCATGGATAAGATCCAATTTGAGATGCAATCCAATTCAGAATCTGACCCGTTTTGCTTCTTCAAAAATGCAATGAAGTCTATGGGCAACAATTTTTTTTAATGTGCAACAATTTTTTTCATCCATTGCAGTCTACGGGCATCTTTTTTGCGGTGGAACCTGGCAAAAAATCTCATTCATCACTACTCATGGTTTTTCATGTGAAAACTTTATTCAAGTGTATGGGGAAAAAACTGGAACGGAATTAAGAGAAAAGTTTTTTTGAATCTTGAGTAATGTAGCCCGCTCGCACACCCAGGCCTTTGGGTATTCAGCGCCTGTGCACGGGATCGGCACCCTCCTCAACAAATGATCCAAGAAAACACTGGCACTCAAGGCAAGCAAATGCAGGGATATTCCCTTGCAAGTTTTATTCTGCAAACGTGTGCTTCCTTTCTTTGGGTATTTGAACATGATTATTGGCTGGGAAGTACCCTGAGGAGTTGAATGCACCTGGATAAATCAAGTGGTGTGCCGAAGAAATTGTATATTGATACCATTAGTCTGATGTCACTACTGAGGATTCCTTTTCCTTTTCCAGGGAAAGAAAGTAACCTGAGCATTTGTTTACAGATCCCCTAGGTTTACTAAAAGGAAACATTGTCATTACGGAGGTCATCAGAAGGAATGGATCCGAAAAAATGAAAAAGAACTTAAGGAACAAGATTCTATTTAAAGATGCCAAAAGTGAGACATTTGACAACGTGTCCAAGTAACATTTAATCCATGCGGAGAAGTCTCCACAGCTGAGGAAGATCACATAACCTTTCACTGTACAATGTGCAGTATCACTGATCTCTCTAAAAAAAAGTCAGAGTAAGCCCAGACTTCTTAGATTCATCTTGAAAGATAGTTGCTATGCTTGTAGTTAACTGCAGAAATTCCATTTCATTGTGAAATAAAAGGTCAAAGAAAGCCTAGCTGTGTGTTGCTTGGTATCAGAAGAATCTATTCCGTATCTTTAGTATAACAATAAGCAGTGTCAGACTGGGATGCCAGGGGCCCACCAGAAAACCTTAGGTTGAGGGCCCACTTTTCAATCTATTATACCTCCTCTCCTCAATCAACATCTTTATTTTCCTAGTCTCTACGTAATATACTCTATTCTTCCATTATTAAGCCTCTTTGTTCTCATAAAGAAATAGGGAATGACCATGAAATAGGTCAAATGGTTAGAAACAAGAGGCTCACTGACACCTGGGCCCACTGGGAGTTTTCCTGGTATCCCGACACTGACAATAAGCCATTGATATGAGAAATGTATACTTTATTTTGCTTAAAGCACACATAAATAAAATAAATCACTTTTAATAAGGTATAATAATTCCATTACAAATACCATCTATGAGTGCCCCTGAGCACAATGCAAGAGCACTAAAGGGCAAAAGAACATGTCTCTTTCATACAGGAGCATTTCTGCCAAGGTAATGGCTAAAAAATCAGACAAAAGGTGCAGAGCACAATTATCAGTAGGTGCAGGCCCAGTCATTCTGGCTTGCATCAGTCTCTGGGTCAGATTCACTAAAGTGCGAATTGTCACCAACGACTGGTTTACACACATTGCACCACTTCGTCAGACACAAATTCACTACCACTACACTAATCCACTAATATGCGAAGTTGTGCTCTGGGTGCTGAACGCTGGCGGCTTTTCACTAGTGTTACTTCGGCAGAGTATTTTATAGTGAAGATGTGCTAGCATTTGTTTGAGCCTAGTGAAAATTCACTAGTGATCTTGCGCTTAGGTCAATTTGCATATGGTAGGTAATTTAAAGTGAGTAATTTAAAGTGCAAATGCTTGAAGTTACCCCTTTTATTACAAATGTTCAGGGAACCTTAATAAAGACAAGAGAATTTATACAATGCCCTACACATGAGCCAACTGTAAAATTATATGTTATAAAATGTGTTGAGAAAACTGGTTACCCAAAAAATTAAATTAGGACTTTTGCAGCCAATCCCGCATAAAAAAAGTCGCCAGTGTTTTTTTTAACTTTAATGCATTTTCTGCACGCAGGATATGATGTAAGTGACAGAAGATTGAGGAAGATCTAGCTTCTTTTTAGCACTTTGCCGGGTCTGAGGTGGCAATGTCAACTCTGGTAAAAGACATAATGTTCAGTAAAATCCGCCCTTTAGTGAATTTGCATGGTAACGATCGTTTGCCAGAGCGAAAAGTCGCCTGGCGATAGAGTGCGAATGAAGACTAGCGATGTTCCCATTCGTTAGTGAATTGGCGCCTGCGCCTGTTAGTGAATTGGCGATGTCCCTGCAGGTGGCAACAATGGCGAAAAGTAAATATCATTAGCAACTTCACCCTTTAGTCAATCTTCCCCTCTGTTCCCTGGCTTGCGTGTCCAAATGACGTGCACCCCTTGTGAATACAGTGCTGCAAGGAACGTTGTATTCATGGGGTAGCCGAAGGTCTCTGTTTTCCGTATTGGAGCAGAGATCTGCAGCAGAGAGATCAAAGTTAACAGTTGTTTGATTGTAATGGCCACTGTGCTGGGGTATATGTGTTAAGCATAAAGGTGGCCATACACAGATTTTAGATGCCCATTCAGCTCCTTCAGTCTGAGTTGACAGCTTATCTATCTGCTCGTATTCAGAGCACTCCTCCAGGCCTATCCGTCCAATATCTGATTGAAAACAGACAATATATTGATTAGACAGGTTTAAAAATCTTGTCTTGGAGATGACCACATCAGGTCATTGATGAATTCCTCACTCTTACGGCCTTAGGGTCAGCCTCAATGTGGGAATAAAGATCTGCCAAAATTTTGTATTTTTCAACGTATGGTCATCATAAGTAAATGAGCCACAATGAAAGCTTATGTCAATTGGGGTAATGGGGAGTGGGCAATTGTGATCTGTTCTAAAGTATTTACTGGTAAAGCTTCTTTTAGTTACTTTTATTGAAATAAAATTAACATTTCCCATCATATAAGAGGAAATCATAAAAACTTTATCATAATGCATCTATCCTGTCAAATGATACATAGCTCAGCAAAGAGTTAAACTGGAATTCCAATGATTTTGTGGCTATTAATCATGGACATTTTTGAGACATTTTAAGGGGCTGTGGTTGGGAAAGTTGTTCCTAGAGTATAGCAGCTGTTAGACTGGCTTGAATGAGAACAGTGTAACAATATGGACTAATGGGAAGAAGACAAAGCACATATTTGGAATATTTAAGCAACTTATGAGGCTGTTACATAGAAAATGTGATTTGCCAAAAATAAATTATACATATGATAGGATTAAGTAGACCAATGTCAAAATGAAAACTCCTACTTTTATTTTTGGTATATAGAGCACAATTACAGTGCGTGTCACAATTTTGTGTTTCTGGCCAATAATACCAGCAGCCCATGCAAGTGATTATGCACAGCACCCTTGGACATACCTCACAATGGATCCAATATGGACCCCAAAAGGGGATTCTGGGTGGGGGGAGGAGTGGTGTTAGGAATACCTATATAGTACAGTTATAGGATCCATTATTTGTAAACCAGAAAGCTCTGAATTCCTGTTTTAATCTAATATTTCAAATTTTTAAAATTGATTTCCATTTTCTCTGTATTAATTAATTCTCTGTATTAATTGTCATAGCAGTGGTAGGATCTTGCCAGAGTACTGCACAGGAAATTATAGAAGAGGGAGCAATGAGGTTCTCTCCTGTGACTGCACGGTGGGTTAATTGATACAGACGCTACGACTAGTTGTGCCAGATGACAACTAGCTTGGATTCTCTATCACGGAGATGCTGCAGATTCAGGGTCACCAGCAGGGTCACCATGCAGCTCCTGCTGGTATCAGAGTTTGGGGCCATCCTCTCTGTAGGTAGAGGCAGCCTAATACTCTGTAGTGGATATAATGACATAGTGCTGATCTCAAGTCTTTAAAGAGGAACAGCAGAGCATAGTTGCGATCTCTGAATTCTGGCTTTGAATATTGCCTTGAGGTGAGGCTGACAAGGTCCTATCTATTTGATAAAATGTGAATAAATGTTGTGGCTATTTTACAACATTTCTGTCTCCTGGTGTTTCATTAAGATAGGGTAGTTCAAGGTATGTGGGGTTCAGTGGGATGGCTGAAGGCAAAGGGTCAATTGAAGAGTCCTCTTGACATGCTGTTTTTAATATTAAAATATTGAAGCTATGATTTAATAAGGAACATATATGCAGGGTTGAACTGGGCCAGATCTGCACCCTGCTTTGCTTCCTGCCGTGACCTGTTGGTTGCGTCAAAAACGATGTGCACGAGCTTACGCGACGTGGTGGGTAGAGTTGCCAGACTCGGAGCCATAAGGTAGAAGCCCTGGTGGGCCCCATGCCCCCCAGTCTGACCCTGCATATATGTATAAAGTATAGATGTAGATCTGCTTTACATGGGTCCCTACACATGTATTTCATATGTGCTCTCTTATGACAGATGGTTGCTGGTGTCCATAGTTAAGTACCTTGGTGACGCAGTTGCAAACTAGATACAACATTCTGGTGTGATTTGCACTCTAATTAGACCTTGGTCTTGTATTTGCAGATGCAAATTAGCACAAAGTCATGCTTAGTGGTTAGTAAGAATTGTATTAACTATTAGTAATATGTAAACATGGTAAAAAAAACTAAATTCTGACATAAAGATAAAAGGAATTCATTAATGTTTTTATCGCATACAAAAATAATTCATGTTCTCCCTTAAACCTTATTCTTGTTCTCCCTTATTCTTTAAGTCACATTTTCACAAAACAATAGAAAATATCTGCACAAAGCCATTAAATTGCATCTTAATTGCGAAAGGAAAAAACCTGATGCTTCCAGGGCGAAACTGCTCTTGTGCACTACCTAAACATGACTTTGACAAATAGCTATTTAGATGTTAGTCCCAATTTAGCATTATGTTATTTATAATGGTTAACAATAGAATCAGGTTCAGTTTACAAAGCAGTCTTTTGTCAGTGCGAGCTAATCAGTGGCAGTCCAGCTGTTGTTGAAGTAAAACTTCCAGAAGTCATTGACTGGTTTAGAATTTCAGACGTTATAGGGGTCATGTAGTGATATGTTCAAACGTTTCGACTTTCCACTAAGTAGACAAGCACCTGGAGAATTTTTTTTTGATTAAATGTTGACCAGAGTCAATGATTATTGGTGCCTACAGTGCCACTGGTGCCGTTGCAACAGTTATTGGTTTTATAAATTAAAACTTGGCCAATACATAAAGTGGTTTGGCTGGTGTCATCAACCAAGCCAGAAATGCAAATATTACTGTTCCCTGCACATGTACTGAGTGATCACATCAACCCATGGTACAGTTCAAAACAAGATGTGTGGCTAAAGCTGGCCATAGACGCAAAGATCCGATCATACGAATCGAGGATTCGTACGATTTTCGGACCGTGTGTGGAGAGTCCCAACGTTTTTTGTCTGGCGGAGATCGGTCGTTTGGTCGATCGGACAGGTTAAAAGATTTCTGTTGGCTGCCGATAATTTCTTTGTGTGTATTGACGATCGTACGATTTTCAGTGGGAGACCAGCTTTGCCGGACAAAACTTTTGTACGATTGCGGTCAGGGGCAGAACATCAGCTGATCTGTTCTTTTCTACTTTATTTGATCTGAATGGTTAGTAGCAGGTCGGGAGATGGTGAAGTCCAATCGTTCGAGGATTCGATATATATAACCTGCCTAACTTCTAGTTGATCCAGAGGAAGGCAAAAAAACTTGATGTCTCTCCAATTGGCCTCAGCGTGGGGGATTCCTTCCTGACTCCAAGATGGCAATCGGACCAGTCCCTGGATCAACTTGTACTATGAGCTATCTTCCATAACCCTGTATTCCCTCCCTTGCTAAAAAGTCACCCAACTCTTTTTTAAATCTAATATATCAGCCAGTACAACAGATTCATGGAGAGAATTCCACATCTTCACAAATTGTGAGTACAGCAATTAAACTTGATGGACCACTGCGTTCCTCAATGTTCAGGCTACTAAAACTGGCTAACATGGTGGAAATATATTAACTGTTTTTCTCAGTGCCACAATCCGTACACCCACAGAGGAAGTGGTATATAATAAAGGTCACGTTGTAATTATAGGATTCTATGTTTTTTGGAAAATCTGGCCTTTACAGTTGGACCTGAGTAGCAGGTGACAACAAAGCTAACTGCGGTTCAATAACCTATAGTTATGTTCTCCTTAGAGCATTTATAATATTGGGACTAATAACCTCTGTCAATCTAACTGGCACAGGAATCAAATGCTTGTGTTTGCAACCACAGAGGTACAAAATGGATAATTTTCTCAAACTTAAATTAATCTAATTTAGTAATGGCATGGCCTCTTGTAATTAGGATTCATGTGTTTCATCATGGAAAAGCAGACACTCACACAGTAAATAGGTGAAAATGGCAGCCAATATGTTTCCTGTAGCACAAGACACATCAACAATATGAATTTGCTTTTAGGACAATATGCAGCTGTGAAATTTACAAATACCTATTTACTTAGGAAGCAATTAGCTGTAGTAGAAAAAATAGCAATAAAACTGCAGCATTGAACCTGCTCCTGTGTATCAGCAAATGTTTGCCTCATTTTCACAATGCATTCCTATCAAAAACCTAATAGGGAACCTTAATGGAAAATAGTCTCAAATGTGCACTCAAGTTTGCATTAAAATAAACAATTTTTTGGGCAATTTTTATTGTTTTATTTTGTTTTTATTACATAGTGCCCAGAAGGAGAAGGAGAGACACCATTTTTATTCTGCCCCAAGTGCCAGTTATAGAGGGCTTTTTAGAAAATGTGTATTTGCCTAATTTTAGAAGTTTTTCCACCCTAACTAAAAAAAAAAATACATTTCTACTTATTTATTAATAGATTTGAATATAAAAAGTATGAGCAAATAGAAATGAAACAAATGTTAATAAGAATACATAAACTAAATCTAAATCCTCATTCTTGGAAAAATGTTTGTGCGATTACAATTATCGATCAAAGCAAAAACCTCTAGGTCCCATAAACCTCTAATAGGGCAAAGCAAAGAAAGATTTACAACCGGAAAAGGACAGATCCCTTTTACAATTGGAATATATAATGATATGTGCTGGGTTTCATATAATAATCCAAATAATTTTAGTTTTTTGGGCGATGATCAAAAAAAATCTGGTTTTCAGGCATCAAATCTGAATGCCTGAGTCTTTTCCAGAACCAGATTTTTTCGAGTTAATTTATTGATAAATAAGGTAAAAATGTGGATGGGAGTTTGGCCAAAGTGGTTTTAATAAAATAATGAGAAATATTAGGATTTTAGTAAATAACCCACTACGGTTATTTAACATCATAATATGCAGTGGCATAACTATCGAGGAGCAGACCAGCTCCAGCGCTAGGCAGGGAGGGGGCAGGCGGATATGAGGGTGGGAATGGGTGGACGTGGGTAGGGGATGGGGCAGTTGCCAGGCAGGGCGATGCAGGTGGACAGGTTGGGAATTGCAGTGCGTCGGCCCCTCTGAAGATTTTTTTTCCTGTGGGGCCCGGCGCACTTTAGTTATGCCACTAATAGGGGAATGTAATAAAAATAGCAACGAGCAAAATAGTTTGCACAAATAGCAATAACAATTCACATTTAGCAATGGAATATTCTTCCTTAAACTGTTATTGCATTGCAAATTTTGTGCATTGCTTGAAGGTGTCATAATCTTTTGGAGCAAACATAACTTTTTCAGTAAGAAGTTTCATTACATTCACTGCGCACTGGCGCAAACTATAAAATTTGCAAACATTCTTCCACTGTCGGAATTGGTCGCTAAACAGTTTCTGGGAGCGCAAAAGCTATATTACATTTTTCACATTACCGACTTTTATTACATTCCACCATAATAGTATAAACATACCAATACTTGTTACTGTCACAGTATGGACAGAAAGGATATTACTATATTACATTTGCTCAAAGGAAAATTTGTTCCCAAAGGAGTAATTTTTTGTCACAATGAAATTTTTTTCCAGTAACTGACTTTTTTACTTTCTACTACATTATGCTATAAACATACCAAAACTTGTTGTGCGGTTAGTTGGAATCCCAACTAGTAGTTCAGCAAGAAGAATCGTTACATCTATGGGGAGCTTTAGTAGGCTTGCATATTCCATGAAAGATAAAATCTAGACTGTATTGGAGACAAGTGAAGACTAAAGAGGTTTACATTTGCTTAGTGTGGCTGGATAAAGCCAAAGAGGCAGGTAGTCCAAGCTCCTATCATTTCTCTTCTGCCTTCTACCCCTGCTGGCTCTTTTAGAGTAAGTCTGGCTCCTGTAGACACTTGGCTGACTACATTTAAGTAAATTGATCTAGATTAGGATTCAGATGATTTATTGTATGATAAACATACAATACATAATGATTGTTCTACAATTGTCAGAAAATCCTAAAAAGTATGTTTCTACATTGCAAATGAAAGAATTACTACGAAAACATACTTGCCAGCCAACTAACATCATGGTGGTGGTTTAGGAGTGAAGGTTGTCATATCCATGTATTCTTATACATGGATACACACTGTATAAGGTTTTTTTCTTCAAGGGGTTTAAGCCTGTAAATGTAAATATCTGTATTATGAGATTGGTCTATACACTGTAAATATGAACTCGTCTGATATGTGTAACCATAGACTGTAGCATATTAAATGTCAGATTTCAAAATTGAATATAAAAAAAATCTGTTTGCTCTTTTGAGAAATGGATTTCAGTGCAGAATTCTGCTGGAGCAGCACTATTAACTGATTCATTTTGAAAAAAATTTTTTTTCTCATGACAGTATCCCTTTAAGCATGACATATTCAATACAGACAAGTTCACGTTGTCTCACAAAGTCAATATTGTCATAAAATGTGTCTCTCTATTTTGGAGTGCAGCCAGTTAAAACAAATTGATCTTGCTCTGTGGGTTTCACAAGGACTCTATGAAAACAGGTGCACATTGAGAATCTATGAGTCAAACCATGTTTAAAAGGCTCCAGCTACACAAAAAAGCTACAGTGTTTATGTACAGATAATCCTACAAGTGTCTGGTGTCTGTGGCCCCAAATAAAACTCAATCAGGCCTCTAATCTCAAAAAAAATCCTGCAAGGTTGCCAAATACCAGGGAAGAGAGGATTATGGTAGAACTGGTCAAGGGTAAGATAATAAGCGAATCCAAATGATGCATGCTGTAAATATTGGCAGTCTCTCTTAGAAGAAGGTCAAAGAAATTGAGCTTTAACAACTGCAAGGCAATCCTGCACATATTGGCCAAAAGTGAATCTCTTGAGAATATATGAAATAAAGTGTATCACTACATTGTATTTATGGGTAAAAGTCATGCAAACTAGTGTTTGGTATCAGATGCTTCTATTGGAGCAGAAATTCCCAGAATTATGAGTCCTAAGCACTGCATGGGGTGGGTGCTCAGCCTGAAGGCCATTTAGGATTTAGGAGATGAAGAATATTTGCAATCTTAGTTTTTACTGGAACTACTGCAATGTGACTGTTCTGTCTGTAACTGCATGCTGGTTGCTCAAGCAAATTCAGCAGAGAAAAGGTCAGAGCCAGTGTCAGAATAAGTATTTTGACGACCAGCTGAAAATAGTGGCCAATGGATGTGTTTTATAAAGAATAATGATTGATATAACAGGGATGCACACCCTTACTGAACTTCATAAACTACAACCTTTAGTATTCTAGGAGTTGTAGTCCAACATCTGGAGAGGGACAGACAACGTATCTTTGTTCTATAGGATATGATTTTGAACATTCCAGACATTAGGGACAATTCAGTTCCATGAAAAAAGTGTATCTCATGGTTTAGCTCATGAAGATGCAATAGGGGGAAATGTGGCATTTACTTAGGAAATAAGTTTTTCTCATATAATTAAATCTGACCCATAATGTGTAAAGCTTACCATAATCTTTTGCCTTTTATATATCAACCACTTATTTCCAGAACCCCCTGTCCACTGTCCTTTATGTTTGATTGTTGCACTGCTGCAAGCCTGAAATCTTCCTATACCTCTGCTGTTGTTGATTTATGTCACATAAATGAGAGTCCCAGGGTATAGCCAGTTCAGTTCGCATTTTCAGCAAAAGGGATGGTAGAATCAGGAAGCAGAGAGTGGGACTATCACTGAGTAGTTAACACCTGCTTAAATAATGTGTGAGTTATGTTAATGTCCCTGACAGGCTGATAACATGCTCTACTTCTATATACAAGCACAAGCTTATTTCCCATAGGTTTAAAAGCAGGATTGCTGAGGAAGCCTCAAAAATTACCTTTACTTGTGTGCGAGTGGTATTGTTTGTTTAAACATGTAAGTGCAGCTGTTTGGACAAGCTTTATAAATAGTAGTTGTGATCTTGGAACAGAAACAGTTTAAATGGAAGCTTTTATTTATCTGCCAAGCCTGGTGACATATGGAGGCAAATTCACTAAAGGGCCACACTTCACACCACTTCATCAGGCGCAAGTTCGCTACCACTACACTAATTCACTAAAATGCCAAGTTGTGTCTCTGCAGCCAAATCTTAGTTTCTACCTTGCAAAACTTTGTTAGTACTCTTAAGCTTAGATCATTTTAAATAGGGCGGGTACATGTAGGTCGTACATACAGTATATCTTTATTAGTGATGTTGGTGCAAATGCTTGAAGTGGCCACTTATTATTAAAAATGCCCAAGGAAGCAAAATAAAGACAAAAGAGACCCTTAATGCCCTAGACATGAGCCCACCCTAAAACAAATGCAGCATGCCCCTCAAATGGTTAAAAAAATGTTGAAACAAAAAATAGTTACAACTTTTAAAGACAATCCCACTCTAAAATATGAAAAAACGCCAGCGTTTTTTTTTTATCATTTTTAGGACTCTTTGGCATACAGGATATGATGTCATTGACATGAGATTGAGGAGGATGTATCTTCATCTGACAGTTTGCCAAATCTAAGGTGGTGAAGGAAACTCTGGTGAAAGATGGAACGTTCTGTAACATTCGCACTTTAGTGAATTTGCAGTGTAATGATCGGCCTGAGTGAAAATCTGTCTGGCGATAGGGTGCAAAACTTCATTAGTGATGTATTCTTTCGCTAGCGAATTGTCCTCTACAACTGTTATTAAATTGACAATGTCCCTGCGGATTGTATTTCTGGCAAATTTTCACTAGCGACGGCCACTTCACCCTTTAGTAAATCGGCCCCATGGTGTCTCAAACATGAAACTATCAGGTACTATTATAGAAGACATAGCAAAAACAATCAGTATCCATTTAACAGTTGCAGCATATACACTATATGGTTTTTCCAATAGGAAGTATTAGAATGTTACATGGCCTATATCATCTTCTATATGAACTTTGACCTGGTCACAGGCTGTATGTGTTCATGTAGATCATGGAATACCATGTTCACTTTGATTCCCCTTTTCCATTTTCCAAGTAAAATCATCCATTATACATAAATGGTAGCTTTGTACAAAATAAGCAAAATATTTGTGATCTCATCATGCTTTCTTGCCTTCATAAAAGATGAAAGTTCCATGACAGGGATGCGCTTTCCACCTCCTGAGAAGGCTCCTGATTGAACATCAATGTTACATGATTCCATGTAATACACAACTGATGTGACTTCAGCTGTAAGAAGTTGGCAAGAGCTGTAGATTAACAACACTTGGTGGGCTAGATGCCGAACACATGACTGATTGTTTGTCCTTACTTTTTAGTATAACAGTATTAATAACATTAGGGATGTTACTTCAACAAGGTTTAATGGACTATAGATTGGACATACCTGTCAACTGTTTAAGGCTTATAAATATTATCTAAAGACTGATTATTCTTATAAAATATAAGCTATTTCACACATTCATATTATGTTTCACATCTCTCCAGCATACTCCAGCCAAGTATAAAACACTTGTATGCTAGTGGACTTTTAAAGTACTAGCATCATATCAGCTGTGGTAGGGTGTCCCAGCTTTGCACTTTCATGCTCGGCTCTTCACTGTAACAGCAAATTGGAAACTGAACTAACAGGGAGTCTTAAAAGGCCCAAGTGTCCAAACATCTCCTTACAGATTCAAAGCAGATCACTTTGATGCATTATTCCATGAAATTCAGGGTTGAAGGGCATACATCTACATAAAGTGCTGCAAGGATGAATAAATTACCTTATGCCTGCATTTTATGTGGCCCTATTCTATATCTAAGAACAGTATATTGCTATCATGTTGATTTATATTTATTTTGCAAAACATGAACTGGCACATTTCTCATGAAACCATCTTTGATGGGTTCATGCTGATTAGATGTCCTCAGTCACAAATTCCAGTTGTGAATTCATTTGAGGCTATAATGTGATCAGTGTTGGAACTACCGGGGGAGCAGGGGGTGCAAGCGGGCCAGGGCCCGCACCCCCTCAGGGCCCCCCGGCAGCCCGCGCACAACTGAAATGCGGGCCGTACGGAGGGGCGGGGGCCCAGCTGCGCGTCACGCACCAGGGCCCGCCCCCCTCTAGTTACGTTACTGAATGTGATCACATTGCCTGGCAAATAAAAATATTACTGGCAGTGATTAATGCATGGCAGGCATTGGGCATCATGGCCTTTTTAAAATCTAGGTATGCAATCCAAAAGTGGAAACAGAAACTGGACCTGGACCTTAAACCCAAGTAAAATGGGCAACATTTTTATTTTATTATAATTCACTTAGAATAGTATCAGCAGGTAAGAAAATAAAAATTGTTGTGACAGCATAATAGCAAGCGATGGAAATTGTAGAGGAAGATATATAGGTAAAACTGTTCATGTTGTTGAAAGGGCAAGCACAAATCAAACAGACAATTAAACTTTACGAGACTTAAAGGACATTTTAAGATCGGTGCAAAAGTTAAATCAACTGAGTGAAAAGCCATCACCTTCTTCTCTATTGATAGACACACTTGTGTTCCTGGAAGAAATTTGAAATCCAAATTTCTTTTTGTTCTACAGCAGTAAGTTTGCACTGAAAAATATAGAATTCTGTATTGCCCTTACTATAATATATTGTAAAATCTGAAAAAAGGAATAACTTTTGTAATTCCAATAAAGTAAATAAAATATCTAACTTGTAAGTAAGCTTGAGTTTTCAGTGATTGGCAACAGTATTAGAAGTGTTTAGAGAACAGTCACTGTATAATAATTATTTGGGCTGAAACTACTCAAGACTGAAAGCGAACGAGTAAATTTGCTGTTCAACTGCTTCAATTGCTGCAGCACTCTAGTAACCCATAGCAAACCCTACTTTGCACTCAAAAAGTAACTAGGGAGAATCATAAATGAAAAAAGGTCTCAATATAATTTTAAAACATCCAGATGAACCATAATTAAGCTCCATAAAAGGAGAAGCTGGGGGATATGTTATCTATCATCTATAATTCTACAGAGGCAGTATTTAATTATGCGCTTACAAACATGTCTGACCACAAGTAACCGGATAATACAACAATTTTTTTTTATTGCCTTGGCCCTTCCATGGAAACCATTTGGGACAAATGTACCCTCCCTAGATGAATTTTTTCTTTCCAATCTGAATTTTATCTTTTTTTTCTTTGAGTGGGATTAGCACTGTATATCACACAAGTGTATTGTCAAGGAATGCAGAAGTTAGTTTTTCTGAGTTATACCTGATACATCAAATCTAAGGGGGTTGTTTATCAAAGTCCGAATTTATCTCAATATTTTCTGCTACAAACTCCTATAAAGTCTGCTTTGGTTTTTTTTACGCTTATTTATGATTAAATTTTCCCAAAAATTAGCTTTGCAGGAAAAAAAAATCAGGTTTTCACGACTTTTCTGGATTTTTTCATCAAATTTTCACAAATTTTATGATTTTTTTCAGGATATTCACCCATAAACTAAGGGGTATTGCACAAAAACCCAGTCCCATTGACTTATATCCAACCTCAACGGTCTGAGATGCCGGATTTTCAGATTCTGTCTATTCCATCCTCGGGGTTTAATAAATTCCGAAAAATTTGTGATTTTTTTAAAAGTCCAATTTTATTTTTAAAAAATCGCGATTTTTGTATTCGGATTTTATTATTTATTTATTATTCTTATTAACCCCCTAAGTGTGTCTGCCATTGCACATTTTTGTATCTGCCTGTGGAAAAGGGGGAGTTAATAATGGAAATTCTTGTAGTAATGAAAATTCATGTTTGCCATGGGCATCGAACCACATATCTTTCCATAATAATGCATAAGCACAGAGAAAAGATATCGAACAACCTCTGTGGGGGAGACAGAGGGGTAGCAATGACCATGCAGGTATCCTAAATGATGCACAGTATGGGGCACATTTACTTATGGTCGAATATCGAGGGTTAATTAACTCTCGATATTCGACTGTCGAAGTTAAATCCTTTGACTTTGAATATCGAAGTCGAAAGATTTACCGCAATTCATTCGATCTAATGATCGAAGGAAAAATCGAACGATTCGAAGGATTTTAATCCATCGATCGATAGATTTTCCTTCGACCAAAAATTTGTTAGGAAGCCTATGGGGACCTTCCCCATAGGCTAACATTGCACCTCGGTAGGTTTTACTTTGCGAAGTAGGGGGTCAACGTTTTTTTTAAAGAGACAGTACTTCGACTATCGAATGGTCGAATAGTTGAACGATGTTTCATCATTCTAATCATTCGATTCGAAGTCGTAGGTCGAAGTAAACAATTCGATGGTTGAAGTAGCCCAAAAAACGTTGGAAATTCGAAGTATTTTGTTTCTTCTATTCCTTCACTTGAGCTAAGTAAATGTGCTCCCACATGTTCAAAACAGATTACCTTCCCCTAAGTATGTGGTAGTCATAAAAAGAGTTTGCTTTAGAGCCCAGTAACTGGCTACACCACTGCTTTTAAGTACCCATTAAGTACCATAGAATCTTCAACATTGACACAAAAGTACTTACCAAATAGCCCAGAGATGTCAATTCTACATCTATGTTTTTTTCCTTATGGAAAATACATGCTGCAAGGCAACATGGGGTGCTGGTTGCAGCTGTTGTAGACAACACTCAAAGAGTTAAACATTAGCATTAATGCAATTTAAAATCATTTTTATATATGTTTTCAAGCCAGCAACCCAGTTAAATTAAGGCTCTGCAAGGACAGCAAAGCTGCCTGAACTTTGCTAGACTCAGCACTCAGTCATAGAGTACATATAAAAAGGAGTTGCTTACTCTATGCAACCCAGTCGGTGAGCTACTGATCTATTTTAAATCCCTGTGCTCCTTACAATAACGGAAAAAATCACCAAGGACACAAACAGTTACATGGAACATCAAATGGTTGCAATCATTTGGCGTATCTCAGCTTTCATCTTTTAAGACTTTAGAGAGTTGACTGATAATTTTTAGGTGTTATGTATGTATTAAGCTGGCCATAGACACAAAGATCTGATCGTATGAATTTGTACGGTTTTTGTGTGTGTAGAGTCCCAACATTTTTTCGTCCGGCAGAGATTGGTCGTTTGGTTTTTGGTCGGCTGCGGGTAATATCTCTGCATGTATTGCCGATCGTAGGATTTTCAGTGGGAGACTGTCACTAGCTTTTGTCGGACTTACTTTCGTACAATTGCTGTCAGGGGCAGAACATCTGTTCTTTTCTACTTTATTTGATCGGAATGGTTAGTGGCAGGTCGGGAGATGGGGAAGGCCGATCATTCGATGATTCGTACAATCGGATCTTTGCATCTATGGCCAGCTTTATACAGGGCAGTAAGACAAATAGACAAATATCCCTACCCTGCATCCAGTAAGTTAATATATTTACAATTATTTGATTCCTTGAGAATTGTTTGCTGTGCATGTATAGAACCTCAAACTGCTGTGTCAGCATTAGACCCAGAGCAACAATGGCTATAGATCATTCCGCTTGATATATTTTATTATAGTTAGGCTGTCCTATGTTGTAAATAAAATACACTGAAAAATGACTTCTAAATACACATTGCTTAACATTTCTCTGTATTTCAGCCAGCAGTAAACAGAAGAAGCTCTGCAAAAACTCCTTACATGAAGTACATGCATTGAAACACCTAGTTAGCAAGTGCTCCTTTGTTTGACTTTGCAGTAGTTATTTATGACCATCAACTCTACCAGTGACCTCTCACACCATCTCTTTTTACAGCTGCATACTCTCCAATCTTCACCCTATCTCTGGAATGTCCTGCTGTGCTTCACCTGACCTTCCATGAGCCAAAAGGACTTTTGTATTTCCTGAAAACTTGGGTCAGAAATTCTGAATTTACATCTTCCCTATTGACCAAGTCCAAGAGACAATTTTCTCTACTTTTTGATTTGTTTGTAAATCTGGGTAACAACATCTTATGATCCTGGTAGAAGCGATTTATAGGGTGTTTAAAGCTAACATATGTGGTTCAGAAATAACCCCTTGTGCAGAAAAAAAACCAAAGTACCAAACACTCTACGTAACAGATCCCATACCTGTACCACACTCTCCCGCTGTATATTACTTTCATAAACAATTTTATGTATACATGCTTGCCTGCATATCAAATCAATTACTGTCTGAATAAGAAAAGTGTATGTAAACTGGGGAAAGATGCTAAAAATAATGTTCAATGAAGGATATTTCTAACATCCACTGTTGCTTATAACCCCACCGCCATGTGATTGATTACAATGGCAATATTAGAAAGTTTCATTAGTACTCAGCCAGTGGGCACTCATATTCTGAATTACAAGTTCCTGGATAATGGATCGCATACCTGCATATACATACACTACAGAGCAGTACAGGTATGAGATCCATTATCCAGAAACCTGTAATTTAGAATGCTTAGAATTTCAGAAAGCTTATTTCCTATAGACTCCATTTTAAGCACATAATCCACATTTTTAACAATTATTACCTTTTTTCTCAGTAACTTGTACTTGATCCCAACTGAGCTATAATTAATCCTTATTGAAGCAAAACCAGCCTATTGGGTTTTTTAATGTTTGCATTAATTTCTAGTAGACTTATGGTATGAAGATCCAGAATTACAGAAAGATCCATTACCCAGAAAACCCCAGGTCCCAAGCATCCATGAAAAAAGGCCCCATACTTGTACTGCACTCATCAGGAATACATACAAACTGTATTAGAGAAAATAACTTTATCTGATCTAAACGTGGATGTTCTCTAATAAATAACTGATGTGTGGCACTCTGTCCTGCTATTCCATAAACTTTCTACCTACAACCAAGCAAGCTGCTGGACCTGTTATCTGGGTGCTCCTGCTTACAGAGATATTTATATACATATATGCAATGCTTCATGAAGGATTCAGATGAATTCCGAACCAAATGTGAATCCTAATTTGCATATGCAAGAAAGGGTTAACCATGTGCTCAGAAAGTGGAAACACTTGCAATTTCCTTGTTCCTGTGGCAATATATATATAAGGGAGGTGGGTGGGATGTTATTGACCCCTGACATGTCCTCTATCTTGTGCATCATTCAGGGCAGGCAAGGTACCAGAGGACACTAAAGCTGGTCACAGACGCAAAGATCCAATCGTACGAATCAAAGTACGGTCGGACTTTCCCATCTCCACTAACCATTCAGATCAAAGTCTTACCATTCCGACCAAATAAAGTAGTTAAAGAACAGATCAGCCAATGTTCTGCCCCTGACAGCAATCGTATGATAGACAAAACTAGTGACAGTCTCCCACTGAAAATCATACGATCGGCAATACACGCAGAGATATTATCCGCAGCAGACAAAATTTTCTAACCTGTCCGATCGACCAAGCAACCGATCTCCACCGGACGAAAAGTGTCGGGACTCTCCACACACGTTCCGAAAATCGTATGAATCCTCGATTCGTACGATGATATCTTTGCGTCTATGGCCAGCTTAAGACCAAGCTACCCTCCGCCCAAGAAGGTGTGAGTGCTTGGGATAAACCATTATACCTACAGTTCATGCCTATTTTCTTGCATATACTAGCGCAATGATTATAAAATTTGACCTTAGAAAAGTTTTTCATGCACTATGGATGCTTCCCATCTTAATTATTAGCATGGGATTTACTGGGGGAAGTCAGACTCTCAACGAACAAACCATAACTATGTTGGTGTCTTATTGTGATTATGTGAAGGCAAATTGCGTCAGGTCGGTGGTGGCAATGGGTGTTGGCATACAATTCTTTTGGACCAGTTGAATGTGTGGGTACAACACACAAAGTGAACCCTGAGACAATACCTGCTTACGAAAGCTGCTAGGGCTCCATTGCCTCTGTGTGCCATGTACCACTAAATACAGTAAAGTGCATACAAATGACAGATTACTGCATGGTACAAGCATACTGTCACAAGCATTGTAGTGAATGGTGTGAAGCTCCACAGTTACAAAACACACACACATGAAATATGATTTTCTTTTTATAGTTTATAGTTATGTGTGGGTAGAAAATTATGATCTCTTTATTTCTCCTTTAAAATGTAATTTTTATTATAAGGCACTATGCAATTGGCCTTTATTTTCTAATTTTTGAGGTTTTGTGCCAGGTTGCTAGGGCTTGATTAGGCAGTTAGGAAGACAGAGTGGAAGAGGAATATTAGTGCACTTTACAATTATTAACGTATTTATAGAGTGCCAACATACCCCCATATGTAGCAGTAACCTGTAGCAACAGATAAGATATTTGCTTTTAAACAGGTTGCTGTGGGTTACTGCTCCTGGGCAAATTTAGTGCCCTTTATTACATAACCCCTTAGAATATAGAATTATTAGCTTTTAGTTGCTATGGTCAACAACCAGATAGCAGATCTTTTTGAAATAAATAACCAACATCTTATCCTATATAAATAATTTTCAACTGAAAAAGAAACAAATAAAAAAAAAAATATATATATATATATATATATATATATATATATATTATTGCAGTAACTGACATGCTCCCACATTTTATTCATAACTAGAACTCCACGTTTTTGAAATGATACAAAATCTATGTTAGCATCTGTGATCATTATCTATAGCGTAACTAGCAGCCTTACAATTAGACTTCCTGGTTTCTCTGATCCTAGAAGACCACTTCCCCGTGGGTACAGAGATTGTTTCAAATAGCTTGAGGTCTGACCAGTTGTGGAAACTTTACACCAATATGTTGTCACGCAACAAGTAGTCCCTTGATATAAAGCAGCTTGATTATTTAAACGTTTCCTTTAACCGCCTCGATTGCCATGATTGGTCTATGATTATTCATAAATATGGGCAATATGCCCATGTCCTGTATAATTCATTTCAGCCAACCAGCAAATAGCTTTTATTTAGCTTTTATTTGTCTAGTGCACTGATGAATAATACAACCAGGCATTCCATTAGTTGCTATGGGCTACAGGGCTAACAGGGACCTCATCAGTGTTTGTGTATAACCCTAAATGTACAGTACCAGCAGCAGTTTCATCATAACACCTATTGCTACAGTGTTAAGCTAAACACACACACACGGATTAAACATCATGATTTTAATGAATGTCCGAACTACAAACCTAATCATCCCTTAAAGACTTTGGGCTTCAGATGATGCTGGGGGTTGTAGTACAAAAACAACAACTGCAGGTTGGACATCCTTGAATATCATGTAACTTCTGACAATTGTTTCTTACCTGCAAAGTGGAGAGAAGAACTTGCAAGCCGCTGGCTCCCTCGGATGCCCCTTCAGCCGCCATGCTCATGCCAGTGCCAATTACAGTGGTGGAGACAGACACAATGAAGCTCACCAGGGTTCTGCCAAGTCTCCGCTGTTCTCTGTCCCGAAGGCAGATCAAGTCACACACAGAGACGCATGTTACAACTCACACTCAAAGCATTGCAATTCTAGCCTACAGCTGGGGAGATAAATGCCAGCCAGCCACTGTGACGAGCACATTCATTTCCTATATAAAGAATCCCAGGGATTAAACGGGGACTTAATGCTGGTGATATTTGTGAGCAGGGAGGGAGGGGGACTCCTTGTTGGGATAAATGGGAAGGCGGTGAGAAGCCTTAACTGAGGAAACAGGAACAGGGCATACATAAGGGATGGTGAGAAAAAGGTGACAGACATGGGCAGCCTGTGTGTTTAGGACAATTCTGCCCTGGCCTTTCAATCAGCCCTGTCTCCTGCATGAAACTGGATACTGCCTGGAGTTTACTGACCACCGATGGCCAACAGGAACACCGTGGGCTGGAGATTCACTAAAAATACCAGCAGATAACAGATACATGTGAAGCAGGGCTGTGTGCAGCCGGAAAAGAGAAAAATAATTGCACTAGTTGTATTTTCCCTTTAATGTCATACTTTCCCTCCTACAACACCGATTTTAATTGAACCAATATAAAAACTACCATAAGGCCAATCCGTTTGTATTTTGCGGAGAGCTTTATTAAAAAAAACAGAACTTTGATTTTTTTTTTTTGTTAATCAGGAGGGATTTTCTTTTGTTGCAATGATCACTGCAAGTATTAGCAATTTTGATGGCAAAATGTAAAAAGTGTTTGATGTTGGAAGCAGCACAGAATATGCAATGCCTTTTGATCAGACACTGGTTTAACTCATGCTTGGTCAATGGAATGTATTCCTTTGCACTTTCCTGCTATTTTTATCTTGTACAGAACACGATTGTGCATGTTCTCTTTAAGGACTGAAGCAGATGATACACTTTGCCATTACAAAGCTGTTTTTAGGAGATAAACTGCACAATCAAGTAATAAATGATTTGCAGAAATACAGAAACTTTTTGGCTTCTGCTAGAGGGCCATGGACGTACAACTGTAGCCTATATTATCCAATATCATTATAGTATAATAATATGCCAATTTCCTATTTTATTTGCAATCTCTTCTAATTGCTAAGCAGCCATATCTAAACTATTTATAAATTGAGCATAATTAACCTTTCTTATTTTATTCTGCCCGGGGTGCCTAATTTATTTGCATTCATGTGCCATGCTAGTTGTTCAATTAACAGCATATAAAATCTTCCCCTTAGATACCAATGAACAGTGATCTCCAGTTGATAAATTTAATTTCAAAAATTTTAATTTAATATTCAGACTAAGAATTTGTTAAACATATCAGTCACCCAGTGTGGCCTGATATAGACAGTGCCAGTTAGGTGTCATATATATAAGTGTTGTATTTATCAGCTGGATATGAAATCGGATCATACTAAAACTAAAATTGCAGCAGGGCGAGAATCAGTCCATCCGCTGGTCTCCATTCCCTCCTTTATCTGCGGCACTGTGTTGGCCTTGGTGAAGATACATATAGCCAATTTTGGCACAGAACTGTGTGAGTATGCATTTTGTGCGTAAATCTGCTCTATGTAATCACCCAGGCCAACATAGTGTCTCTAGTTGCAGATACAGAGGGAGGGGAGGCCAGCAGATGGACTGCTACAAACAACGTTTTAGCATAGGCTGATTCTTGGCTTGCATTTATTTGCAGGCCAAGAATTAACCCAATTCTTCACTGGCCTATTGTCACATACAGATGCATGACAAGATTCTATGGAACAAATGCATCTGGTGGTTAATAAGAGGGGTTATAAAAAGTTTTTGTTAGGCAGTGAAATTGTCCTTTTAGATGTGGTACATGGAAATGGAATCTGCTATCCAGATCCCCGTTACTCACAAAGCTCAGAATTACTGAAAGACTGTCTCCCACAGACTCCATTAAAACCAGATAGTTGAAGTTTTTAAAAATGATTTACAAATGCATAATGCCTTAAGAGCAAAGTAGAAATGTTGATTACAGCATTAATTATTATATAGTTTTACTATTTTGATCTTTTAAGGGAAATGTACGCATGCTATTTTATTGATATATTTTGCGAGCCATTTCAAATGAAAACTTATAAAAAAAAAATTATATAGAAGTTGAGAGGTATCAGAAGATGTCTGCATTTTTCGGATCCTATAAAATCTAAAGAAGGTTAAGACATATTGGGGGTCATTTATCAACACTGGGCAAATTTGCCCATGGGCAGTAACCAATGGCAACCAATCAGATTGCTGCATTCATTGTCCTACTTGCAGCTGGCTTCAAAAAGCTAATCGCCGATTGGTTGCTATAGGTAACTGCCCATGGGCAAATTTGCCCAGTGTTGATAAATGAGCCCCATTTAGTCCTCCATATGAAACAGAATAAATGAGTGGAATTCTGAGCTGCCAATTCATAAAATAAAAATTAACCAGTGTTAAAAGCTTCTTTAAATGAAATGAAAATGAAGTGAAAGTGTATTATGCTGTTCAGTTTTGGTCTCCACTGCTCAAACAGGACATTATTGTATTAGAGAGGGTCCAGAGAAGGGCAACTAAGCTGGTAAAAGGTATGGAAAATCTTAGCTATGAGGAAAGACTGGCCAAATTGGGGTTGTTCACGATGGAGAAGAGGCGCTTAAAGGGTGATATGATAACTATGTATGAATATATACAGTAAAGGGATCATATAATAATCTCTCTTTACCAGTTGGTCTTTCCAGCTGATGCGAGATCACCCATTCCGATTAGAAGAAAAGGTTTTTTACAATGAGAGCTGTGAAGATGTGGAATTCTCTCCCTGAATAGTGGTGATGACTGATACATTAGATAGCTTTAAGAAGGGGTTGGATGGCTTTCTATCAAGTGAGGAAATACAGGGTTATGGGAGATAGCTCATAGTACAAGCTGATCCAGGGACTGCTCCAATTGACATCTTCTAGTCATGAATGGATTTTTTCCCTTCTGAGTCAAACTAGAGAGGCTTCAGACAGATGGGGTTTTGCCTTCCTCTGGATCAACTAGCAGCTTTTATATAGACTTGAAAGGTTGAACAACAGAGGGTGATTATAAAAATGTAGCAGTTTTACCAGTGGTAACCCAATGAATAAATATTAACTTTACCTTCATCTTACTAAAGTTAATCAAATAATTGGTGAATGATTGATGTGGTGTACATAACAATTGATATTGTTTACATTGGTTGATATAGATACAAACTCCAGAGAAATAAAAACTCCTGTTTTAGAATTGTATTTTATAGAACTTTTCAAAAATAAAGAAAAGATATAGAAGAACTACAGACTACAAAATACAGACGTCAGAATACAATTAGATTACCACAAGCATGATTAAAGGTTTTTGCTTAAACACTGTACATCACAAGGGCTTTTTGCATTTTCCAACAATACACTGGTGCAGGTTTGGGATCAGTTATCTGGAAACCCATTATCCAGAAACCTCCAAATGATGGGAAATTTGGCCTGCCGTTACAGAGCGCGAAGTTGCGCCAGAGTCTATCTCCTTGGCGAAATTACGCCAGCTACCAGCGAAGTGCCAAAATGACGTCACGCTGGTGAATTTTCACCACCGTTAGCCACTTCGCCCCATAGACTCCATTTTACTCAGATAATTAAAATTTTAAAAAATGATTTCCTTTTTCTCTGTAAGAATAAAACTTTAACTTGGTCCAAACTAAGCTATCATTAATCCTTATTGGGGGCAAAACTAGCCTATTGGGTTTATTTAATGTTTAAATGATTTTTAGGAGACTTACCAAACTATGGAAAGATATGCTAACTGAAAAAAAAAAAAAAAAAACAGGTCCTGAGCAATCCGGATAACAGGCCCATACCTGTAATATGGCAATGCCCACGTAAGCAATGATGGAGTATGTGAATAAAATAATTCACAGTATAAGGGCTTGTACAGATGCAGTCAATTATTTTCACCTGGGCTGTACTCACAGACGCATGTGAGCTGCGAACGAAGGTAGAATGCAGCATGTTGCTCCAGTGTGAGTGCGGGCCCCTAGAAATGAATAAGTTGCTTTCTGTATTGTGCTCCCCTGCAGCCGAATGCTTTAAAACTGATCCAGGGGAGTGCTGGAAAAACTACTTGTCTGTACAAGCCCTGAAAATCTCAGCACTAACCCCTCTTTACATTTGCCTGTGTGATCTGGGTTCTCTATACCACCGCAGTCTAGCCATTGCAATTCATCCATGTGTAATATAACTTAAATGAGCAAATCAGGGCCATTGTTTCATTAGGGACTCTTACAGACGAGCGGTTTTACCTGTGCTCCCCTGCGTTGCGCTTTCTTCCATTTATTCGCAGGGGAGCGTAGGAGTAGACGCACTGAATTATTTTCATTGGGGCTGTACTCACACAGACGCATGTATGCGTTGAACGCAGGTAAAATGCGATATGCTGCGTCACAACCTACATTTTGCAATACTTCAGTGCGTCTACTCCTACGCTCCCCTGCGAATGAATAGAAGAAATCGCAACGCAGGGGAGTGCAAGTAAAACCGCTTGTCTGTAAGAGCCCTTAATCAGCATACAAAAAGTTACATGATAATTGCTTCAAAATTAATTAAAGGATACTCCTATTTTGCTGGAGAGCCTGGCTCAATGTTATAACTACACACAGAAGTGAATAAAAAGTGAATGAAACAATCACATTTACATACAAAAGTTGACATTGTGAAATCAAGAATTTTTAGATGAGAAAATAATTACAGATGCAGTACAGGTATGGGATCCGTTATCCAGAAAGTTCAGAATTACGGAAAGGCCGTCTCCCTTAGATTCAATTATAATAAATGAATCCAGATTTGTAAAAAATGATTTCCTTTTTCTCTGTAATAATAAAACAGTACCTTGTATTTGATCCAAACTAAAATATAATTAATCCTTACTGGAAGCAAAACCAGCCTATTGGGTTTATTTAATAGTTATATGATTTTCTAGTAGTCTTTAGGTATAAAGATCCAAGTTACAGAAAGATCTGTTATCCGGAAAACCCCAGGTCCGAGCATTCTGGATATTCAACTTCATAGTCTGAACAATTATGTAAATTAGGCCACAGCATTTTAAATGTACTTTCACATAAACAATATTCTTTGTAAATTTCCTCTGGGACCACATTGTGCATTCCCACGTGGCTTCACACTAAACACTACACGCAGGTGTGGGCGACAGTTATAAGTGCAGAATGGAGGTCATTCAGTGCTTTGAATTAACACCTGCTTTTACGAAGGCACATGAATGGCTACGATTACATATTTCTAAGCAGAAGGACCTTAGGGTGTTCCCAAGCTAAGAGGTATCTGTCACTTTGCAGTTTAGAACGTTCAGTTTCACATGGGAGTGGAATCTGCTCACTACACAACATCAGCTGCAGTTCTAATCCCACTGCTGATGACAAGTGCTGCTGCACATACTGCTGAGTAAAGCATTCTCCGATCTTTGAAAAAGTAAACCACTGTAAAAGATTTCATTTATGCTTTTGAAAAACTTCTATTAATTAGTATAGGCAATTAATATGTCATATCGATGCATTTTAGATGAGAAGATTACTAAATGCCCAGATTCTCAGTTGTTTTGCCAGCCACGTTTTTAACTAGGACTGCCACTTACATAGAAACATAGTAATTTAGATTGCAAAAATACAGACGTCCATCAAGTTCAACCTTTTAACTCTATTATAACCTGCCTGCCGGTTGATCCAGAGGAAGGCAAAAAAAAACCATCTGAAGCCTCTCCAATTTGCCTCAGAGGGGGGAAAATTCCTTCCTGACTCCAAAATGACAATTGGACTAGTCCCCGGATCAACTTGTACTATGAGCTATCTCCCATAACCCTGTATTCTCTCACTTGCTAAACACCATCCAACCCCTTCTTAAAGCTACAGTATCTAATGTATCAGCCTGTACAACTGATTCAGGGAGAGAATTCCACATCTTCACAGCTCTCACTGTAAAAAACCCCTTCCGAATATTTAGGCGGAACCTCTTTTCTTCTAATCGGAATGGGTGACCTTGTGTCAGCTGGAAAGACCTACTGGTAAATAAAGCATTAGAGAGATTATTATATGATCCCCTTATATTTATACAGTTATCATATCACCCCTTAAGTTGGCCATAGACGCAAAGATCCGATCGTTTGAAATCTTGAACGATCGGACTTCCCCATCACCAGACCTGCCTTTCAGATCAAATAAAGTAGTAAAAGAACAGATCAGCCGATGTTCTGCCCTTGCAGCAATCGTACGAAAGTTCATGTCCGACAAAAGCTGGTGACAGTCTCCCATTGAAAATCGTCCGATTGGCAATACATGCAGAGATATTATCGGCAGTCGACAGAAATCTTTTAACCTTTCCGATCGACCAAATGACCATTCTCAAAGGGACGTAAAATGTCAGGACTCTCCACACATGGTCCAAAAATCGTACAAATCGAGGATTCGTACGATCGGACCTTTGCGTTTATGGCCAGCTTTAAGCACCTCTTCTTCAGCGTGAACAACCCCAACTTGGCCAGTCTTTCCTCATAGCTAAGATTTTCAATACCTTTTACCAGCTTAGTTGCCCTTCTCTGTACTCTCTCTAATACAATAATGTCCTGTTTCAGCACTGGAGACCAAAACTGTGCAGCATATTCTATATGGGGCCTTACCAACACTCTATACAGTAGATTCCTGCCTGAATAAAAGCATTAGTGCTGGTGCTTTCACTCTACCCAATAGGAGGAAGCAGAGGGCAATTTTGTGTGACAAAAACCAGTAATAATAATGCTGGGAAAACTAACTAATGGCAGGTACCACACAATTATAATGCATTGGCATTAGAATTGGCTCTCCACATGACAGTATCATATACAGCAGCACTATCTTTTTAAACATCTCTTTAGTGTACAGTATTTCCCATAATGGTAACCCCATGTAGATGGGACAGTATGGTCAATTTCAGCATCAGTAGCCAACCATCAGCAGACTTGCTAGTGGCAGGGGTCACACATACCTCAGCTATTTATCCAAACAAGTACATGGCCAAACTGAACAAACTTGTTTTTTAAATTACTCAAACATTAGCCTATATATGGTCACCTTAAACCTAGGTACATACAGCTTGTAGATAAAGAAAACAAAACATAGGAGCAAATCAGTAGGACATTTTAGGGTTGAATAATCATTACTACAGGTATGGGATTCATTATGCAGAAACCCGTTATCCAGAAGCTCCGAATTATGAGAAGACTGTCTCCCATAGACTCCATTTTAATTAAATAACTCACATGTTTAATTAAATCATTCACATTTTTAAAAATAATTTTCTTTTTTCTCTGTTATCATAGTAACTTGTCCTTGATCCAAACTAAGATATAATGAATGGAGGCATAGCAATTTTATTGCTTTCATTTAATGTTTTAATTATTTTTTTTGTTGACTTAAGATATGGTGATCCAAAATATGAAAAGACCCCTTTTCTGGAAAACCCCAGGTTTTTTTTTAAGTGGTACTAATTCTGTAACCAAGAAAAAGGTTAGACAATGTTTTTAGTAGTACAGGTTATCCAGAAAGCTCTGAATCACGGAAAGGCTCCCATAGACTCCATTATAATGGAATATTCCAAATTTATATTTGTTCCCAATAATTCATGTCCATCAAGTTCAGGTTTCAATCTATTGGGCAGGAATGCAATGAAGTTGGTGGTTAACACAAATTATTGAAAATTAAGTTTTGCTTGTGAATTGCCCGGGTCATTTCAAAGGTCAACCAGAAAGAGAAAATGGCAGCCGCACCTTTGTGTATTTTTCCCATTGAGTAAATGTTATAACTCCTCCCCATGACTTTTAACCCTGAAGCCAGATGATTCTCAGCTGTCTGTTTTGGCAACTTGTCTAGAGAGTATTAAGTCCTTAAGGCTGGGGAATGTCAGATGGCCACTGCAGGAACAGCTGCAATAATCATAGACCATAGTTTAAAATGAAGAGAGAAAACAATCTAACGCAGCACAGTAAAGCACATCAAACAAAGACTCATTTAAGAAACATATTCTCATCAAAATAAAATGTATGTGTAGTAAAATGAAGGGCTTTGGAGCATGGCGTGTTTTATTGCTGCAGGGAAATAAAAAGATTGTCAATTAAGAATAATTAAATAGGACTACAATAGCAACATTTTCTAATCAATACAATTATATTTCTAGTCTATTTATCTAATAATTGCCTTTGATGGCAGTGATGACATCAGAGAAGGGTACAATGATGTCGGTGGAGCTATGTTGCCGGGGCGAGGTTATTGTATCACTTAGATACAACTGCCTCCATTTCTGTTTTGTTTCCTGAATATTTTAAACCGGACAGAAAGTTTTGATGGACAGCACTTTGAAAACGGAGATGTCCAGTTCAAAATCACATGGGTGGCAATCTTATCTCTATCTATATTCTGCCTGATGGGTAAGCCCAATCCTTTTTATGACAGGTATGGGATCTATTATACAGAAAACAGTTATTCAGAAATATGGCAATGCTAATTTAAAACAATTTCTTATTTTTGATTGATTTGCTTTTTTGTTTCTGTAATAATAAGAAAAGAATTGCCATGTTGAGGTGAGTATCTTAGTACTTAAATGTTTTTCATATATTAGTCAGATTGTTCGGGTTTCACATGGCCTCAACAAGCCAAATCGTTTGGGTAAAAACCAAACAGATAGCAACCTCTTCTGTGTAGGCAGAAATAATGCCCAGTGAGTCCAGTTTAGTTTTCTGAAAATGTCGGTACATGTAGGGGCACATTTACTTAGCTCGAGTGAAGGAATATAATTTTTTTGTCTACTTCGACCTTCGACTACGTCCTTGACTTCGAATCAAACGATTCGAACTAAAAATCGTTCGACTATTGGACCATTCGATAGTCGAAGTACTGTCTCTTTAAAAAAAACTTTGACCACCTACTTCGCCACCTAAAACCTACCGAGCATCAATATTAGACTATGGGGAAGGTCCCCATAGGCTTTCCTATCTTTTTTTGATTGAACAAAAATCTTCGATCGATGGATTAAAATCCTTAATCCCTAAATCCTTTAATCGTTCGATTGAACAATTTTTCCTTTGATAGTACGAATGAAGGAAATGCAGTAAATCCTTCGACTTCGATATTCAAAGTCAAAGGATTTTACTTAGACGGACGAATATTGAGGGTTAATTAACCCTCGACATTCGACCTATAGTAAATGTGCCCCTTAGTTATAGACACAAAGATTAAAGGTAAAAAAAAAAAAAAGATTAAGAAGTAGCAACATTCACTGCTTTGTAAATCCTTTACAATAGTTTTGGATCTCACAACAGATTGCCTATAAATAAAGATAGCATTGTGCTGACATACTCCACAGCCTATTCAAAAGTCTTACATTCTGTACAGAAGTACAATAAGGGAAAATCGGGTACTATAATAAAAAGGAATTCTTAGCAATTAGACATTTTCCCCCATAAGTGCACATTTACAAGATTCTTTCAAAGCATCATGGATGAATCAGTCAGAATGAATTGTTATACTAAATCTGCCCTTGCTGTTTATTGTTCCAGCTCTATTTTGGAAACAATATCCTGAAAATGTTCGGTGACTGGGGGCCTAAGGATGGGTTTGAAAACTACTAAATTGCAACTCAAGATAATTAGTATTGTCAGTGTGGTGTATTTCTAGGTGGGAAATATCAGTTTAAATGTTCTCTCTATAAATATGAATTAGGTTGTGGCACAAACAGTGTAGACTAAGGGTTATTACATGGGATCTAAAGGTATTTGAAGAGAAAATGGAGAAAATAAAGTAAGAGTGGATCTTGTAGCTTAAAGATTGGAAAAGAACAGCACTTTCAACTGGCTATTATCAATTTGTAATAGTAAAACTCTTGGCCTGCCATTCTATTTTATTGATGTTGCAGAACCTGGTCAAGTCTTTACACTTGACTGTAGGTTATTACATTAAGTTAAAGGACAAGGAAAGTCTAAAATAGAATAAGGCTAGAAATGATGTATTTTGTATATTAAACATAAGCATGAACTTACTGCACCACAAGCCTAATCAAACATATGAGTTATGCTTTCAAAGTTGGCCACAGGGGGCTGTCATCTTGTAACTTTGTTAAACATCTTTGCCTGACCCTGCACATGCTCTGTGTGGTCTGGGCTGCTTAGGGATCGTCATAAACAAAGCTGCTTCAATTCTGCATGGCTGGGAAGTAAGGCAGGGGCTCCCCCTGCTGTTCATAAGTATGATTGTTTCCCTGCTCAGCAGTTAGGGACCATCTGACAATCCCTATCCACAGCAGTAAATGAAGGGAGAATTTCACTGCATACAGTCAGATTTCTTATAAAAATGGTACACATTTTTTAATTAAAGTATATTGGAGATAGGTTTTTTTTTTTTCATTAAAGAAAGTAAACATGGGATTTTATTTTTTTTGCCTTTCCTTGTCCTTTAATTATAGAATTCTCAAAATTTTACATATGGCTGGAGCATGGGGTGTTCCAGTCCTGGCATTCTTTTTGTATATGGCTTATCTCTCCAAACTAATGGTTAAATAGTTGGCTTATTTGTACCAATTATTTCCTGCAGTCATGCAGTTGGATCTCACTGGAATACATAGTTAGTGACCACAGGAAGAATCTGCCAAGGAGCATTAAACCAGGTATTTATTTTCTTGATTTACACATGAACATAGAGAATTACAAACAAAAAATAATTTTCTTCACCCCTTTGAGTCATTTATTGGTAGAAGACCATCAGAAAGAAAATGAACCTTGACTTACTTATTATGTGTCTATAAATTGTTTGCCCTTGTTATATGCAGAATGTGCCCATTATTCCTGAAAGAATAGATCAGGCTTCAGGTTTGTTGGGTATGATCCATAACCTGTAATCTTAAAGTTATGGCACATTAGTTGTTTTGCTTACCTTAGCCCTTCAAGGTTTGCCATGGGTTTTTTTTTATTGAATATCTTATCTACATTTAAACAGGGCATTCAAGAAAGTTCACTGCAATTATTTAGCATTTCTAATACGAGAATATTGGTTAATGAACAAAGATTTTTGAGAAATTTCTAGTGGAGTAAATTGTTATTCTGAGCCAGGACTTTCTGTTGCCCTGATGCTCACACTGATTAACAGACCCGAGGCTTGATTTGATTAAAACACGTCAATGCTCTTTTTATTTTGGAATTTTCCATATAAAACAATGTGTGGCAGAGAACTCCATTCTGAAGGGAATTATTTGAAGTTCCAGTTAGCTGCTCAGCAGATAGATATGCGTTCCATATCTAATCTCTTGTATTACATAGTCAAGAGACAATTTTGGGAAACTTCTATGCGGCTATATAAACACGGCAGCAAACAATATTTATTTAGTTACCAATGTAGTCTGGAATGCATCTCTGATCAACTGCCACTGGCATCCTTCTACAACAGAGTTGAAGTGTGAGTGAATATTTGGCTTACAATAATCACTGTTTATGTGATAATGTCATGATGTCAATTAAACCAGCGCTGTTGTCAGAAGTTGTCATGCTCTAATAAATGGCGCAGCAAATACTATTACCCTTAAAGGACAATTAATTATTGTATATAGACTTAACCATTGCTATAGGCGTACAAGATATGTACAGAGGTCCCTCAGACCAACGTAATGGCCTTTCAGAATAGTGTGATTTCTCTTTGGTTCACCCTTCCTAGTAGATTTCATACTGTTCATATATGGAATCTATGAATGCTTGGGTCCTTGTTCTTTACAACTGAACAGCAAAGCAAGAATTAGGTTTAAATAATATACTTATAATAAGATTAAGAATGGCATAGTCAGTTTTAGAGAATTCCGGATAACAGGTTTCTGGATAATAGATGCCATAAGATAAATATAAATACCTGTATTGGTGACTTAGCACATCATACTGGTGAACACGTCTTATATGAATGGTGGTTATGAAATATTCATTTCCTAAATAGAAATAGATAAAGGAATAATAGGCTGGCTCAACTTTAAATGCTCATATGGCTAATAAAGCTCAAAAAATGTGCAAAGGCTTAGAGTAAAATCATGTTAAATTATTTTACCAATACAAATATAAATGATTATGTTCCTTCATTTAATTTTCATTTTGCAAATGCACTGCATCCCATACAAATTCACATAAAAAGCATCTCCTTCCTGCACTGGTAAAATGTTGAAGCAAAGTAAGGAAGCCTAAATTGCCAGGCATAGAAAGTATCAGAACAGCTCTATATCATTGGAGCAATACTTGTACAGGTATGGAACCGGTTATCCAGAATGCTCGGGACCTGGTGTTGTCCGGATAATGGATCTTTCCCTAATTTGGATCTTAATAAGGCTACTAAAAATCATGTAAACAATAACTAAACCCAATAGGCCAGTTTTTCTTCCAATAAGGAGTAATTATATATTAGTTTGGATCAAGTACAAGGTACTGTTTTATTAGTACAGAGAAAACGGAAATTAATTATTTGATTAATGGAGTCTATGGGAGATGGCCTTGGTTTATACATAGTGCAAAAAGTGTATATTTGTCTGTGCATGCAGCAGATTTTCATTACTATCTTTAAAAGGACTTTACACAACGACTACTACATTTATCCAACCCCTTAGCATACAGTGCTCCAAAAGCCTATTTTTTTGAAGAGGAATTTCCCTGGTGTAGGATGGACAGGTAAACCTATGATACCCAATTTATATTGTTGGCAAACATACTGGGCCTAGTGGTATATAATGCTAGGAATGAAAGTGATCTGTATCTTTGGCTGAATTGAAATGATCTAGATCTGAAGAGCAGCAGAAAAAGTCAAGGACCCCATCACCTCTAGATGATGGCCCACACACACCATCATTCAGGGTCTCCACATACAGGTTTTAGCTCCAACAACAGGACTGTGTTCTGAATGAATTGCAGAGTGGTCTATGAAATCTGCTACCCAAGGGACCTATATATGTAGTAAAGGTCAATCTAAAAGGCAAAATCAGCCAATTTGCTAGACCATGGATGGGTACAGACTGTGATTATTAACAGCTAATTCACTTTAGTTAATTTAATGTAAATTAAGGACAGAGTCTTTTTAACCACAACACCAATTAAAAGAACACTGAAATATTGCAAGGGCCTGAGCTGAATATAACTGTTCAGTTGATGAAATCCATGCACTGTTAATTGTAGTCAAAGGTTACAGAATACAGAAACAAACAAAATTCTTGTTATATAATGTACCTAGTGCTAAACATATCTGCAACCTGCATAAATTGTATTCACCTTCACAGCATACTTTTGCTTACTCAAAAGTGGACAGTTAGAATTGCTTTACCATATGACTATAGACAAACAGAGGGTTGGGCTCATATCAGAATCCTAACGTGACAAGCTATCCATTGAGTGCACAATCTGCTGCAAATAGTACAGTCCCCCTGGATTGCCCAAAGTCAGGCCACCAGTATTGATCTCGGTCATTCACCAAATGCAAATCACATTTGCTCAGACTCATCTTACATGTCATGAACAGCTGGCTAATCTGTTATTCATTATGAAATCCAAATCAGTATTGCATTCTAATGCAAGGAAACAAACTCTGTTTCTGAAATGTGTAATGTCTGTGCATTCCTAATGTGTGGCAACAACAATACCCTCAGTATAACTGGTTTTTAGAGCCTAATTTTTGGCTCAGATTTCTCATGAAACATTTCCTCTAGTAGTGTAGCCCACCAGATTCTGTTCTGTTTGTGCAACTCTTTTAGCACACCTCCAATAGCTTTTGCTACCCGGCTGGATATGGACACATGAAATTGCAGTTACTATCAGGCCCGGAATTTACAAACCAGCCGCCCCTAGGCCAGCTTTGCTCTTTGGCCCCTTCCCCTGCCAGTTCCGTCCCCCTCCGCTGTCCCCTACCCTTCCAGTACCATGCCCCTCCGCTGTCCTCTCCCCTTCCAGGTGCTGTCCTGTCCCCTCCCCTTCCTCCTGCCAAGCACCTTCCTCTTCCTGTGCATACATGCAGTGGCGTAACTACCAGGGGTGCAGCAGGTGCGATCGCACCTGGGCCCGCACCCAGCTGGGGCCCGCCGGTGTTATTACAGCTGGCACAGCAGGGGGACTTTATGGCACGCAACACGTCTTCCTCTCGCTTCCCTGGCACGGGCACCTCGGCTGGCACCGCAGACCCTTCCGGGGTTCCCCCGAGCAGGCTGTCCCGCATACCCTGCTCTTCCCCGGCGGCAGGTTCTCGTCCTCCTCTGCTTCTTCTTCCATCGCTTGGCTCTCCTCCTCTCCACTGCTCCCTCCCTTGGTCCCCTCCCCGGACCCTCCCATCCCTCCCGCCCCACTCTACCTGTTCGTCTGTTTTGCCCGCACTTTCCTTCAAAGCGCACTTAGCGCTTTTTTTTCTGATGCGGCGGATAGCGCGCAACGAGGTTCTAACAGCCCCAGACAGCCAAGGAGGGAGCCGCCGACTTCCACACGCTGTACTGTAAGTGCGCACTGCTCCCTACACATGCACTGCTTCCTGTACAGCCCACATGCTTGTCTACTGCACGTGGGGAATCTGCCTACCTCCTGCTGCGCTCTCTGCTCTCCCCAATCCCCAGCGCTATGAACCCAATGTAACCCCGAATAACTTACGCTATGCAATCATTGCTCCCACTAGTAACGGACATTAATATGCATTCACTGCACTCTTAATATTTCCTACTGTATGCACGGTATGCACCACCCACAACTTCTACATCATCCCCTGCACCTCTACCCACGATGCAATCTCTGCACCCCAGAGGGGAGCCCGGGTGCACATGCTGCTGCAGCTGCCAGTGGCGTAACTACCAGGTGGGGCCTGCCGGTGTCCTCATCCAAGGGAACAGCTGTTGTAGTTGTTACACCGGCATTACATAAATGAGTTCAGAGACCCTTTGCCCCCTGTACCGCAGCAGATCTCACTCTGCAGCATCACTGAGGACTGCCCAGGAGCATGAGAAGAGGGACCCAGTGGTGACATATTACTGTGAGTGCTCCTTATCTACTGTGATGCCTAGGTTACACTAAACACTCACACACCTCCTGTACCTCTTATTCACCTTCTGTACCCGTCACCCACCTCCTGTCACTCTCACTCGCCCTCCTGTCCCTCTCATTCACCTTCTGTACCCCTCTCTCACCTAGTGTACCTTTTACTATTCTCCTGTACATTTCTCTTACTCCCTGTACCACTCACCCACCACCTGTAGCTCTTGCTCTCCTCCTGTACCTTTCTCTCTCCTCCTGTAACTCTCATTCACCTCCTCACTCTCCTCCTGTCCCTCTCACTCTCCTCCTGTCCCCCTCATTCACCTCCTGTCCCTTTCACTCACCTCCTGTCCCTCTCACTTGCCTCCTGACCCTGTCACTCACCTCCACCCCCTCACTCACCTCCACCCCCTCATTTACTTCCTGCCCCCTCACTCACCTCCTGTCCCTCTCACTCACCTCCTGTCCCTCTCACTCACCTCCTGTCCCTCTCACTCACCTCCTGTCCCTCTCACTCGCCTCCTGTCCCTCTCACTCACCTCCTGACCCTCTCACTCACCTCCACCCCCCTCACTCACCTCCACCCCCCTCACTCACTTCCTGCCCCCTCACTCTCCTCCTGTCCCTCTCACTCATCTCCTGTCCCTCTCACTCAACTCCTGTCCCTCTCACTCACTTCCTGTCCCTCTCACTTACCTCCATCCCCTCTCACTCACCTCCTGTCCCTCTCACTCACCTTCTGTCCCTCTCACTCACCTCCATCCCCTCTCACTCACTCACCTCCAGCCCCTCTCACATGGAATTGTGACTGTGCCATCCTTCTATTAGTTTTGGGGTATTTATACATGGAAATACCACCGCCCCATCCTTCTAAGAGTTTCGGGTATTTATACATGGAATTGCCACTGTGCCATCCTTCTATTAGTTTTGGGGTATTTATATATTGAATTGCCACTCTGCCATCCCTCAGTTAATTTTGGGGTATTTATACATGGAATTGCCACTGTGCCATCCATAGTTTTTATGTCTGTATACATGGTTGTGGTCCTGGCTTTTTGCCTATTGTTTCTGGTATTATACATGAAATTAATGTGTAACAATATTTGGACTGTATACAAGAATACCATATAGAGTAAAACCTCAGTTTTACATACCCTTATTCCCAGGCGTATTTCACATTGTGAGTAATAGGCGAGTTGTAAAAATGTTTAGTTGTGCCTTGTCATAAAAGTAACTGAGAATTAATATCTGGCCACCACTAAAGGTGTTTACAGACCGTCCCTGCTTCCATGATTTTTTTATCACTGCAGTCTGTACCAGATTACCGTTACAGTGTTATAAAATTTTAATTTTAGTTGTACAGCCCTTTGCCCTTAAAAAGTGTACCAGTTTCAGTAATTAAAATAACTTTTTAAATTCAGTTCTAGGACATTAGGTCAGTAAATGTTGGTAACTGCCCACAACTCGGGCTGGGGGGGGGGCCAGTTTCAAATTTTTGCACCAGGGCCCCTAGGTGTCTAGTTACGCCACTGCATACATGCGCTCTCAGGTGTGCACGCGCAAGTCTTATTAGTTGCACTGAAGACTGACATGTGTCTCCAGTGCTAGTAGCTAATTGTGATGCAGCTGGCTGGCATGCCGCCCCTCAAACTCTGCCACCCTTCAAACTCTGGTGCCCTAGGCCTGGGCTTTTGTGGCCTCACCACAAATCTGAGCCTGGTTACTATTGACACTGAGAACATTTTCATGATCAGAATATTTCTGATTGAATAATAGGGACTGATGGTCCTATTCAATAAGCAAGTTAAGGTCAGGAATTAATTCATTTTACATAGAAAAGCTTTGCACATTCATAGTTAAACATTAAAACATAATCATTTAGTTTAAAAAAAGACACATCCTTCACATTCAACCTTTTAGGGTTCTTCCAGCAAGCACCACAGAGTGCTTTTCCTGCTTCTTCTTTCTTCGCTCAGTTGCGCATGTGCAGTAGAGTGATAAACTGAGCATAGTCGGTCCCGGGAAAACTGAAGGAAGAAGAGTTGGAAGAAGAAGATCACTCTGTGGTGCTCGCTGGAGGTATCGAAGTCGAAGGATTTACCACAATTCGTTCGATCGATGGAAAAATTGTTGAATCGAACGATTCGAAGGATTTTAATCCATCGATCGAACGATTTTCCTTTGATCAGAAATTGCTAGGAAAGCCTATGGGGACCTTCCCCATAGGCTAACATTGGTGCTCGGTAGGTTTTAGGTGGCGAAGTAGGTGGTTGAAGTTTTTTTTAAAGAGACAGTACTTCGAGTATCGAATGGTCGAATGGTCGAATAGTCGAACGATTTTTAGTTCAAATCGTTCGGTTCAAAGTCGTAGTCGAAGGTCGAAGTAGCCAATTCGATGATCGAAGTAGACAAAAAAATACTTCGAAATTCGATATATTTTTCCTTCTAATCCTTCACTCGAGCTAAGTAAATGTGCCCCCAAATAGATTTTTTGAATCTTGTTTCCTCGGTCTGGGAATTCATAATTACAGCAAGCAGACAGAAGCCATTTTGTGGACAGTGTTATTAAGACGAGCCTTGCATCATCTCAGAATCTTGTTTGTGCACCAGAATGGGGGACCTGATGTCCATCCCCATGCAAAGGCTACACAATTAAATGGTGAATAGAACAGGGGAATGTGTGGAGAGCAGTGACATCTAGGAAGTGCTGAATGGAAAGTGAAAGTTTTTGTCTGCCCCGCCTCTATGCCTAAGGCATAGAGGAGGGGCAGGCAATACTTGATTGACAGCTGAGATTTTTAAATGAGTTTACAACATCTATGAATGCTTTAATGAAAAAAATTATTTGGGTTTCAATCTAGATTTTAGCACTTTAGTCTGAGTTTATTGTTACCTGTGTATTTATTTGACTGCTAAAATGCTTTCATTGCCATAATTCTGACCAAAGCATCAAACAATGTTGTGGCAGAATAAATCTTAACACAAGACTTATAAATCAAAAACCTTTTGTACATTAAGCAAAACATGCAGTCCTCTCCCAACATATTCATATGACCTGATCATTAACTCTTGAGCTGAACCATCAGATGTCATTTCTAGTTATGGCCGAATTTATTCGCCAGGTGCAAATCCGTGGTGAATTTGCATGATTCACTGCCAGCAAATAAATTCGCAAAACGCCTGCGAAAATTCGCCGAAAAAATTTGGCGGCGTCAAAAAAACGGCCGCTGGCGTAAAAAAACGGTGATGGTGCAGTTTCGCGTATTTTTCGCAGTTTCGCAAATTTCGCACATTTTCCGGCGAAGCAGCGCAAATTCGTCCATCACTAGTCATTTCAATCACTCTGCAGAGTTTTACAGAATATGTTTTCAAAATACTATAACTGGAAAAAATATTTTTTATTGTCTTAATTCAGCTTTTATGAAAATGTTTTTGAACTCCTACGGCCAGACTGAAGTATTGATCTTTTCTGTGCTGCTAAGTCATAACCAGACAATATTTGAAGACAAAGTTTAAGAGATAATAAAGATAAGACAGGCAACATAAACCTTGGTTTCTTCCCCTGGATAAAGCCCGGTCTATAAATCAGAACAGATGCTATTAACTGAACACTATGGACTCCAGCTTTAGGTCATGTTTTCTTCTTCACCTACATTTTGCGTAAGCCTTTGGTCCCATCTTACAAGCTAATTTAACTGCTGTCAAACACTCCATTATATTGCAGTCGGAAGAGATAATGCACAGTTAAAGATTGCTTGAACTAAAGGATATCATAAATTATCTAAGCAGTGGTATAGTTTTGTATTACAGTCTGAGGTTTCTGCCAAGTTTATAATAACACAGGAGAGGTACAATTAAAATAAAACAATATTAACCATTCAGTGTTTGTGAAAGATTTTCATGGCAACAGGTTTTTAACCCTTTAAGTGCCAGCAGAATTTCACATTTTGGTTACGCGAAATGCCAGCCGTTTTTGAAACATTTTGTGCTCTCTCACTTTAGGGGCATTTTCTGAGGGGAAACCTATAGTTTACCTAGGAAAACTATACATTGTTTTTTTCGGTAGAAACTGAGCTTTCTAAATCTGCCTGAGTTTTCATGTATTTCCACCTGTGCAAAAAAATTTATAGTGCTAAATACCAAAAAAAAATGAAAAATTACCATTTTTCATTGTATATCAATTTATACCAGAAAAATATTTCATTTTACGGATGAAAATCCAACTGATTTGGAAATCAGTCTCTCGAACGTGCCAATACCAGATATGTATAGTTTTAGAGAGATTTAGAATTTCTGTACAGCAAAAACTCCCGGCAGTATATTACCAAATTTTGAAAGCACTAAGGCAGAAAACGGCATGCTTTAGATTCCAAGGCAAAAAATCCTGAAACTGTAGGTTCACCCCAGAAAACCATACATTTTTGAAAAGTACACATTCTGCCGATTACAAAATGGGTAACTATGTCTCTCTACTCCCAACTACCAAACATAAAAGCTTGCCTGAACATAGCGGTTTTTCAAAAAAAAATTCAAAATTCTGAAAAATCATTTCAAAGGTTTTATTTTGCTGCTCCGCATATCCCAAACTATATTAGGTACCAAGAAAAAGCACCTGAAATATGATTGCCAGGGGTCCACTGAACAGTTTGATACCCATTATGCATAGGTTTACCAAAGTATCTGGCATTTAGAGACACCAATATGAAGTTAGCACATCCAAATTGTTCAGGACTTTACTTCAGCTACTGAGAAATCAATACATTGACTGCATTTTTTGTGGGGTAAAAACACAGAAATATATGTTTACCCCCCAAACCCATATATTTTTGGAAAGTACACATTCTACAGAATCTAAAATGGGTACCCATGCCTTTCTGCTCCAAACTAATGAGTCGCAAGGCTTTCCCAAAGTTGTCGGTTTTGGTGAAATATCTGAAAATTGCCTCAAAGCTTCAACTTCCCAGCACCATATCACCCATGTGTCATTACGTACTAAGAAAAAGCACCCTAAATATGATTGCCAGGGTTCCTCTGAACATTTTGGTGGCCATTGTTCATAAGTTTACCAAAGTATCTGGCATTTAGAGGCCCCAAAATGAAGTTAGCGCATACAAACAGTCCCGTGGGTAACTTCAGCTAATGAAAAAACAACACATTGACTGCATTTTTGTGGGGTAAAAACACAGAAATAAATGTTTACCCCCCAAAACCCATATATTTTTGGAAAGTACACATTCTACCGAATCTAAAATGGGTACCCATGTCTTTCTGCTCCAAACTAATGAGTCGCAAGGCTTTCCCACAATTGCCGGTTTTGGTGAAATATCTGAAAATTGGCTCAAAGCTTCAACTTCTCAGCACCATATCACCCATGTATCGTTATGCACCAAGAAAAAGCACCCTAAATATGATTGCCAGGGTTCCTCCGAACAGTTTGGTGGCCATTGTTCATAGGTTTACCAAAGTATCTGGCATTTAGAGGCCCCAAAATGAAGTTAGCGCATACAAATAGTCCTGTGGGTAACTTCAGCTAATGAAAGATCAACACATTGACTGCATTTTTGTGGGGTAAAAACACAGAAATATATGTTTACCCCCCAAACCCATACATTTTTGGAAAGTACACATTCTACAAAATCTAAAATGGGTACCCATGCCTTATTGCTCCAAACTACTGAGTCACAAGGCTTTCCCAAAATTGGCGGTTTTGGTGAAATATCTGAAAATTGCCTCAAAGCTTCAACTTTCCAGCATCGTATTGTCCATGTATCATTACCAGCATAAAGCATCCTAAATATAAAAATAGGGGTCTACTAAACAGTTTGATGCCCAATGTGCATAGATATACCAAACTATGTGGAGCACAGAGACCCCCAAATGACAATAGTGTATATACATTTTCACAGCTGACGCGCTGGCTGCTGCAATATAAGCACCTGGTGTGTGTAATATGCGACATTAGACCTCCTAACAATACAGAGAACCCAGAAAACCATATATTTTCAGAAAGTACACATTCTGACAAATCCAATATGGGTAAATATGTGTTTCTACTGCAAACTGCCAAACTGCAATGCAATGCTGAACATAACGGTTTTTATCAAATTTCTGAAAATCGTCACAAAGCTTGAATTTTACCCCATTATATGCCCCACATTTCGTAACGTATCAGCATAAAACATCCTAAATATGAATGCCAGGTGTATACTGAACACTTTGATGCCCAATATGCATAAATATACCAAACTATGTGGCGCACAGAGACCCCCAAATGGATATATAGTAGATAAAATTTACAAGGCAAAACAAAATAAGGCAGTAAAGAGTGAAATGCAAAAAAATCCAATAAAACCACAAAAATCAATGTTTTTTTTCCAGACTAGTGTTATCGGCCGTCAGAATCACAGTTTGAATATTTTAGCTGGGCCAAACAGGTTATACGGCTAGAAACAAGTGAACACAACATATGCAGAGCTGAAAATGCAATAAAATGGCTAAAAATTCAATAAAATGGCTAAAAATGCACCAAAATACCCAAAATTGCAATATAATCACCGAAATAACATACAAAAGGTATTGCACAGTACGGTTAGCGAATACGCTATTCGTAATGGCAATAAAACATTTTTTTCAGCCAAAAAAGACGATGCGATAAGAAAAAAAAAAAGCCACAATGCCATGTATGTGCGTGTGTACAATTGGTAAATTACATGTTATGTGCGCGTGTGTGCGTGTGCACGTGTGTGTGAGTGCAGTGAGTGTAAGTGACCCCCCCAATCCCCAAAAATGTATGTGTAAGTGTGTGTAAGTGTGAATCTAAGTGTGTATTACTGTAATAAGTGTGTGTTGGTGTGTTTGTGTGTGTAATTGTTGCACTAACCTGAAAAAGTCGCTGGAGACTGTTGCAGGCGATCTGGAAGGGCCCCAGGAACAGATCTGCGTCGTCATCGCTGTCCCTGTGCTGTGTGGGTGGAGCTGATCATCGCAGTGTAGGCTGCAGCAGCAGGACACGTAAGTAACACGTGCCTGCTGCTGCTTTTGGGCCCCTGGGCGATCGCGCCCCAGGGGCCACTCGATCCCCTGCTCTGCTCGTTGCCTAGGGGCAGGGGATCGAAGCGGAACGGAGCGAGCGGCTCTAACAGCCGCTCCTCCGCTCCAGAACCCGGAAGTGCTGCAGAATGTAAAATCTACGTTCTGTGGCATTTCAAGTTACTTTTCCACAGAACGTAGATTCTACGTTCTGTGGCACTTAAAGGGTTAAGGAGAACTTGCATTCCTCCCCTAACTATGTCCATGAAGTAATCCTAGATAAGGAGCCCAAGAGGCAGTTGGGTATCCTGGAAAGTGGATGCATGTCGGAAAAGTAGTTTGCGTCAAAACCATTGCGCTTCAACACTATTCGGACACCCATTGACACGGGCGTCAAAATTTCAGTTTTGTAATTTTTTCACAATTTCGCAAATTTCCCTTGGAAATTGGTTAATTTTTGCCGAAGCGAAACGGGAGAAATTCTCCCATCACTGATACAGAATGAAAAAGCCAAAAGATTTCACAGCAAGTTCATTGTAGTATATGACAAAACCCTTCATGTAAGTAAAAAGGAAGAGGCCTAGCTGTGGCAAATAGGAAAAGCTGTAGGTTTGAGTCAAGTCTTAATAAATGGGAGATTTTATCCAGATATTAAATGGAGCAATAACACTGCCAGCACTGATAATGGAAACAAATTCATAAACAGGGGCCAAACTTTGGCAGCCCAGGCCTCCCTAAAAGGAAAAAAATTTCGGAACCCCATCTGCAGTGATGGGCGAATTAGTCCCGTTTCGCTTTGCCACGAAATTCCCAAATATGGGTGAAAAATTTGTGAAACGCGAATTTTGATGCTGGCGACCGTTCACAGGCGTAAAATTGACGCAGGCGACAATTGACACACATTAAAGTCAATGGCCATCCGTTTAAATGCCAAAACCATTGCCGGCGTCTGAATTTTTTTTTTGACACTGCCACATTTTTGCAGCAAATTTGCGTGAATTTGTGCCTGACGAATAAATTCGCCCATCACTATGCATCTGCAAAAAATTGTGGGTGAACCACAATGGCATGCACTGCAGGTTGCAGTGTTTAAAACATAACAGTCAACCCCATAACGCAGTAGAACACAACAGACAAGCGGAGACTTTTTTTAAACAATAGATACAACATAAAATAATGATCATACCTTCTGTTTTAAAACATTTTTACACGTACAAGAAAGAAACCAGTACTTCAAATTAAATGAATAATGCTAATTTGTGGTTACTTGTCCTTTAAAATGGTTGACCCTGGTATCGAGACATTTTGGAGTCAATTATTTACACCCTTAATTGCTTTGGAAAGTTTTACCTTTTTTTGTATTCCCATGTCTTCACTAGGGATGTAGCGAACGTCGGAAAAAAAGTTCGCGAACATATTCGCGAACTTGCGCAAAAATGCGAGCGGTTCGCGAACGGTTCGCGAACGGTTCGCGAACCCCATAGACTTCAATGGGAAGGCGAACTTTAACATCTAAAAAAGACATTTCTGGCCAGAAAAATGATTTTAAAGTTGTTTAAAGGGTGCAACGACCTGGACAGTGGCATGCCAGAGGGGGATCAAGGGCAAAAATGTATCTGAAAAATCTGCCTGTGTGTGCTTGGAAGAGATAGTGTAGGGGGAGAGCTGTTAGTGATTTCAGGGACAGATGATAGTAAGTTTGCTGGCTAGTAATCTGCTTGATACTGCTCTGTATTGGAACAAAAAAATAAATAAAAGCAGTCCTTACAAGGACTACTGTTATTGCAGCAGTCAGCAGATGAGATCAGAAGCAGGACAGCTGCCCACTGCAGCTACATACAGAGCACTGCAGTAGAAGGTAGATTACTAGCCAGCAAAGCTACCTAAGCTTAAATGTCCCTCAAACCCCTGCAGACTTCTGTCCCTCCAATAACAGAGCAGTATCAAAACGATTACTAGCCAGCAAACTTTCAACTGTCCCTGAAATCACTAACAGGCAGCAGCTCTCTCCCTACACTATCTCTTCAGCACACACAGGCAGAGTGAAAAAAACGCTGCAGGGCTTCGGTTTTTATAGGGAAGGGGAGTGGTCCAGGGGAGAGCTTCCTGATTGGCTGCCATGTACCTGCTGGTCTGGGGTGAGAGGGCAAAAAAAAGCGCCAACAATGGCGAACCCAAAATGGCGAACGTCGCGCGACGTTCGCGAACTTCCGGCGAGCGCGAACACCCGATGTTCGCGCGAACAAGTTCGCCGGCGAACAGTTCGCGCCATCTCTAGTCTTCACATTAGGAATGGGCATAAGGTTGCACAACATATATTCCTTTTCTCTCTCTCTGTAGTTTACACACGTAAAAGCGAAGTATAAATAGTCCAGCTGTCCCACAGGTGCTCCGTCCATACACCTTTATGTACCAATGTATAAATTAAAAACGGAGGACAAAAAGGACAACATGCAGGATAACTGCCAACCTGCAATTTTATTGCTATCCACACGACATGTATCAGGCGTCACAGGCCCTTTCTCAAGTGTATATTCAAGTATATATTCCTTTTCTTTAGTTGTAACAGAGCTTTACCTGAAATTGATTTCAATATTTTCTTAAAGGGGTGGTTCACCTTTGAGTTAAATTTTAGTAGTTTATAGAATGACCAATTCTAAGCAACTTTTCAATTGGTTTTAATTATTTATTTTTGATAGTTTTATAATTATCTGCCTTTTTCTTTTGACTCTTTGCAGCTGCCAAATGGGCATCTCTAACCCCAGCTAAAAAAACAAATGCTCTGTAAGGCTACAAATGTATGTTATTGCTACTTTTTATTACTCATCTTTCTATTTAGGCCTCTCCTATTCATAGTCCAGTCTCTTATTAACATCAATGCATGGTTCCTAGGGGAATTTGGGCCCTAGTAACCAGATTGCTTAAATGCTAATTGAAGAGCTTCTGAATAGAAAGCTTAATAACGCAAAAACCACAAATAATTAAAAATGAAAACCAATTGCAAATTATCTCAGAATATCCCTCTCTCCATCATACTAAAATGTATCTCAAAGGTAAACAACCCATTTAAACCTATCTGCAATAATATCTCTGATTATAAATCCAGTTTCTGATATACCAATGTTTCATTAGCAGGGTGAAAGGAAACGGTTATTATAAGTTCCTTCTTCATCTGGAAATACTATCTTTCCCAAGACTCTGAAACACTCTAGCTATGACAAGCCTATACCATCAAAGACATTCCATATAAATAACAGTTGTTGCTTTTATATACAATAGAATGTGACCCCAATTTTTACAGGTTAATTGCTAAGATCTCCCAGTTAACTAATCAGCACAAAGAAAAAGAGAACACAAAAAAATCATAACACTTTTGCATAGCTGAGTTTAATTGGACACTTAAGGGTTTCACTTGTCCTTTCCTATCAGCCTGGACAACTTTTGAGTGTCAATCTCGCTGTCAAAAGAGCATGGATTTGTATGAACAGTCCCAGATACAAGGAATCTATTGAAGAATCACCATTCAATTCCATTTGTTAAGTCTCAGAACATCAACAGAAATGTAGTAATGGTGTTGTTCACACTCAGTTTGCAGTGGGAAAACTTTATAAACTTAATATGCACTTATAAAATCAGTTCACATTTGACAGAGAATAAAAAAAAAAAAAAAAAGAGATAACTATAAAATACATAGGGGCAAATTCACTAAAGGACTAAGTGCCCAACGCTAGCTTTAATTCGCGCATTTTCGTTAATTTGCAGATTCACTAACAGACGCTGGAGTAAATTCGCTAGTGTTACTTTGCACCCTTACGCCTGATGAATTTGCGCAACGGACGTAACTACGCAAATTCACTGATGCGCGCATTTTTCTGATTTTACCTTTTACGCCAGACTTCCTTCCCCACCTCAGACCAGGCGAAGTGCAATAGAGTAGATAGGGATTGCTTCAAAAAAAGTTAAAACATTTTCTAAGTCCCAAAAAACGCTTTTTCTTTTTTTATGGGTGATAGGCTGAAAAAGATCGAAATTTTTTTGGGGCTACCCTCCTTCCCCCCTACATTTCCTAACTCATGGCACCTTAACTATACAGTGGGCACATGTGTAGGGCAAAATAAAAATTTTATTTGCCGTTTTGAAAGTTTCCCAGGCTTGAGTAGTGATGCTACATATACCTCCATTATATCTTCAATTTTGCGCCGTATACAAATTAAGCATCGCTAGCTTAACTTCGCTTTGCTTGGCGAATTAACGCTAGCGCAACTTCGCAACCTTACGCTTCCCCTGGGCGCAACTTCGGATTTTGGTGAATTTGCGTAGCGCTGGCGAAATTACGCCTGGCGAAGTGCGGCAAAGCAGACGATGGCGCAACTACGAATCTTAGTGAATTTGCCCCATAGGGAATTCAGATATGAAATGAAAGTGAATGTAGAACCTGCAGACTATGAATGGGTTGCTTCTTTTACAACATTTTAGCAGATAAACAGATTAGTACTAGAGATTGGACCTCTATATAGTTAAAAACATACGTTTAAAGTGCATCTATATAAACAATAATCCTTTTGTTTTTCATTCATGCAATATGTAATCATGAAGGTATTTTATTACCCAATACATCTGCAAGATACATGTGACGTGCCTGTGATTCTTCATTTTGAACAATTAGTCCTATAGGAATAGTTAATTTTTTAATTGAAAAAGTCATAACTGATACAAAGATTTAGCATCATATTTATGAAAATTGGGATTTATTTGCTTAACATAGCTTGCCATGATTCCAACCAAATCACCAAATGCTCAAATTAATTTACTTATCTGTAGTAGGCTCTGATTTTAATTACAATACCTCGGTTTTGCAAAATATGAATTTACTCAAATGAATTTACTTATCTGTAGTAGGTTGTGATTTTAATTATAATACCTCGGTTTTGCAAAGTATAGCCAAAGAAAGCTTATCAGCAAATTATAAAAACTAATGAACAAATTGTGGAAAACGTATGTTCCAATAACTGAACATTCAGAAGGAGGTTGTAACTGTCCAGTTAATATAGTCTATTGCATATAAGGTTATACAAATTCGAGGATGATATATACAACAAGCTTAAAGTCAATTTTTGGGTCTAGTTAGCCATAAAAAAATAAATCTTAGTTCTAGTAACTCAAATCAGTCAATGGGATCTGTGTTCAATAAATGTACCTTCAGAATGTTTTCCAGCTATGAACTTTGTGGCTGTTCAGTGATGTAAATAAGGGGGGCCAAGGCTCCCTTCCCTTGCAATTTTTTCACCATCACCAAGCATTAATTGTGGGTGACCAGCAGTGCGGATGAAATCACAGGTTCCACACAATTTCCTGTGCATCGTGGGGTCACCCTTGGGTCCACCTACAGAGGAAGAGAAGCTGGGTGTCTCCTGTGGTCACAGTGAAGCAGGAAAAAAACAAACTGACAGACTAACTAGCACAAAAGCAGGTTACTCTCTATGTTCCTTGATACTATCTTTCACTCTGGATGGGAGTTGCAGCAGGGCTCCTTTATAGCTTCTGGTGGCCACTCTGTGACTTGGGTGCCACAGTCAAGCTCTCCTTAGGTCATTCTTTTTGCCCAAATGTTCTCTAGGGCTCCCAGCAAGTCTTTCTCTTGCCTTCCAGCCAATCAGATCACACCCCTGCCTGTAACCAAGCTGAATGATTTCACAAGCAGGGGCAGCTAAGGCACAGGAGTTGGTTGGCAGGCAAGATCTACTACATCAGCAGTCCCCAACCTTTTTTGGCCGGGGACCGGTATAGAGCCAACTTTTTTTGCAAGGAGAGGGGGTCGGGAGGAGTTGGCATCCAATTCTGGAGCATTGTTGACCTATTCTGGAGCGTCAGGCAGCGCACCACGTTAATTGTCCCCTAGGCTCGGCGACACAGTTCAAGACTGTCCGCGGCCCGGTGGTTGTGGGCCCCTGTACTACATCACTTAAGATCAAGAGGCATACATTTATTTGATGAAACTGCTCTATAAGCTGTCAGGCCATCAATCATAGTAATGCCTCTCAATTCCAATCCAATCAAAGGGTGACTGCTTAATGTTCTGTATGTTTTGGGAGCATGTTGTCCATTTTATGCAACACGTGCATCACATAAAGGGTGCAGTGACTGTAAAATGAATTAAATGCTGTTTTCTAAACCAATCAAGTATTGATTCTGTGAATTATTAATGAAACAAACAATTCAACTTTGCAGAATTGTCCAAAGATAAATATGCTTCAGATGTTTCTGTGTTATCTATGAAAACCATATGGTTGCAGTACTTTTCATGCATGCCAATTCTTTCATGTGAGTATTTCAATTTTCACCTCAAGACAGTATTCTAATTCAACCTACACGCACACATTCACAAAGCTGCCAATGTAACATTTTAAAGTCAAATGTAAAGTGGTAAGTGCCGAATGCTCATTATTTTATCATAAAGTTAAAAAAAGAGAACTCAATTTCAGGCTGAATGAAGTTTAAGGTAACAAAAGGCACAGAAATAAAATACATACGTATGATTTATGTATTCATAATAGAATATGACTGAGAATGGCATACAGTTACAGTCCCAAGGTTCATTTTTATCTTCAACATTTCTCAAAGAGGTGTTTAATACCTCAAGGTGAATAAAACATTTTGCACAAATTTTTGAACTGGGTGACATTTCTTGGTCAGCAGAACTATTGCCTTAATAATCATTGTGTTAGTAACGGATTTCAACTGTAGTAAGCCAGTAAATTTGATCAAAACTCACAATTTCGAATTTAAAACCACCATCTCGAATAGGAATTGAATGTGAGATATATCACACCTGGACCCTGGAAACAGTTCCACCTAAAGCATGCCGAATTCATGTAGAAATCAATAGCAGATGTTCGTTGAACCATTTGAAGATGTTACATGCCTTCCTGACGTGTAAGGGGCACATTTACTAAGCTCGAGTAAAGGATTCGAAGTAAAAAAAAAATTAGAATCTCAAATTTTCGAATAGGCTACTACGACCTTCGACTTCAACTCAAACTAAAAATCATTCGGATATTGGACCATTCGATAGTCGAAGTACTGTCTCTTTAAAAAAAAAAAGTTTGACTACATACTTCGCCACTTTAAACTTACCGAGCTACAATGTTAGCCTATGGGGACCTTCCCCATCACCTTTCTTAAGTTTTTTTTCATCGAAGGAAAATCATTTGATCGATCGATTAAAATTCCTTTGAATCGTTCGATTCAAAGGATTTTAACGGTCAATCGAACGATTTTTCCTTCGATCGGATTTGCGGTAAATCCTACGAATTCGATATTCGAAGGATTTAACTTTGCGAGGCGAATTCGAGGGTTAATTAACCCTCGATATTTGACCCTTAGTAAATGTGCCCCTAAGTGTTTTTTCGGAGGAAAATTAATTTCAAATTCGATTCGAATTTTTGGGTCGTTCCTATTCTATTGAATGCTAGACGGTCGAATTTTTACTTAAGTAACCTCCCATTCGAGTTGTGAGTACATTCAAATTTATTAGAGTTAAAAAAATTCACATAACTTTGAAATTCGACTTTTGATAATTAATCCCTTAATATTCACAAAATACTTTTGCCTAGAAACATTCCTTAATACCCCCTTGTGTAAAAATGCCAGGCACGTTTGCTTTACTAATGGTGCAATGTGAAATACACAGAGCATCACCTAAGGGAACAATGGAATTAAATGTATTTACCAACACAAACGCAAATTAATAACCATGTTTGTAAGCAGCACACAGCTTGTGATGCATGCTAATTAGCCAGTGCTTGCTATAACACTGGAATTCTGGGTGGAAAACTGCACAATGGGTAAAAATCATGGCAATTTTAATAGTTTACACTCTGTACTTGCGTTGTTAATAAGCCCTTTGATGGTTTGTTGTCAGTACCTCAATACGCAGTTTCCAACAGAATTGTGTCTTAAAGGGATACTATCATGGGGGAAATTTTTTTTCCCAAAATGTATCAGTTAATAGTGCTGATCCAGCAGACTTCTGCACTGAAATCCATTTCTCAAAAGAGCAAACAGATTTTGTTATATTCAATTTTGAAATCTGACATGGGGCTAAACATTTTGTCAATTTCCCAGCTGCCCCTGGTCATATGACTTGTGCCTGCACTTTAGGAGAGAAATGCTTTCTGGCAGGCTGCTGTTTTTCCTTCTCAATGTAACTGAATGTGTCTCAGTGGGACATGGGTTTTTACTATTGAGTGTTGTTCTTAGATCTACCAGGCAGTTGTTATCTTGTGTTAGGGAGCTGCTATCTGGTTACCTTCCCATTGTTCTTTTGTTCCTGGGGGGGGGGGAGGTGATATCACTCCAACTTGCAGTACAGCAGTAAAGAGTGATTGAAGTTTAACAGAGCACAAGTCACATGACTTGGGGCAGCTGGGAAATTGACAATATGTCTAGCCCCATGTCAGAATTCAAAATTGACTGATGTGTTTTGAAAAAAACATGTTTTCTGCTAACAGGATCCCTTTAAGATATGGTTTCCCTTATATATACAGTTTTAAAAAACAAATAAAAATGACAGTTATTATGACAGTTATTATGTTAGCAGGCATTTGGGATCAACATAGATCAAATAATTGCTATAATCTTATTCAAGTACAGTAATTTTATTTCATTGCACAAGAACACCCAATAATATTCAGTTTCTAGCTACAGTTATTTTTCTAGTTAGAACTAAACACAATTTTGATTAGTACAATTATTTACAGCTTGTCAGTTTCACATTCTATTGTCAAATAATATGCTAACGGACATGTCAACCCCAAAAAATAATTTTTGCCTAATAAAAGAAACATAATTCTAAGCAACTTTGCAATATACATTCATTAGAAATGTTTTTTTTATATTACTTGTTTATGTATTGCTACTGAAAGCAGTATTTGTCTGTTGCCTGCCCTGGCTTTTGAAACAATGTAACAATAGTCAACCGATTAACAAACGGTGGTGGAGGAGACAGGCAAATGCTGCAATTACATTTACAAATAACTTGTAAAGCCTTAACATCCTATATAATAAAGTTTAAGTGTCTCTGCGTCCAGTCCCTGTGTCCGTGGGATTGCGCTACTGCGCATGTGCCCCACAGACCGTCTTATTATTCAAATCTGTCTGTACGGGAAAATGTGGGCCACTCCTATCTTCTGTCCTGGAGTCAACTGATCTACTGGCCGAGCAAGTCCCCTTCCCCCGCTGTGCTGTGCTGTACTGTAGTGATCGTATGGAGCAGTAAAACAGACCTTTATTGTAGCCCCGATTGTTAGAAGAAGTACTTATGACTGTGATGTATGATATGGTACTTCAGGTCTTCTACTCTGACCTACAAAGAGCATGGGCAATAGACGGCAATTCGGATCTGGCTGCAACTGCACTTGCCCTGTGACGCCACATTCAGGGACAGTGATTGGTGCAGTTATGTGAGCCCCCTGGGGTAAAGTTTGGAAGGGAGGCCTTTGGAGGGGGCCTAGGATTATAAACACACTTCCTTTGAAGATGAAAAATTTTGAGCAGTTCAGCAAGGCTAAAGTCCTTACTATGGAAAACAGTTCAACCTGTAGTCATGCATTGCAGTGAAAGGAAAAATAGGTGTTAGAATTGCTGAACTGGAGAATCCAGGAACTCTCTGTGATTTTAATGCTTTCCTTGGCCCCACATAAGAGGAAGACAATAATATATATATAACAATACTAGGGCTATCCCATATTACTTCCCTCCGCAACTGAACTGGCTCCAACGGCAAAGCCAATAAACCCTCTAATCTGCAAGATTTGCTGCGTGGCCACAAAATAACCATTGTTATTTCTTTTCTTCCATTTTTTTTTGGCGGGGGGGTGTGAGATATTTTTGGACAAGCTATTTCAGAAGGAAAACATATTTGCCTTTTGCTGAAAAATTTCAACTCCCAGCAAATTTCTATTGGTGAATATTTTAAATGACAAACCCTGGGACTGTGTATGTGTTATGCAATGAGAGGTCTTTTCATTCCAGCCTGTGCTCACAGCTCTCCTGAACTGGCGCCCCCTGTGTGTGTGGAGATCTCTTATATATAATCCCGCCGCCGCGGCACTTATCAAACTACAACTCCCAGAACCTCCTGAGGATTTGGCTTCATAATCAAGAATTTCTATTCTCATTTTTAGCCAGTTTTGTCAGATGAAATGAGCCCCAAAATGCCCCCGTCATCAACCTAACCGTTGATAAAATCTAAATTTTATCCCTACTTATATTTCAGTCCCTGCTTTTATTTCTCCTTAATATTTTTCCTACTGAAAGTCACATTTGGGAAAAATAACTTTTCATCATTTTTAATGCAGGCTTGCAAATTTCTTTAATAAAGTGCACATTTTCCTGCAATTTAGTAAAGATTTTTTTAAACTTCACTCTGGATTTTTCCACTTTTCAAAGGTATTTAGGGCTCATTTCTGACCACAAATGGAGGCAGTTGTTGAGCACATTGAAGCCATGGGTTGTTCAACTTTGAGTTAACTTTTAGTATGACTTAGAGAGTGATATCCTGAGACAATTTGCAGTTTCTTTTCATTTTCTATTATTTGTGTTTTTTAACATACTAAATGTTAACTTAAAGGTGAACCATGCATTTGAAGGTACTTGTGTCACAGATGCTCCTTGCACTTCCTGCGGGTGCATCTAGCACCAGTGAGTCTGACCCGCCTTCTCTGATGAATGGCGACCATGTGTGCCTATTAATCCTATATAATAAAGTTGAAGTGTCTGCGTCCAGTCCCTGTGTCCGTGGGATTGCGCTACTGCGCATGTGCCCCACGGACCGTCTCTGGCGAATTTTTTAGACTAGAACAATTCTGTTTTTATAAATGTTTGACTACATATGTTCTAGTGCCCATTAATTTAACGTGCTTAATGTCTAGTTTTTTTAATAAATTCAAACTGGAAAGTTGCTTATAATTGTGTTTTCTTTTATTGGGCAAGAAATAATTTTTTGGGTTGACATGTCCTTTAAGTGAAATGAAACACAAGTAACTGTGTATACTTGTGGTATGGTGACAAAAAGGTCCCCAGTTTCCTGGGGAAAAGTGATTGATGGAATTTATGTTGGGCCATGGATTCCCAGATATTGTTACTGAGGTGAGACCAGCAGTGCTGTTAGCATAGAAACACTATGGGGCCCATTTACTTTGAACTTTGGATTTCAAATGGTTTTTTTTGGCTTCTTCGACCTTCGACTACGACTTCGAATTGAATGATTCGAACTAAAAAATTTTGACTATTCGACTAGTCGAAGTACTGTCTCTTTAAAAAAAAAACAAACAAAAAAAAAAACTTTGACCACCTAGTTCGCCACCTAAAACCTACCAAAGTCAATGTTAGCCTATGGCTTTGGAACAATTTTTAGGTTGAAGAAAAATCGTTTGATCGATGGATTAAAATTTAAACGTTCGATCGAACAATCCTCGGGTGTGAAGTCACCTCATTTGCAGCCTACCAGCGAGTTGTTGTTGTTGTGTGTCTCCAATAAGGATTAATTCTATCTAAATTGGAATCAAGTACATGGTACTGTTTTATTATTACAGAGGAAAAGGCAAAAATTTTTACAAATTTGGATTATTTGGATAAAATGGAGTGCATGGGAGATGGCCTTTCTGTAATCTGGAGCTTTCTGGATAACGAGTTTCCGGATAACGGATCCCATACCTATATATACGTATATGCATTTATACTACTGTTTTTTTATGTTGTTATTTAACACAGTTTTAGCTCATAAATTAGAAGCAGGAAAATCGGTTTCATTGTCAGTGCCAAGAACACAGGAAATCTTTTATAGAAATATAGCTTTTTGAAAAAAGTCCTCTCGCCAACTTAAAAGGAAGATGGCCCTTTGCTTCCCAGACTAGATTTAAATTAGATTTGATTTCCCCTTTTAGACCCTTTAAATCTTCAGATATTTAGAATGTAAATCCAGGCAGCATAATCTAGAAACATGGCACTGCAATGACCTACATAATCTAAATGTATGTGCCTGTGCCTGGGTATTATAATAGCAATTTCTCTCAGTAGAACAGCAGTATGGGTTTTAGCATGCATAATTCAGAATAAGAAAATAAATCACTATGTGGGAAAAGTCTGTTTGAAAACAGATGTGTTCATAATGACATCTAGGGGGTTATTTACTACTAAACTCTGAATGTAAAAATCACAAAAAATGGTGATTTTTTTTTTTTTTAGGGATGCATCGAATCCAGTTTTTTGGATTCGTCCAACCCTTCAGGAAAGGGGTGGGAAGGGGAAAACATTTTTTATTTCCTTGTTTCTGACAAAAAGTCACGCAATTTCCCTCCTCGTCCCTAATTTGCATATGCAAATTAGGATTCGGTTCGGCCGGGCAGAAGGATTCGGCCGAATCCTGCTGAAAAAGGCCGAATCCTGGCCGAATCCCGAACCCTGGATTCGGTGCATCCCTATTTTTTTTATATCTGACTTTTAAAAAAAATCACAACTTTTTTGGAATTTATTAAACCCAGAGGATGGAAAAGACCGATTTTTTTTCCCGCAAAGCTAATTTTCGAGAAAATGTAATAATAAATAAGCACAACAAAACCCAAGCAGATTTGTAGCAGAAAATATTGAGATAAATTCGGACTTTGATAAATAACCCCCTTTTTGCTTTAAGAAATAGAATCAATGAGAACAAAATAGTACTGATATAGGTCAACATACCTATTAAAATATTAAACATATGTACATTTATGCAGCTGATTAATATTCTACTTATAGACTAGCTTCTTTTTTTAAGTTCGTTTGGTATGAATCCATTGTAGCATTTGTTCTGTGACTAAGAGGCTGCAAACTAAGGTTAAATTACAGACCACTAATCTCCTGCTATCTCTCCCAGCCTGTCGTAACTAAATGCTAATGGAAAAGGGGCCTGGTCTATTTAAAAGAAGAAAAAAAAAAAAGATATCAGCAAAGGTGTAGGGACTCTCTTTTTGATCATTGGGAGCTGTAATAACGGCTGTCATTGTATCTCCTGGCAGGCAGTTCCTAAGATAAGGCACTTGCTAAAACTTCAGCTTCTTGACCTCTTGCTATATTTTTACAGTCTAATAGAAGCTCTGCATAACTGTTTCTTATTACATAAGACTGGTGCCATAAGTTAATTGGTGACCCTTTTTAACATCTGATGGATAAACTGCTTCTATCAATATACACTTCAAGTGCAGGTATTATATGACAGGCTCAGGATAAGCCCAATACCCTTGGCAGATATATTTGGCATATGCTGTGCAGTAATCTGCCAGCCTTGTTTAAATTTCACATGGCAACATCACAAAACCTTTCCAAATAGATTGCAGCTGAATGTGTGGAATAAGGACAAGAATGTTCTCCAAGAATGGTTCCTTGTATGAACTCTACCTTCAATGGTAGAGTGCATAGGTATTTCCAACAGAAATGGCTCTTCTTTGTCACTAAAACAAGAATGTGTTTGGATTAGTTAGCTACTCATAAACCCCTATCATATGCAGAAAGATAACCCCGGGAGACAGCACATTTGTGCTATTTGCATCGCCAGTCTGCAGTTCTACTTTACAGCCTTGTTAAACTATCTTCTCATTACAGACAAATCAGCATTTTACACTAGTAACATTGCCAAAAGAAATAAACCATAATTCAAATATTACTTATGGCAAGACATTTACGAGAAGAAATTAGAAACAAAGTAAATACTAAATAATGTATTTAAACATCATGAACACTGATTATGCCCTTGATTCTGCTAGTTCAATGCACGTCTAATACACCCCTGCACAGAAAAATTATGACTTCAGGCTACACAATTTGTGAAGTGTAGATAAAAATATCCACATACAATTCATTAGTCACTCAATATTGTAACTACTTTCCATCTCTACTTCCAAACACAGCAAAGTGCTAAGACACTTAAATACAATATGACTCAACGTCCTTCCAATTCCTACACCTTACACCATAAATGGCAACATTGTTCTTTTTACAAGGGTGATCTGCAGTCACAAGGAAAAGAGATTCACCGGATAAAAGTATAAAAAGCGCATGCCATTCTGACAATCCCTACACTGGCTTCCACTTCTCTTCAGAATTAAATTCAAATGAATGACCCTGACATTCAAAGCACTTCATAACTCTGACCCACCTTATATAATTCATCTCTACTGTATATACTCACCAAACCACTTGCTATGCTCCTCTACTGACCTGCTACTCAACTCTTCTCTCTCATTACCTCCTCACATGCTCGCATTCAAGACTTTGCAAGGGCTGCACCCCTCCTCTGGAATTTTCTCCCACGGTCTGTCCGACTTTCTCCCAACCTTTCTGCTTTCAAGAAATTTCTTAAAACACATTTCTTTTGAGAAGCATACCCTCACTCTTAACTACCAAATGCAACACCACATACAGTAGCACATCTCTCACCCACTTAATTCTGATCTTGCCCACTCCCACACCATGTGTATTATTCCCCTCCCTTTAGATTGTAAGCTCTTTCTGCACAGTGCCTTTCTCACCTTTTGTACCGGTATCGATTGTGATGTATGTAACTCCATATGTTCTATGTATGTAATTCATCTGATTTAGTTGTATAAACACATTTACTTTACAGCGCTACGAAATATGTTGGCGCTACATAAATACATGTTAATAATAATAAAATAATAATAAAAGTTTGCAGGCTATTGACTATCATTGTCAACAGATCTCGTTGCTTTGAAATTATGAAGATATTTCTGTGCTAAGCATAGGCTACATAAATACATTGTCACGATCGCCACCCGGAGCAGGTCCAGGAGCTCCGGGCGGCGCGTCCCTCCTTGCCAGCGTCGCTCCCAAAATGGCGGCGCCCATGGCCGCCACGTGGGTAGCGGCGCCGGCGCAATGACGTTAGCGCGCCAACGTCGGCACAAGGGCGTCAATGACGTCACAATGGCGCCAAATTCAAAATAAAAACGCCAACTAGATGCCAGAATGGTGCCCAAGTATAGGATTACTTTCCCTATTAGTATCCTGGGTTTCCTGTGAAGCTTTATTGCTAAATCTTGTTCCTGATTTATATTCTGACCCTTTGCCTGGACTTTGCTGATATCTGCCTGCCTGTGAACTCTTGCCTGGATCTCGACTACTCTTTTGATTAACCCTTTGGACACCGCGAACTTGCTCCCTCAAGAGGGCTTCCTCCTCGATCCTGACAACCTCCCTGGAGGGAGCTCCCGGCTCCCTGACATTATACTTGGGCCATGGATCCTACTGAGGAAGCTACGCCTGATGTCGGACGAGCGCTCTGCGGACTGGCATCCCGCATGGAGGATTATGAAGCCCAGCAGTACCGCATAGGGCAGGCACTCGATACCCTTCTCTCTCGTATGCCTCCAGCGGCCCCTGCTCCCCAAGCTGCGGTGAATCCTTCCATGGCGGCCGTCTCGTCTACCGCAGGTTCCTCGTCAAGTGAGCCTCGCATTCCGCCTCCTCCTTGCTTCAGTGGGGACCCACAAGCTTGCAGAGGTTTCGCTACACAGTGCCAGATCCAGTTTGAGTTCCAACCCTCGCACTTCCCCAATGAACGTTCCAAGGTGGGGTATGTGATGTCTCGTTTGGTGGGCAAACCGCTTGAGTGGGCAACATCTCTTTGGGAGAAGAATTCTCTGCTGACTTTCGATGCCAAGGCTTTTCTTCAAGCATTTCGTACTGTGTTTGATGCCCCGGGTCGGGTCACTAATGCCCCTTCTCGTCTTCTGCAACTCCGGCAGGGAAACCGCAGTGTCAGTGACTATGCTATTGACTTTAGAACCTTGATGGCTGAGACTTCCTGGAATGACGATGCCTATAAGGCCGTATTCTATCAAGGTCTGTCTATTCGCATTAAAGATGATCTTGTCTCCAGGGAGTTCCCTGACCTGCTGGAGGATCTGATCGCACTTTCTATTAAGGTGGACACTCGGCTCAGAGAGCATCAAGTAGAGAGGGAGCGCTGTAAACGATTTCAACCCTTGCTGGCACCTTGCTTCCAGAGACCTCCAGCTACTCAAGCCTCTCCTTCTCCTCCGGAGGAACCAATGCAAGTTGGAAGGGCTCGTCTATCCGAACAAGAAAGACTCAGTAGACGAATGGCTGGCTTATGTCTGTATTGTGGAGGACAGTCTCATTTTGTGAACTCTTGTCCGGTGAAGCCCACGAGTTCTGTTCCCCGAGGTATATCTAGGGTAACACATGTAGGGGGCACTTCTCTGAAGTCTCAAGAGAACACTCACAGGTTTCTCCTTCCATTACAGATTCGCCTAGCCACTAAGACTATTGTTGGCTCTGCTTTCATTGACTCTGGAGCTGCTGGGAACTTCATGGACGCTCTGTTCGCCAAACACATGGAAGTTCCCTTATTCCCATTGTCTACTCCTCGTGTCACTGCCATTGACGACAGACCCCTGGAGGCTGAATTTATCTCCATGACGACTGGGGAATTGCCTGTGCAGGTTGGGACGCTGCATAAAGAAAGACTTTCGTTCCTAATTATTTCCTGCCCATCCGTTCCAGTTGTTTTGGGTCTCCCTTGGCTGCGCCTGCATAATCCCTCCATTGATTGGTCCGCAGGGCAGATTTCCCGTTGGAGCCCATTTTGTCAGCAGCACTGCCTTCCTGCTGAACCCCTCCAGAGGGTGAATATCTCTATGTCGGATCTGAAGACTCTACCCTCCTTTTACAAGGAATTCGCTGATGTATTCTGTAAGAAGTCTGCAGAATTCCTTCCTCCACATCGACAATACGATTGTCCTGTCGATCTCCTGCCTGGAACCATGCTCCCTAGAGGTCGTACTTATCCTCTCTCTCCAGCGGAGACCACTGCCATGAAGCAGTACATCTAAGAAAACCTCCAGCGGGGGTTTATTCGCCCTTCTACTTCTCCTGCCGGGGCTGGATTCTTCTTCGTGGAAAAGAAGGATGGAGGCCTACGTCCTTGCATCGACTACCGGGGTCTTAATAAAATTACCGTTAAGAACCGGTATCCCTTGCCCTTGATTGCCGAACTCTTTGACCAACTGAAGGGGGCTAAAATCTTCACTAAGTTGGATGTCCGTGGGGCGTATAACCTTATCCGCATCCGGGAGGGTGACGAGTGGAAGACAGCATTCAACACTCGGGATGGGCACTATGAGTACCTCGTAATGCCCTTTGGTCTCTGCAATGCCCCCGCTGTCTTTCAAGAATTCGTGAACGACATTTTCCGGGATCTCTTGGGAAAGTTTGTGGTCATGTACCTTGATGACATCCTGATTTTCTCCAAGGACCTTACAAGCCATCGTTCCCAGGTGAAGGAAGTACTCTCTCGTTTGAGGAAGAACTCTCTCTTTGCCAAACTGGAGAAACGTGTGTTTGAAGTGTCCAAGATCCCTTTTCTGGGCTATATCATCTCCCCAGAGGGTTTCGAGATGGATCCTGTGAAAGTGTCTGCAATCCAAGAGTGGCCCCTACCGCTGAGCACTAAGGTAATCCAGAGATTCATTGGTTTTGCCAATTACTAACGGCAATTCATTAAGGGATTCTCTTCTCGTATTGCTCCTATCCTGGCCCTCATCCGAAAAGGGGGTAAACCCAGCACATGGCCCCCGCCCGCTATAGAAGCTTTTCAATCCTTGAAGGATGCCTTCACTTCTGCTTCGGTTCTCCACCATCCTGATCCGGAGTTATCTTTCATCATCGAGGTAGACGCTTCTGAAGTTGGAGCTGGAGCTATCCTGTCCCAAAGATATCCCTCTGATGGGAAACTGCACCCATGTGCGTATTTCTCTAAAAAGTTCTCTCCTGCTAAACAAAATTATGATGTAGGAAATCGAGAACTCCTGGCTGTTAAGCTTGCCTTAGAAGAGTGGCGTCACCTCCTTGAAGGTTCCTTGATCCCAGTCACGATCTACACGGATCATAAAAATCTTGAGTTTATCCAATCTCTCAAGAGGCTGAATCCCAGACAAGCAAGGTGGTCTCTCTTCTTCTCTCGATTTAACTTGTCTTGACTTTTCGCCCTGGCTCCAAGAATCGGAAAGCCGATGCTCTGTCTCGAAGTTTCACTCCGGTGGATCGTACCCCTGAAACACAAGAGCCTATTATTCCTCCGGTCAAGATCATCACTTCTTTGTACCCTCAATTTGCTGATCAAATTCTGGCTAGTCAATCCTCTGCCCCTCCTGATACTCCCATTGGAATGGCATTCGTACCTCCTGAACTTCATCTGCCTATCCTGCAACAGACTCATAGCTCCAAGCAAGCGGGACATCCTGGTCCTGCTAGGACTCTTGAACTTTTACGGCGTCTAGTCTGGTGGCCGACTATTTGTAAAGATGTCAAAGACTTTGTTGCTGCTTGTACCGTTTGTGCCACTTCCAAGTCTAGCCATTCTCGCCCTAGCGGGTTACTACAGCCATTGCCTGTTCCCTCTCGTCCTTGGACGCATTTGGCAATGGACTTCATAGTCGAACTTCCTCCCTCCAGTGGGAACACCGTGATCTGGGTTGTCATAGATCGTTTTAGCAAGATGGCCCACTTCATTCCTTTACGGAAGCTACCATCTGCAGTGGAGTTGTCACAGTTGTTCATTCAATTCATTTTTCGCTTGCATGGCTTCCCGGCGGAGATTATTTCTGACAGAGGTTCTCAGTTTACAGCTAAATTTTGGCGTTCCCTGTGCAAAGATCTGGGTATTAATCTTCAGTTCTCCTCAGCTTATCATCCCCAGACAAATGGAGCGGCTGAGCGAGTGAACCAAGCCTTGGAACAGTTCTTGAGGAACCACGTTTCCTTTTGTCAAGATGATTGGTCTGATCTCCTCCCATGGGCGGAATTTGCTCATAACAATGCCTGCCACACTTCCACTGGAAGGTCCCCATTTATGTCGGTGTATGGTCAACATCCTCAAGCCTTCCCCCAGGACTTTGTGTTGTCTGATGTTCCGGCCGCTGATGACCATGCAGCCCACATGTCTGCTATTTGGGCTGCAACCAAGTCAAACCTGGAGAAGAGTGCTCTGGTTCATAAGTCATTTGCAGATCGTAGACGTAGACCCTCTCCTCCCTACAAGTTCGCTGATAAAGTCTGGTTGTCTTCCAGGAACATTCGGTTGAAGGTACCATCTCCTAAGTTGGGTTCGAGGTTCGTAGGTCCATTTTCCATCTCGGAAGTGATCAATCCTGTGGCTGTCAGACTTCAGCTTCCCCCTGAGATGCGAATTCCCAACATGTTTCATGTCTCCTTGGTCAAACCCGCCACCTCCAACCGCTTTTCCATTGTCCAGCCTCCCCCTCCTACTATCTCTGTGGATGGCCAACAAGAATATGAGGTGGAGAAGATCCTTGACTCCAGGATCTCCAGGGGCTCTCTTCAGTACCTCATCAAGTGGAAAGGCTTTGGCCCTGAAGAATGCTCCTGGGAAGGACGCTCTGATGTCCATGCTCCTCGTCTGGCGAGGGAGTTCCACTTCAAATTTCCCCAGAAGCCAAGTCCTGGTGGTCCGGAGGCCCCCCGTGAGGGGGGGGTAATGTCAAGATCGCCGCCCGGAGCAGGTCCAGGAGCTACGGGCGGCGCGTCTCTCCTTGCCAGCGTCGCTCCCAAAATGGCGGCGCCCATGGCCACCACGTGGGTAGCGGCGCCGGCGCAATGACGTCAGCGTGCCAACGTCGGCACAAGGGCGTCAATGACATCACAATGGCGCCAAATTCAAAATAAAAACGCCAACTAGACGCCATAATGGCGCCCAAGTATAGGATTACTTTCCCTATTAGTATCCTGGGTTTCCTGTGAAGCTTTATTGCTAAATCTTGTTCCTGATTTATATTCTGACCCTTTGCCTGGACTTTGGACTTTGCTGATATCTGCCTGCCTGTGAACTCTTGCCTGGATCTCGACTACTCTTTTGATTAACCCTTTGGACACCGCGAACTTGCTCCCTCAAGAGGGCTTCCTCCTCGATCCTGACAACCTCCCTGGAGGGAGCTCCCGGCTCCCTGACATACATAAACACAGGTTGTATGGGACAGTCAACTTTCCAGTTCATAGCATATTCTATACAAAAGGTTATATCCAAAGATATATGTCCCAAGGCTTATAACAATTTAAAAAAAAACATTAAAAAATTGGATACATACTGACCCCACACGGTCCACCCTACGCGTTTCGTACCTTCTGGAACTTAGTCACACCTATGACTAAGAGCCGGAGGGTACGAAACGCGTAGGGTGGACCGTGTGGGGTCAGTACGTATCCAATTTTTCAATGTAATCTTGAATAAACTTCTTGTTTTTACTTATGAAAAACCTTGGGGCATATATCTTTGGATATAACCTTTTGTATGCTGATTGCCTGGGAACTGGGGCAAGTCCCTTTGGTTTAACAGAAGATATACAGAGATCAGGCGTGGATTCCCAATACAATTTTGTTGCATAGCATATTCTAGCCAAATTCCTTTCAGTTAAAAACGTGTATGGGATGGGTTAAACCGTTATGTGTCAAATCAAAGTGCAGAGGAAGCAGCAGGTTAGGAGGTGTTACAAAAATGGCATCTTTATCTCAGCCAGATCCATTCAATTCATACATAAACCATCAACTAATTTTCTGCTGCTGTGAGCTACAGCAAATTATCCGCAATAGTACACGTTTAACATAAGGGAATGAGCGATGAGTGATAAGAATAATCCCTGATATATATATATGAACATGGAATGTGACCGTAGGATCCAATTATACATTTGACAAATGACGCCCATGACTAGCAAGTTAAATGGCTTGTACATTAATTATTCATCAGCCACAAATGTCAAAAAACAAATGTGGACTGATTTATTTAGGATCTATGCAACAATTTCCATATTTCCTACTATAGTTTATTTTCTTTCGATTACTGTACTGAATAGTATAAATACTACAGGTAAGGAATCTATTATGCAGAATGCTTGGGACCTAGGATTTTCCAGATATGGGATTTTCCATGATTTGGCTCGCCACACCTTGGGACAAATTTATCAAGGGTCGAATTTCGAATACAAAAAGATTAACCGAAATTTATTTAAAAAAAAAAAAAATCGAAGTTTGTTTTCGGGGTGAATAGCCCGTTTTCGTTGAATTTGAATCATACAAATCAAAGTAACATTGTATTTGATCGAATTCGATTCAACGTTTTTTTTTTTCAAAGTCCACCAATTGACTCCAAATAGTTTATAGGAGGTCCCCCGTAGGCTAAAACAGCAATACGGAAGGTTTTAGCTGGGGAAAGGTTGAAGTCGAATGATACATTTCGATATTCTAATTTTCAAATTGGAATCAAATTGGAATCAAATTGGAATTGAATTTGGACTATTCCCTAGTCGAAGTACACAAAAAATAGCTCAAAACTCAATTTTTTTTAATTTGAATGTTCATGTCGACCCTTGATAAATCTGCCCTCTAAAGTCTACTAAAAACATCATTAAATTGGCCAATACAATTGTTTTGCCACCAATATGGATTTGTGCATGCTTAGGCTAAGGCCTAGGCGATAGCGCCGCGATTTGACTCGAAATTGCCTCGCTAGGCGATTTCGAGCGACAATAGAAAAAAGATCGCCGCGTGTGTTTTTACGCTGGCGATTTTTCGCGATTCCCCATAGACGCCAGCGCAAAAGTTTCCCCAGCGATTGCGGCTTAAAAGTCGTGGCGAAAAGTCGCCGCGAGTCAAATCGCGGCACTATTGCCTAGTGTGGCCTTAGCCTTAGACAGGATCAGTACAAGGCACGTCAAATCACCAAACTAATTTTTGTGTGTTCTGTACAGTATATTAATCCCATAATTATTCTACCCCTAAGCGGAAATTGACAAAAGCTCCACTATTAATTAATTATAGCAGAAGCGATCACCCAATTTGTAAATTAGTTTGAGTGTCAATGCCCAGAACCTCCCACTCAAGACAATCACACCATATATTTCAAAGGGATGGGTCACTCACCACTCCTGTTGGTGGTCCAGGTGCAGCACCCTGAATCCGTAGAAAGGGGAGACACCAGTCGATCAATGCAAACGCAGTGAGCACTTCACGGACCTTCAGGAAGAGGTGCACTGTTTTATTAATTTAGCTAAAAATTTAATAATTTGTAAAAATGATAATTATCCTAAAATGGACTCTAGGGGGCAAATTTACTAGAGGGCGAAGTGAATATTGCTGGCGAAAATTTGCCAGTGTGATGTAATTTTGGAACTTCACAGATTTACTAACGGTCGCTAACGAAGGAGATATATTCTAGTAGTACTTCGCTCCCTAATGCCAGGCGAATTTGTGCTTTGGCGAATGGACGTAATTATGCAAATTCCTTAAGATGCGGATTTTACTGAACGTTACCACTTGCGCCAGACTTGCCTTCGCCACCTCAGACCAGGTGAAGTGCAACAGAGTAGATAGGAGTTCTAAGTCCCAAAAAACGCTAGCGTCTTCCTTTTTTCAGAGTGATAGGCTGCATAAGACCGCAGAATTTTTTGGGGGTAACCGTTTCTCCCCCTACCTTTCCTGACATATGACACATGAACTATACACTGGGCTCATGTGTAGGGCAATATAACAACTCTATTTTATTTTATCAAGCTTCCCTGGGCTTGTGTAGTGTAATGTATTTGCTGCAACATATACATCCATTGAACTCCGCCGTAAGCAAATTAGGCAACGCTGGCACAACTTCGCCAGTGTACAGCGCCCTGGACGAACCTTCGTAGTTTAGTGAATTAGCATTGTCCTGGCGAATCTATGCCTGGCGAAGTGTTGCGCTGTGAGCGAAGCCATCTCTGGCAAATTTTCAGAGGTTAGTGAATTTGCCCCTAGGTGAAACAGCCATAGCGATATATTTCCACATTAATTCCATAAACAATAGCTGTGTTTTTATATACAATAAGTTTTTATATATAACAATGGGAAGAATACATATGGTATGTTCCACCTGCTCTGTTTATTCACCTGCATGATCCAAACACAAGCTCTTTCCCAAATGCTCATCATCTACATGAGATCAGCATGCTATATTAAATTGCCAAGTGTTTATTAGGAAAACAGTAATAGGTAATATGAGATCTCTGGTGAAATGTTATACTATTGACCAGGTCACACTATCAATATTTCTTGCTGCTGTGTGACATTTTCCTCATTCTCTTCAAAGTACTAACTCGGATGCCAAAGTATTTTCTGGACCCATGCCCTCTATCAGGTCCCTTTCATAGGGAATGATTGATAATGACAAACACTGCACTTGCAGAGAGAAAACAAACTCATGGTTTCTTTGACAACACATTTACCAGTAACATTTAATTACAGATGCACAGTAACCTTGTAAACAGTAACATCCAGCTGAAAAATAATAAGCAAAGTCAAAACAGTTGTTTAGGAATTGTATCATGTTATTTAAGACCCATTATATATTTTCCTATAAAATACCAGATACCCTTAATATTAATTGCATAATATTAATTTCTTGTTTAGCATCTGCGTAACAAATACAGGGTGACAAGAATAAATATTTGCTGTATTAATGTTTGAAAGTAACCCTAATCAAATGCGGTTTAATGTTACTAGTTGCTGAATGTTACCGATTAAATAAACAAAAAGATTTTGTACATAAGGTATAACCTACATATTTAGCGTGACTACCTGGAACCATGCTGAAGTTCATCTTTAAATAACTATAGCTTCCAATCTGTCTTTTAAAACTGCTCAGTTGGCAACAGTTAAGACAGCTGAAGGATGTATGTAGTACTTCTATAATTCAATCTTGTAAAACCCCTAATGTTTTCTATGAATACAGTAGTAAAGCTCTGTTATCATTCCACTGTTCTGTTGGTTATTTGTCACGAATAAAAACGTAAAATAAATTTACACATAACATGCTAAAAAAAAATTGGGGGAACCAACCTTGGGGACTTAAACTTTAAACTTGATATACCAGTTTAATAATCTGTTTGCTAATAATCTGTGTAATAAGAGTCATTGGTGGTCATTCATAAAGTTCGCGCAGCGCATATTTTTCGCAAATGGTTGTATTGCGCATGTTTTTTTGCTGAGCGCTAATATATTGCACTGCTCTGCCCGTCTTTCCGTTTTTTGCGAATTCGCAGTGTGAATAAATTTTCGCAAATGGCGCGCAAATGAGACAGGAGTTTGCGCGAGCGCACCCGATGTGCGAGGTTGTTGTGCACGAAAATAGCGTTAAATTCGCAGTTTGCAAAACTGTTTTGCGAATATTTTATCCGCCACCAAAGTTGTGGCATAATTGAGTCGCAGAGTGTGCGCATAACGATTCGCAATTTGCGAATTGTGACATATTTATAAAGCCCCTTTAGACATTCGCATTGTGAATAAAAAATTCGCAATTCTGTATGCACCCTCTTATTCAGCTTTATAAATATAACCATGCGCAAGGCAAATATATTCACTTTGCGAACCAATCTGCCCTGCGCGAAGTTTATAAATGACCCCCATTGAGCCACAGGTACATATTAAAATATGTGCAATCACTGGCCAGAAACCAGTTATACCGAAAGCTCCAAATTATACATAGTATAATATGTTTAACCTGACTAACTGCCAGTAGATCCAGAGGAAGGCAAAAACAAAAACATTTGAAGCCTTTCCAATTTGCCTGGGGAAAACAAATTCCTTCCTGACTCCAAGATGGCAATTGGACCAGTCCCTGGATCAACTTGTACTATGAGCTATCTGCCATAACCCTGTATTCCCTCACTTGCTAAAAAGCCATCCAACCCCTTCTTAAAGCTATCTAATGTATCAGCCGCTACTACTGATTCAGAGAGAGAATTTCACATTTTCACAGCTCTCAATGTATAAAAAAAAAAACACCCTTCCGAATATTTAGCCGGAACCTCCTTTCTTCTAATCGGAATGGGTGACCGCGTGTCAGCTGGAAAGACCTACTGGTAAATAAAGCATTAGAGAGATTATATTATCCCCTTATATATTTATACATAGTTATCATATCACCCCTTAAGCGCCTTTTCTCCAGTGTGAACAACCCCAACTTGGCCAGTCTTTCCTCATAGCTAAGATTTTCCATACCTTTTACCAACTTAGTTGCCCTTCTCTGTACCCTCTCTAATACAATAATGTCCTGTTTGAGCACTGGAGACCAAAACTGTATGGCATATTCTAGATAGGGCTTTACCAGTGCTCTATACAGTGGAAGAATGACCCCCTCCTCCTGTGAATCAATTCCCCTTTTAATGCAGCTCAAGACCTTATTTGCCCTTGATGCTGCTGACTGTCATTGCTTGCTATAGCCAAGTTTATTATCTACAAGGACTTCCGGGTCCAACTCCATTATGTATTTGCCTAGTGCAGTCCCATTAAGGGTATAAGTGGCTTGCATATTTTTACATCCAGGAGCATGACTTTACATTTATCAATATTGAATCTCAGCTGCTCAGATTGCCAGTTAGTCAAGATCATGTTGCAAGGATGCCACATCCTGGATGAAATTAATTGGGCTGGATAGTTTTGTGTCATCTGCAAACACGGATACATTACTTACTATACCCTCCCCTAAGTCATTAATGAACGATATTTATTCATTCATTTTACAAAATTATGGGAAGAGTTCATTTTAAGCAAATCTAATTTCAAAAATGATTCCCTTTTTCTCTGTAATAATAAAACAGTACCTTATAGTTGATGGTAAATTAGTTTATATTAGTTAGTATGGATCCATTACATATTGGATTTATTTAACATTTAAATGATTTTTAGCAGACCATTATTATGTGCATATTGATCCAAATTATGGAATGACCCATTTTTGCATCATAAATGAGCTATTTATTGTTGCTAATTCTTTAATAACAGCTGTTAGCCGAAAGGCTTATATTTAAAGTCTATATGAGGACATTTCATAGGTTAGCAGAGGCTTTTTGCATCTTTCTTTATATCTGAAATGTAGCTGCATATGACAGACCTATCTTAAAGACTTTTTAACCAGCTTAAGAAAAAAAAGTTTAAAGTATGAAAATACAAAAAAAACCTACAAAAGGCTCTGGGTCTGCAATTGAATAACTATTTATAAGATCTTGTAGTGTTTCAATTGGCAGTACATATTATAGTGTAAAAGGCTTTCTTATTAATTCATCTTGTTATGGGTGATGAAGGAGTACTTTTGTCCACAGGATAACCTGCAAATTATTAAAGTTCAGAATTACAGAATATATACCACAGCTAAATGAGGTGCATTCAGAAAAGAGAAATAAATATACCATACTTATTAGTATTCTATTAGTGTTAGTCAATTTGTTAGTTGACAGAGTCAGCACATATATAAATAAAACAGACACATAGACATAACGATCATACGGTAACACTACTGTTTAGTAACATTTCTTTAACAGCATACGAACATCACTGAGTCAAATGTTCCCTCTTGCATATTTAAAAATTTGCCAAGTACTATCCCAACAATTCACAGGACTTGCGAACCCAGCCAAGGAATTTTCTTGCACCACCTACTGGTCAAGTAGTTCGCCATACAACATACGACCCTCCACTTCTCCCCAGCTACGAATTTTCCTTGTGTGGCCTTCAGCCATCTTGGCACTTTGCCAGTGCCCCTTCTGGCTTTTCCATATAATTTTTACATACTATATTCTGTATGTATTGTTGTTTCCACAATTAAGATCTTTTTTGCAGAAAATGTAAATTTCACTTAAATCAAACAATATACTTAATTTCTTTACCATCCCTAAACTGTTTGAGGCACTTTGTCTTTAAATGTTGAGGATATATTATCTGAATAATTCAAAACCAGCTGTCAGGTTCTTAGAATTGCTATTCTGGAAATTTAATAACCCGGCATATGTGTTTTGTTCTTCTGGTAGGGTTGATACTTCTTTGTATTCCAATCTCCCAGTTAGATTACATACTTAGTTACATCTGTGTGTATTTTTTGCGGCAAAAGAGTAGCACGTCAAGGGGGATCTCATTGTTTCTTACGTTCTCAATGAAGCTGAAAATTTCGAATGTTTTTAAAAACTGGGAAAATAAATAAATCAATAAAATTGTTAGAGAATATTCCCACTTTCTATAAAACCTCATCTGCTTTTACTTGCTGAGCTTTTTTATGGCAGCTTTTCATGTTTATTTTATTTCCTTTAGTAAATTCAGGGTATTCAAGGTTTCAGAACATTTACATATTTATTCTTAAATTCGTTGTCCAACTAAAACAAACTTTCATCCAAGTTTCAGATTTTAGAAGACAAACAGGTATTTTCTTTATTTTGAGCATTTATTTTTTCATCTTGAAATTGGAATTCACCTTCTTGGCACCAGAGTTAGTTTCCATTGATTGGTTGGTTACCAGGCAGTTAGTGATGGGCGAATCCAAAAATTTTGCTTCTCCAAAAATTTGTGAAACTGCGAAAATTCTGCAAATTACATTGAAGTCTGTGGGCATGAAAATTTTTTGTTGCGTGATGTGGTTATTTTTGTTGTGCAACATTTTTTTTTTCACCCATTGTTTTTGGTATTAGAGCTGCGTGCTAAGGATCAATTGCAAACTCACTAAACAGTTACTGTATATACTCGAGTATAAGCCATCCTGAGTATAAGCCGAGGTACCTAATTTTACCACCAAAAACTGGGAAAGCTTATTGACTCGAGTATAAGCCGAGTATAAGCCTAGGGTGAGAAATGCAGCAGCTTCTGGTAAGTTTCAATCAAAAAATTGAGGGTTTCTGCTCCCATTTGAGGTGCTGACGACTATTCTTGGATGCCAGCGACTATTCTTGGAGACTATTCTTGGACGCCGGCGACTATTTTTGGACGCCATTGACTATTCTTAGACACAACCGTTTTTGCGCTTGATCCGAGTATAAGCCGAGGTAGAGTTTTTCAGCATATTTTGGGGGCTGAAAAACTCGGCTTATACAGTATGTCCCATGTGGCTCCCCTTTAAAAGACGCTGACTAACTTAGAGAGTGAGAGAGCTGCAAAGCAGGAAGATGGGTTCTGGCGATTGTTAATGGATAAAAACTTTGGATTTGGAAGGTCTAAAATGATTTTCCATTGCTTCATCTGGACAGAAAGTAATCTAGGAGGCAAGTAATTTTTTAACCTACTTGGACATTTGTGTTCTAACAAGAATATTGTTTTTTATAAGGCAATTATGGCTACAGTTTATGTTAAATTCTTAGGAGAGAAATAAATAAAACTATTTGTGATCCATAAAGCCATAAATACTATGGTTTTGATTAAATAAACAGGCGGTGCACCAAATTTTTTCTCATCACCAAAAAACAATAATAAATATAAAAACTTTGCATAAAAAATATATAATGTGTAAAATATATAAAATCATCATAAAAATCATTGATCATAAAATCTATTTAGATAACTGAAACTGTATGAACCACAATCAATAGTAAAAGGTGCATATAGTAATGTAAGTGCTGTACTATAGATGAAAAGTAGTCTTACATGGATAAAAATGCAAAGTTCATAGCGATGATACTATAAGTGAGCTCCCACACTAATGGGGTTAAAGGTGATTTGCAAATGCAGATGAGATGTGAATTAGTTCTAAACATACACTCAACCCAACTGATGATTACCATTTACAGTCTGCACTTCCACAAGCCTAGTTTTAAGTGATTCATAAGTGATGAAAGATGACATGATAGGATGATGAGATAACAGCTTGAAAACACACAAATGCAGACCTTTATAGGATGTAACTTAGCACCCACAACTGTTATTATAATACCAGATGAGAAATCCAAAATTAGTGGGATCTAAATCACATCCCACCATCTGTTAAGAATAATATCAAGCAGCTATACACGCTGGTGCCTACAGAAAAACGAGTATCCCTCACCCCACCAACCTCTCATGTTACACCACTTTTACCAGCATCCCCTGCCAGTCACTATACCTGTAGATCTCCACAATAACAAGTCATAACAAGTCTTAAATCTTTAAGCTGTTACTGTTACGAAAGATCCACAGAAGAGACAATTTAATCATGTCTACAAATACAAACAAATTACATTTTAAAAGAAATCCGGCATCTCTGCCCCCATTTGATTGTCACTGCAAAGGAGACAGATCACAAAACTCATAATTAATTCATTAATTTTCGGGTTACAGTCACAGCAGGAGTTTATCCAACTGACACAAGAGAAATAAAAAACAGTTGCCACAATCACGGGTTAGTCGTGATATGCACTTGATCATATTCATCATAGTGTACCCTTTTCTGACACAGAGCCAAAGATAGCATTGTATTGAAATAACCTCCTGTTTATAGGGCATTGTTACTTTGATGTTGTAATGGTTTCAAAATGACTCATGCGTCTATATTTTTCATTACCGCTGAATATAGCGCTGTGCCTTGAACAAGTCGAAAAGTTTCATTTACAACATCGGAGGACAAAAAGCAGGGTCTAGTCGATAAAGGGGGTGTACTGTCAGTTGGGCCTCCATAATTTTAATAACTGCAGTTATTCACCCATAAGGCATATTTCCACACAGTGAGCATCTTTGTACCTGTGCAGTTAACCACAGCTATGGGTTACTGTATTGTGCAGAGTTATCAGTTTTGATAAAATCTGGCACCTCCAATTTTTGGTTTATCACTCAACCATGGGCTCTAATCAAGAGTGAGCATCAGAAAATCAGGAATTAATTGATGCTTACAAAACAGTGGAAGACTATAAATAGATTGAGTCTCGCTCACAATTTCCACTTATTGCAATGTCATCAAGAAATGGCAGTTAAAGGAAACTGTGAAAGCCAAGGCAAGCTCTGGAAGACCAGGAAAACAGTTCATACTGTATACTGGCTGGAAAGGCAAAAGCAAAGCCAGATATAACTGCAAATGACCATGGTGCAGAGTTATCACAAGGTCATGTGAAGTCATCACCTCCAATTGTATCCAGATATCAATATCTGAGGCAGATTTGCTTAATTAAAAGGGCAAACGGGGCATTTGCCCAGGGCCCACGTTTTTTTTTTTAATATGTAAATTTGGCATCACTGCCACCGCCATCACTCCTGCTGCTTTCCTCACACCCAAAGCACTCTTCTGTTCTTTGGCAAAGGACTGTGCATTCCACTGTGGAACACATGGCCATTTCAGATTTTTCAGCATCATATTGAGCAGACAAGTATTTAAGGGAGTGGCCAAAAAGTGGACAAGGTCTAAAAATTTTTTGCCATACTATGCGTGGCAGGATTATGGGAACCCACCTGTTGTAACTTTGCCCAGGGCCCACCAAAGCCTTAAAACAGCATCTACATAGCCAGCACCTTTTATAAATAAGTGCTCAGAACTGATGAAGTAAAAATGTAAGTATTTGACAGCAATCACCAAAGGTTTGTTTGGTGTTTCTGTACCTTTAATCATGCAAAACTACACTTTAAAAACTTGGAGTTAGAAGAGTAGGGATGTAGCGAACGTCGTAAAAAATGTTCGCGAACATATTCGCGAACTTGTGTCAAAAATGCGAACGGTTCGCGAACATCGCGAACGTCGCGAACCCCATAGACTTCAATGGGAAGGCGAATTTTAAAAGCTAGAAAAGACATTTCTGGCCAGAAAAATGATTTTAAAGTTGTTTAAAGGGTGCAACGACCTGGACAGTGGCATGCCAGAGGGGGATCAAGGGCAAAAATGTATCTGAAAAATACATTGTTGACACAGCGCTGCGTTTTGTGCTGTAAAGGGCAGAAATCACACTACGTCACTCAGGTGATGTTTCTGGACACGGAATGTGAAAAAGCTCATACAGCTAGGTGGCACTTGGTTAAAGACTGGGCAAACAAATTGAAACAATGCCTGCAAGGTCAACGTATACACTACAGCAGTGGATACGGAATATATTATTGCTGCTTGAACAACGTCACTCAGGTGGTGTTTCTGGAGACGGTATTATTATTGATATTTAGACAGAATGTGAACAAGCTCACACAGCTAGGTGGCAGTTGTTTGAAGAACACACTGGGCAAATAATGCCTGCAAGTGCACTACTATTGGTGCACTACTATGAAGAACAGCAAACAGCACTGGACACGTTAAAGAACAGTAAGATAAGTAAAATAAAAAAATATATATATGTATATTAAAAAAAAAATTACTCTGGTTGGTGCTGAACTACTAGGAGCAGCACAGTAGCACACCAGTCCCACTCCCCAACACAGCTAGACTAATAGCACTGGGCTGTTATAGTAGCAAAGTAAAAAAACAAAAAAGAAAATAAAAGCAGTCCTTACAAGGACTATTGGGTTATTACAGCAGTCAGCAGATGAGATCAGAAGAGATCAGTGCCCACAGCAGATACATACAGAGCACTGCAGTAGAAGGTAGATTACTAGCCAGCAAAGCTACCTAACCTAAAATGTCCCTCAAATCCCTGCAGAGTTCTGTCCCTACAAAACAGAGCAGTATCAAGTAGATTACTAGCCAGCAAAGTTACTATCAACTGTCCCTCAAATCACTAACAGCTCTCTCCCTACACTAGCTCTTCCAAGCACACACAGGCAGAATGAAAAAACGTTGCAGGGCTTCAGTTTATATATGGAAGGGGAGTGGTCCAGGGGGTGTGGGGGTGGTCCAGGAGGGAGAGCTTCCTGATTGGCTGCCATGTATCTGCTGGTTTGGGGGAGAAATGGCAAAAAAAGCGCCAGCTAAGGCGAACCCAAATTGGCGAACGTCACGCGACGTTCGCGAACATTCGGCGAACGCGAACAGTCGGTGTTCGCGCGAACAGTCCGCGACATCCCTATAGAAGAGATCTGCAAGGAAGAGCAGGCAAAAATTCCTACAAGAACAGCTGAATACAAAAGGCAATTAAAAGCCATGATCTGTACCAAAGGGGGTGGGGGGTACTAAATACTGAGATACTATGTCATCCAAACATTTGCAAATGCAATAATTACCATTTTCTTTGTGTTTTGAAATACATCACATAAAGGTACCTGTGCATATATATATGGGTTTTCAACACATTGATTACTGCAGTAGCGGTTTCCTACTTTTCACTTTCAAAATTAAACATATATGTAAAGGGTGTCCAAACATTTGCATCCAACTGTTTCTACTCAGACTTTGCCCACTGACAATTAAAATATTGCACCAACCCATAACTACCAAATACAATTGTGTTCAGCAGTGTGTTTACAAAAGTGCATAAAATCCTTATAATAGCTTTTATTTCCATACAAACAAATGCATTGGGAACACTGTTCTCTATTTCAAATCAAAAAATGAAGAAAAACTTGTCAAATTTGTGTTATCCCTAACAGAAAGTGAAGAAAGGGGAATGTTAGGCTGTTCTTCTTTACAAACTCAAACATTCACTGTATAAACTGAAAAGTGTTTCCTTTGAATCACTGAACTAATATTTAGTTGTATAATCAGTGTTTGTAAGAACTGCTGCACATCTGTGTTACATGGAGTCCACCAACTTCTGACACATTCCACAATTCTTCAGCATTTTTTGCTTTTGCCTCAGTAACAGCATTACTGATGTGTTTGGGGTCATATTCATTTCAAGGGCATTTACTCTTCGGAATAAGGCAACATGACCCAAGTATTTTGGTGTATTGAAACATTTATGATCACTGGTATGTGATAAATATGCTTAACACCATAGTATGAGAAACATCCCCATATCATGATGCTTGTGCCACCATGCTTCACTGTCTTCACAGTGTACGGTGACTTCAATTCAGTGTTTGGGGGTCGTCTGACATCTGAAACTATCTGTGGCCCCTAGAACCAAAAAGAAAAATCTTGCTTTCATCAGTCCACAAAATATTGCTCCATTTCTTTTTAGGCCAGTCAATGTGTTCTTTGGCAAATTGTAAGCTCTTCGACACGTCTTTTTTCAACAATGGAGGCTTCTTGCCGATAGCTTGGCATCACATTGGCTATTCTTTTATCCATTCGAATGGTAGTTTTCAATTTTTTTCCCACGTCTGTAAGGCTTTTAGCTGAGCACTATCATTTTCTGCACTTCTTTATGTTTCCCCCTCCCCAATCAACTTCTTAATCAAAGTACGCTGTTCTTCCAAACAATGCCTAGAAATGACCCTTTTTACTCAGATTTTCAGAGAGAAATGCACTATAACCAGCATGTACAACATTTGCTGCCTTCCTTCCTTTAGTAAGGCCCATAATTGACACCTGTTTTTTCACAGAATGAATGAGCTCACTAATTTAACTCCACACTGCTACTATTTGGAACAAGCTATTATAATTGTGAATACTGTTATTATTTTGAACAAGCCTCAATTAATGATTCAATTACACAGAATCAGCAGCATGCATGTCATGGCTGTTTGGTCTGTTGGTTTTCTATTACGCGACTACACCTACTAGTAAAGTATTTGCCATGTAAGAATACAATTTCAACCAAAAACAGTGATTGATCAGGTTAGTAATGTCATACTGCTATCCCTCTGATCACAACTGCAAAAACACATAACATGCCAGAAATATGGAAGTAGCACTTAACACACCCTTCAGAAACTAGCAACCAACATTCAACATATAGTCTGTTCTTTCACGTGTTTACACACTGGCTACCAACTTAATTACAGTATATAGCTGTACATAACAGCTGTTGGGTCGCCATGAAAGGATGCATTGCAAATCTATCAATGTTGTAGTAGGTTCGTGCAGAGTAACTGGAACAAGAGCAAGTCTCTATAAAGAAAAAAGTGGCCTTTTTAGCCAGGCAGTAGTGGCACAGGTAAGATAAAGGCAGATTTTCTTTTACAAAACATGTCAGCAAAATAAACAAGAGGCACGGTGGGATATGAGTACTAATTGTCCCCTGCTTTCCTTATATCTGCAGTGTAACAGCCAGATTCAAATAGCTTCAAACACCTTGGTTCTCATGTCAGTTTATACACATGCAAAGCTCTCATTGTGTCCCATGCATCAGAGTTATTGACCAGCAAGGCTAAAACCTTCCTGATTGGGTAGCTGAGGGTAATTGGGCCCAGCTATTCAACATGAAACTTTTTCCTTTGTTACTAATGTGTTGAATTTGCAGTACAGGTATGGGACCTGTTATCCAGAATGCTCAAAGAAAATCATGTAAACATTATATAAACCCAATAGGCTGGTTTTCCCTGCAATAAGGAATTAGACACTCACATTCACAACTGGACACCTCAGATTTATTAAGGTTTGAATGGTAAATTTGAATTCAAGTCTGAATTTTTGTGTCAAAAACTCACAAATTTGAATTTAAAAGCACAAATTGTAATGTAAATTTGAATATGAGATTTATCACACCTCTACTGTTGAAATAGTTCTAATTTGTATATTTGCCACCTGCCAAATTAATTTACAAGTCAATGGTAGAGGTCCGTTGACCCATTTGGATATGTTAATAGCCTTCCTGACATCTGAATTTTCTTTTTTCGGAGGAAAATTCGATTAGAGTTTCGTTCGTATTCGATTACAAAACAAATTTTCGGACGTTCCCATTCAATCGAATTTTAGATGTTTAATTTTTTCATAAATAAACTCCCATTCGAGTTGTGAGTACAGTCGAAATTATTAGAGTAAAAAAAATTCACATCAATTCAAAATTCGACCTTTGATAAATAACCCCCTAAGAGTAGTATATTACCTTCCAGTTGCTTGCTGTAAAAATTGTTTTATGAGACAGCATTTTAAGAATACATTTTAGTTAAATTCCATTTCTCAGCAACAATGTTGGTTTTAGCAGAAGGTAAAATATTCTGCTTTTCTTTGTATTCCCTGCTGCCTGGCGTTAGATTTATATGCAACAACACACTCTGGTGTGCTTCACATTTCTATTATTGTGCTCCTGCAATTTTCTCATCAGCACACAACAGAATAGGGATCAGTATGATTTAACCAGAATAGTTTTTTTCAATACCATCACAAAGCTAAGGCTAGATCTAACATTTTAAAGAATTATTCTGTTAGATGATTTATACAAGTTTCTCACTTGTTTCAAATTTCCATGAAACACTAATCTGCTTCTTTCTTTTTCAGAGTGAATTCTAATCTAACTGCACCTCCCATGACCTCTTCTCTGCTTCATCCATTGTTTTCTGCCTGCCTGTCCCAAGATTGCAGTTCTGGATTTCTAAAGCAGAGGAAGCCAGGTCCAATATGAAAAAAGAAAATGAAAAAGACTTGAAAGACCTTTTTATCATGTTAATGTTAAAAGTACTGAGTTTGGCCGAGAGAACATGAGCTTTACCCCCACATTAAATTAATACATTTTTTGCAGATCTCTTTCATCAGACGAGTCAAGCTAGCAAAAGGTGAATTTTTATATGACTTTAAGGCAATTGTTGCAATTCTTCATGTCTCAAAAAATAACCATAAATTGTTTTCAACGTTTTCCAGTTTAACACAAAATAAATCATTATTTTGACCCAACTTTATTCTGGAGTAAAACCTTGAAACCTAAAGAAATACTACTATCACTCAAAAAAATGCTGTACATTTAATTACGCGCAGTTAACATGCTTTAAACTTGATTTCTAATGAATTAATAAAAAAATATGCACAGCCCTTTTCTTATCTTCATAGCCAGATCTATCACTTAAAGGAGAACTAAACCCTAAAAACCCTTAAAACCTACTCATTGTGAAGTCACTCAAGTTTCCTCCAGAGGCAACTTTGGGCGACTTCAGGAGAAGGAAGCGATGCATTCGTTGTACTGTCGGTGATTTTAATTATTTCGGGACAAGCTGTTGTACATTTTTATTGCGCCTGACAAATCTCCCTGTCGGCCAATGCCCTAAAGCAGAGTCTCCGCTTCATGCATATTCACAGATGAGTGTAGTGAGAAAGACAGACTAGATAAAAAGAAATATGGCACTTCACCTTCCAAAAACTCTTCATTGAATGGCAACTAATATTAAAAAGATAAATCTACTAATCATCTTGATCATCTTGATAATATTCAGCGACATTAATACATAGACGAATGCCCCCTTGAAGATAGGGATTCAGTAGTTCAATCTCAGCCAGAAAAATAAATGCAGAAAACAGATTCAAATCATTGCAATTACCCCAGATATGCCAGTATCAGCAGAAAATACATAACTTTATTAAAGTGAACCCATCACCCTATCAACCTATCACCTGCACTTAGGATGGTGATAATAGTATTTTTTTTTTTTTAATTGCCCCCAGCTAGTGCTAAGATACCTGCACTGGAAGGAAGTTTTTGGTTGGAGTGGCCATGTTGGGGCACACTTATGCTCATTATGCACATACTGTATGTGTGACATCAGACACTCATTATGTGCATGCACGCTGCATAACATGGCCACTCGTACCGGGAGCTCCCTCCTTATTGCGTTCTTGCAGCTTAAAAGAGCCGTTATTTTTCTTCTAGGATTGGTGTCCCATAGTCTGATAAAGAGACAGAAGGCAAATTCAGGTTATTGTTTTGGACTTACTGTAAGCAAAATAGTCAGCACAACTTTGTTAAATCTTCTTACTTTGTATGGGTGCAGGTTCTCCAGTGGCCACTTCCTACCAGCAAATGCAGCAGAGATGCAATAAAGGCATTTTTACTCTCAAACTAGAGGTCTAAGACAACTACCCTGGAATTTTTTTTTTTAAACATCTGCATAAAAGTGCTGCCACCCAGAACAGACACCAAGGTCCCCATCATGGTTCACGCTCCTGCCTATAACAGCCACCCCTTTTGCTTCAGGAGGAGCCCTCCGCTACTCAGATGTCTCCAGGTGAAAGAACCAAGGATAGAATTCTGGGCAGACAAGCAGGGGTGATCCTGGCCGCTCCGCCGCCCGAGGTAGCAGTTGCTGCCGCCCCCTTCCCCTGTGTGCTTACCTTTTTGCGCCTGAGGGGTTCCGAGGGAGTCCACCAGGGCAGCAGAGTGGGCCAGTGCACTAGCGCAGAAAGCCTAAAAGCGCTCTCTGCGCTAGATGAGCCGAATTTCCGGTTTGAAAACCGTAAATTTGGCTCTTAAAGTACCAAGAGCGGCATTGTTGCCGCCCCTGGTACCTAGTGGGGCGCTGCCACCTAAGGCGACAGTCTCAATTCACCACATTGGCGAAGTGCCCCTGCAGACAAGGGAACCTGAATGTGTGACAGGAAGGATGGGAAAGAGTAAGCGTAGTCGTGAGACAGGCCAGGGTCAATGCCAATCAGTGCCGTACGGAATCAGGAACAAGAAGCATCATTGAGGACACAGGCTGGAGTCAAGCGAATCAGTAACAAAGTACAAAGTCAGGATCCGGAAGAATGGTCAGTAACAGGCAAAGGACGGTACAGGCAATGAATCAGCAGAGGTTAGCTACAGGCAAGGGTTAGGAACAGGAATCCAGACAATAAGTGCATCCAGGAATCATCTAACATTAGACCTACGTTGGATGGCTTTTAAATATTTAAATTACATGCCAAGCGCTATGATGTCACACTGTGCACCAGAAATAAAAGGATGCGTATGTTTGGACTCGCAAGTCAAATACAGGAAGGGGAACAAAATGCCGCCACCCCACCAGACATCCTTACAGGTGTTGTGGGGTGTGTTTTTGTTTTAAAATAACTTTTTTGATAAGAAGCTTTACTATATATACACACACACACACAACATAACTGCATTCTTTTCTGATGGGGCACAAACTGCTAAATACCTTTACATTTTTACAAAGCATTTACTGGATAAATGCAAATACACACAAACGTATGGGGGGGGAATGATCGTGCAGAGGAAACAATGTCTGTGCTGTACTTCTTTTGCAATTAATGGTTTTTATAAATACATATCTTATTTTGTAAACGTGGGTCTCAAATTATTTGTTTCATTTTTGTTTCCATGAATTAATAGTTTGATATCTCATCATAATAATTAAGTTAAGTTGGATGCTAATGTACACACTCTCATGAGGAATAATGTCAGTTTTAGAGTGTGTAAAGTTATGTTTCTTGTATCAGTTTCTTATTTCTAGCACTGCTTGATACATTAGAAGGTTTCTTGTTTTTTTAGAAATTCAAGCTCCTCTGAGAGTCACTTAAAATAGCCAAAATTTTGTAAACATTATAAAAGTTGTTCTGTTCGATAAAAGACACATCGGCATGTTGTGCCCTGTGTAACCATTGCCACCTAATGGATCAAATTGCTAAAAGCAGTCAGAAAGTTGCTTATTATGTTTAAACATTACAAATACTAAAACCAAAAAATACTTGACAGGATTACAAGGAATTTTGTAATAAAATTTATGTTGTATAAGCATTAAACTTATTGTTTATTCTGTGTGTCTGAAATGGGGTTTTCTTTGCGTATTTATTATTTCAGTGTATATGTTTGTTCTAATTGCACTACTCTTTCTAATGTACCTCATCTGTGCATTTAAAGCAGAACTAAGTCACCACCCTCTTTTTTTTTTAAAAATGAGGCCCCATAGCGTGAGGCCCCATAGCGTGGGGCCCCTCCATGCCTGATCTGTATATGCAGAGCTGTATATATTAACCTGAAGGCTGATAGGTTTGGTTATGTTACATTCAGGGGCAGATTTATCAAGGGTCGAGGTGAATTTTCAAATGAAAAAAAATTTGAATTTCGAGCTATTTTTTTTGTGTACTTCAACTGGGAATAGTCCAAATTCGAAAATTTGAATATAGAAATGTATTCTGTACAAATTCAACTTCGACTATTCGCCATCTAAAACCTGCCGAATTGCGGTTTTAACCTATGGGGGACCTCCTATTGGAGTCAATTGGTGGACTTTGAAAAATCTAAGTTTTTTTGGGGAAAAACTTTGAATCAAATTCGTTCGAATGTACTATTCCTTCCATTCGTACGATTCGAATTCGGCTGAATACGGACCTGTTCGACCAAAAAAAACCTTTGACTTAATTTTGGTTGGTCTATTTGAATTTGAATTTAAAAGTTTTTTAAATCTGAATTTCAACCCTTGATGAATATGCCCCTCAGTGTCTGGCTCCATGAGGACTATGGCCATGCATGCTAGAGAAGACAGATACCAGACATGAGACAGCCAAACCAAATTTTTAAAAACAATGGGTTTAATTTTTGATTTGTTGGTCATTGTGCAAAAGCAAATGCAAAATAAAACAGGCACAAGCGGACATGTTTTTGCAGCAAGGCCCCATAGGCAGGTTAGTATACTAGCACTAGATTTTTTTAGAAATTCTAGAAATTGTCTAGAAATAAGGGAACCAACATGTCACGTGTAGATTAAGCAGTTGCACAGTTGCTTCATCAGTAAACAGTAGGTTATAAATGCATGTGCAAATAGCTTAAAGTTACCCAAAACTGATCACAAGTGGGGACTGAGCCAGTAACTGAGAAAAAGACAAGGCTAGGAAATAGGGAACAGGAGAAGTGTGTTGGGGATTATGGGTATTGTAGTTTCCTGGGTTGGCTGTGAAGATGGGAGGAGACACGAGGGACTAAAGGAGGAAGGAAGGGGGTGTTTTCTTTTACCTTGAATAGCTCCCATCTGCCTTCCCCAGAGCAAGGGGGGTAGTGGTATAGAGGGGTGGTTTTAGCATAGAGTTGCAGTGGGAGGGGCCCCTGGGGGGAGCCGGTGATAGTAGTATCAAGCGTAAGACAAAGCAGGGGTTAGGCCTAGGATCAAAGTGATGGAAGGGAGACCAGTGGAAGGGATATGAGTTATGGAGAAAAACTGTGTCTACAAAGGACAACAGGTGAGCCCATCACTATTGGTAACAATTATGCAGATCTGTTAAGTAAACTGCGGCCTTTCCAAAATATCTCATGTGGTTGGGTATTTTATCTTAAAGGAACAGTAACACCAAATAATGATATTGTTTTAAAGTACTGTAAATAGAATGTCCTTGTTGCTCTGCACTGGTAAAACTGGTGTGTTTGCTTCAGAAACTCTACTATTATTTATATTAACAAGCTGTTGTGTAGCAATGGGGGTAGCCATTCAAACCCGAAAAAAGGAGAAAAGGCACAGTATATGCTGCAGATAGCAGATAAGCTCTGTAGTATACAATGAGATTCATCAGAACTCATCTGATATATATTGTTTATCCTGTGCTTGAATGGCTGCCCCCATGGCTACACAGAAGCTTCTTTACATAAACTATAGTTGTGTTTCTGAAGCAAACACACCAGTTTTACCAGTGCAGGGCAACACTACATTATATTGTCATTAGTTTAAAACACTTGAATGTTTTGGTGTTGCTGTTCCTTTAAGTTTGGGATTGATCCCCCACCATCTTCCTCTAATGATGCAGCTATTTTTCCCCTTACCCAGCTGATACACGGTCCAGAGTGACATTACTTCTGGTCCACTATGCCATAACTTTCAGTTTTGCAGGTCCCAGGCGGGTTGGGTAGCCGGTCTGGGGTCGGACAGGGGTCTGCCCAACCAAAACCGTGCAGGAATCTAACTTGTGCCCACTGATGCTCGTAGTAACTAGTGGCTACTTGCAGAGAGTGCCAGTGCACCTGGCCAGAGTAGTCTGATGAACAGAGCAGAAGTGTTAGGGAATCCTGAAAACAGAGGGTTACATCAATAGTTGCAATTGACTTGGGCCAAGTAAATTGGTCATTAATATCATAATTAAAGCCACAACTTTGTGTATGATTTACAAAATTGAATCCTATTTTGCATCCATATTGGTGTTTGTAAGCAAATTGTGCCATATGGCTGCAATTGCACTGGAATTCTGGGAAATATACAGCATTGTGGTGAAAAAATCTTCAATTAATGTCAGGATATTGTACTTTGCTATATGAACTAGTTGCATAAATGAGGCCCCTAGGAGGTTAAATAAATGGGGTGTGAAAACTTTATATGACATATAAGTATTTATTTATCATTTTAGCATAGTCATAAAGCATGTGATTCTGTCCAAAGTCAACAAAACATTATGCTGTTTTTTAAATAAAATGTGCCATTCTGATGGTACAGATAATATTTATGGATTCATATATAATTTAGTATATTTGGGACAGCAGTGACATCTAGGGGGTTTTTTATCAAAGTCCGGATTTATGTCAATATTTTCTACTACAAACTCCAATCAAATCCGCTCTGGTTTTTTACTTTTATTTATGCTTACATTTTCCGGAAATTTGCTTTGCGGGAAAAAAAAATAAGTTTCACGATTTTTTCGGATTTACAGGTATATCCAACTTTCACAATTTTTTCAGGATTGTCACCGAGTATTGCACAAAACCATACAACCATTGCACATCAAAAACTCATTGGGACTTCTCCCATTGACTTACATGCAACCTCGACAGGTCTGAGATGCCGGATTTTCAGATTCAGATTTTTCCATCCTCGGGGTTTAATAATTTCGGAAAAAATAGTTTTTTTTTTAAAAGTCTGATTTTATTTAAAAAAAAAAAAATAAAAAAAAAATCACAAATTTTTCAGGATTTTTGAATTCAGAGTTTAGTAAATAACCCCCCTAGTGTTTCCAGCCCATGCCATGTATTTAACCAAATTTCTAGCCAGGAATTTCATACGAATGCCCAAAAGTAAAGGTTGATATATTTCATCTTCACAAACTCCCAGATGCCACATATTTGAAATTATTGTAAAATGTCAGCCTTTGTCTGGTTGCTTATTGTTTATCTGATTGACATGTACATCACCACTGACAGAATAAATTTTTCAGTCTTATCTATAATTAAATTGGAATTTTATGAGCTATCAAAAACACACAGAGTAGATGCAGAGTTTAAACTCTGCAACTGGTACGGTCCCTGTAGTTCGTTTGTATTAGGCTTGATACATTGTGCCTTTGTACATATTAATTTAAACGGCTGTTACTTTAACCAGTCCCTGAAAACATCTCTGTTTAGTGAAGCTTATCGGATTCCTGAGCAATTATCTGTTTATCATCCCTCTCTTTAACCTTTGCCCACAGTTTCTTTCTGTTAAATTCATAATCATGGATATCCATCAATGACATCAATTCTCTATTGCAAATGATTAAACTGAAAACTCGTTTTACCCAACAAAGCAAACTGCAAGTAAAATGTGTTTCTTTTATACTTAAGCGTCTGCATTTCTGTACAGTAGGTACATGTTTATGTTTTCCACCGCAGAGCAACTGAGGTGTTACTTGACTGCTCTTTTGGCCTAAACCCATGGGAGTGAAGACCAGCACTAAAAAATAGAAATTAAAGTCCAATAAGGGGATTAAGTAGAGGCCCTGGCCTAGCCACTAGCCAGTAATATACAATTTGAAAAAGATGGACGCCAATATCTTGTCTGCTACAAATGGGGGGTTCCCAATCTTTATTCCATGGTGCTCATGACACTTCACAGTGATCAAACGTTTCGGGACCGCATGGCCCTTCCTCACTGAGGATTGTCACTGAGGAAGGGCCATGCGGTCCCGAAACATTTGATCACTGTGAAGTGTCATGAGCACCATGGAATAAAGATTGGAAACCCCCCATTTGTAGCAGACAAAGTATTGGCGTCAATCTTTTTCAAACCAAAAAACAGAAAACCTTAGTCACAACTACTCCTTTTTAATAATGACATACAGTAATTCATTTTCTACTAATAGTTATTTTTTGTCCTAGTTTTATACAGGATAATTATTTATCTATCAGAGTTATGTCTTTCTTTCTGCTACAGTTAGTATTTAGTTATGAGCAAAAATCATAAATTAAGTTAAAATGCACGCTCAAAAATGTATTGTTTCATAAAAGTCATTATCAGACAATATCTAGATTTGGGGGGCAAGAGAAGTAGGTAGAAAGAGCAAAGATACATGAATATTTATATGTTCAATTAGAATTAATTTCAAAAGCAAACAGACAAGGAATGGCAGTAATTACTTAATAGCAACCACTAATAATAACTAATGAATAAACTGTTGCTTATGTAAGCATGAGCATTCTAAGAAGTGTTAAAATGATACATTTACTGAACACAGAACATTGTTTGCACTATTGTTACACTAGATGGCATTGTAATTGCATACATGAATGTTATAACAAATCACAGACAAAGGAAAGTGCTATAAAATGTATGATTCTAACCAATACAGCAAAGTAGTTGCAGTTTCATAAATAAAGGTGGAAAGTTACTCAGCGTTTTGCCACCCATTCTTAGCTTGGGTGTAGGGATGGGCAATTTTTTTCGCCTTGTTCCTGCGAAAATGACGGCCATAGACGTGTATGGAGTTGTGCGTCAAAGAGAAAGATGCGCATCAATTTTTTGGATGCCCATAGACTTTATAGGCGTCGGCAACATTTCACGAGTGGCAAATTTTTTGCAAAACTTTGTTTTAAAGGGCACCTGTCACCTTTAAATATTTCCCCCCACCAAAGGTGCTGGGTAACAGAGCCAGAGAGTAACAGAATTTCAAGCTATTTTTTTGTGTACTTCAACTAGAGAATAATCCAAATTCGATTTGAAAAAAAATTTAAAAAATTTGAATATCAAAATTTATCCTGTACCGTCTCTTTAAAAATTCGACTTTAACCATTAGCTATCCAAAACCTGCCGAATTGCTGTTTTAGCCTATGGGGGACCTCCTAGAACCTATTTGGAGTCAATTAGTCGATTTGGGAAAAACTTTGAATCAAATTCATTGAATGCTCTATTCCTTCTATTCAAACTATTTGAATTCAGCCCAAATATGGACCTATTAACTTTGACTTGATTTCGGTTGGTCTTTTTGAATTCCAATTTTAAAGTTTTTTCAATTTGAAATTTGACCCTTGATAAATATGCCCCTAAATTTGCCAGCAATAAGGATTATGCAGTTCAGAATCAGGTACAAGATACTATTTTAGTATTTCAAATATAAATAAAATCATTTTAAAAGTTTGGAATTATTGGCACTCTGTGGGAGATGGCCTTCCTGTAATTCACAGCTTTATTCATTATTCAAACTAATTATATGGCTATACATTTAGGTTTGACGTTCACTTTCTACAGTGAGGATATTCTAACCATATTAAAATGTAGTTTTGCCAATGGGGCAGCTTTGGAAGCATTTCATTTCATCCAATTTACTATTTATTGGTATGAGAAGCTCTGTGTAGGTACAATATGTACAATTACTCTTTCCATTTGGAATTTCCTGCATTTCAACTAAACGTATGTGTCTTAATTAATAAGCTATGCAATTTTGTTTGTTTAAATCCAGACACCACATTCTCCACAATTTATTAGCTGTGCATCTCTTTGTCAGGGTAATTTCTGCAGCCATGAAGGGTATTTATAAAGGCAATGTAAAACACGTAACAGAATTACCCTATTTTGAATTTTGTTCCGTTAGCCATGCCACAGTTATAAAGTAGCAAAACAGAGGTGTAGCTGATTCCTGGGGGGTATATTTATCAAAGAGTGAAGTTAAAGATCACCACAGTCTGTTAGAGTGAAATTCCGCCTCTCTCCTTTCATTTCTATGTGATTTTTAAAGGCGTCAGAATTTCAATTTAGCGAACTGTGATCTTTGACTTTACTCTTTGATAAATATACCCCTTGACACTGGAGTAGTTACTGCATGTTTGCAGAGAATTAAATTGCAAGGGGAACACACCGTTTACAACATTTGGAGTTTATACATATTCCCCTAAGCAGAGAGCTATGCTTCCTCTACTAGAGAGCATCCAGCAACTTAACAGCCTATATTGCCAAGGTAAGACTTTCCCTTTGATTCATTATACAGGCAGTCCCCGGGTTACGCACGAGATAGGATCTGTAGGTTTGTGCTTAAGTTGAATTTGTATGTAAGTTGAAACATATACATTTACTTATAAAATGCAACTTAGACAGATGTTTGTCTTAACATAGCATTTATTTTTACCTTTGTGTTCCGCAGTAGACATCACTCTAGAGGGGATTGGGACAGGTGGTTTATTAAAGCTAAATGCCAATCAAGGCCAAGGATTAGGATTAAGCCAGGATTCGGATTTGGCCTAATCCTTCTGCCCAGCCGAACCAAATCTGAATCCTAATTTGAAAATTAGGGAAGGGAAATCACATGACTTTTTGTCACAAAACAAGGTAGTAAAAAATGTTTTCCACTTAACACCCCTAATTGTTTTAGGCAAATTAGGATTCAGATTTGGATTTGGTTCAGTATTTGGCCAAATCTTTTGCGAAGGATTCAGGGGTTCAGCCGAATCGAATAGTGGATTTGGTGCATCCCTAGTAATAGCCTATGTTTGTAAGTATGAGTTGTATGTAAGTCGGTGTATGTTACTCAAGGACTCCCTGTATCTTGTTTAGAGCAAAGCTTTGTAGAGTTGTAGGAATGTGATCCTGTTTGTCTGTACTTTTCTCAACATCTTTGAGTATTCAGAATTACTAGATATATGGTAAACCACTGCATGAAACATAATAGCAATATTAATATGAATTTAAAAGATAATAGAAATATTAATAATCAGATGCTGTGATATTGCTTAAGCATTTGGTGCATACCAGTGTAGTACATTGTGTAAAATTTCATGTAGCCAGTTCTGGACTGTATATTTTGACAGTATATTAGTTATTTCAGAGGTCTATTTGATTTGTGAAATATATTACAGGGGTTCAACTAGCTTGTGTTAAGACTCCTAATTTTAAGTTTACTTTGGGAGGCACATTTATCAATGGTCGAATAAACTCCAAGAAATTCGACCAATTGAAATTTATTATCAAAATAGATTTATTTTTTTCAACTCGGAAGAATTGAAACCACCCAAAAATTCGAATAGAATTCGATCAAATATGATTAGTCTTTTTTCTATAAAACTTGAATGTCAGGAAGGCTACAAACATCTCCAAATTGATCCCTGGACCTCTCCCATTTACATTAACAGCAATTCGGCAGGTTTTAGGTGGCGAATAGTCAAATTAGGATTCTTAATGGGCCGGACTATGATAAATCTCAAAAATCAAATTTGAATTTTTTTTTTTGAAAATTCAAATGTTCAATTCGAGCCTTATTAAATCTGCCCCTTATTGTACACAGTATGTTTTTTTTTTTTTTGGGGGGGGAAATAGATGACTCAGGATGATTCTTGTTTATCTGATGAATGCGACAAGTCTGGTTATGAAATGGAATACTGTATGTGGATTTGATAATGCTGTATGCCTTTTAGGACATCAGTTCTCTTCTTTTAGCTTAATATATGACATATTATTTTACATGATGGATTCACAACCCCGTGATTAGAAGGCTATTACAAAATTCCCATGGTACATTTTATACTGGAGCAATTCCTGTGCTTCATCAGGGACCTAAGCACTAGAAGTCTAGAGTGATCTGCAGCCTCTAAAAGGCATTCTTATTCTCTACACCCAATTCCAAACCATTCACTAGGGGGGGATGGACACATCTGATTTTGGTCTTCTACAGATAGGGGGTTTAAAAGCATGCGCACCCCTGCATTTTGCTATTAAAAAAAAAACTCCTCCAACCCTTGTAATCATTAGCTTCTTACCATTAAAGTGGACCTGTCACCCAGACACAAAAATCTGTATAATAAAAGTCCTTTTCAAATTAAACATGAAATCCAATTTCTATTTTTTATTAAAGCATTCATAGCTGTTGTAAGCTCATTTAAAAATCTCAGCTGTCAATCAAATATTGTCTGCCCCTCCTCTATGCCCGTGGCATAGAGGCGGGGAAGACAATTACTTTCACTTTCCATTCAGCACTTCCTAGATGTCACTGCTCTCTACATATTCCCCTGTTCTCTTTACCATTTAATTGTGTAGCCAGGACATGGTGATGGACATCAGGTCCCCCATTCTGGTGCACAAACAAGATTGTGAGATGATGCAAGACTTGCCTTAATAACAGTGTACACAAAATGGCTGCTGCCTGTTTGCTATCATTTTGAATTCCCAGACTGAAGGAAACAAGATTCAATTAATTTATATAGTGTAATTAAAGTTCATTTTGCTTGACTAATGTGATAAAATAGGATTTTTAATAATTTTTTTGGGTGACAGGTCCCCTTTAAAATTGCATTTATGACTTCATCTCCTCTGGAGAATCCTCTTTCCAGTTATGGTATTAACCATAAAAACAATGACTACATTGACAGTGCTAAGTTTAACATGGACAACACTTAGATGACATGGATAACATGTGAACCGAGAACCTTGATAATGATCAGACAATCAGTTGCAGTCCATGGAATTGCATGCTTTTTCTTCATCCAAGAGAAGCAAAACAGAATCTGGTAGACCGTTTCTTAGAGCTTATTAAAGGAACTGTAACATCAAAAAATTTAAGTGTTTTAAAGTAATGAAAAAGGGAATATTGTATCATACTAAAAGTGATCTTCTTTTCCTGGATAACTCCATGTCATACTTACCGGGATAGCCCCACCCCAGTGCTCCCATCACAAGGATCCTCCCCAATGCTTTAAAAGTCCAATCCCACCCCCGTCCTGTGTCTTGTAATAAGCTTCTAGAAACTACAGAAAAAGGGTTCGGAACTATGGCATGGAGTTATCCAGAAAAGGAAGATCACGGTAAGTATGATACAGTCTTCCCTTTTCCATGTCATACTTACCGGGATTTATCAAGCTAATATCCCAATGGAAGGGAATTTGTTCCACATAAGGAAAACTGTCCGAGTGTAATCTATACCAGATAAAACTCAGAAGAGTGAAACCCCCAAAGGTGGACCAAAATCAACTTGTGGAAAACCTGTGAACTCTGTATTTTAAGAGGAAATGGACTGGCAGAGAAAGAAAAGGAAATAGTTCTCCTTAAAGGAAGAACCCACACCAAAGTAATGGTACAGAGTGTGAAACCAGCATGACAATTCCATTTAAAAAGAGAGAACTCTCTTTGATTAAAGAGAAGCGGATAGGAACACAGAGTAACACTTCTCCATAGTCTTACTCCCACTAAGTACCAGCACGTTTATATCAACCGCATAACATCCACCAGAGGATTCTTGGATATGGCTCAAAAGCATGGTACCTGCAAAAGAGGCTTTAGTAGGGGAATAAAAATACCATCACTAGTATTCTACATGACCCCGCTCTGTGACACTACCGATACCGGACATCACCTACTGTAGTTCCCCGTCTCTTTAATACTAAGGAACCTGTATTTATTCTGGACCAAAATCAATACACCACTCAATGAAAGGTCAGTGAAATGACTCATGGAGAAGGAGTGCTGCCACTGTGGGTATACTTTACCTGCCCTGTGAGGTGTCTAGGAGCATTCTGCAGTCTGTACAGATTGAAATTGTTATCATTAGCTTATGATCCTCCACCAAACAAGACTGGATAGTAGTAATGATCACGGTGCCCTGAAATGGACCTGGTAACAGAAATTCATGCAGATATGCATAACCTTGCTATGATACCGTCCTCCAGCCTTCACGGATGTGACCTGTACATAGCTGAAGTTATTGTATCCCATAGATTAGGCCTATAATCAAATCCGTATGGCATGCTCCCATGAGTTTACCCTATAGGAAGAAATTTGACTGATTCCAGGAAGTATAACAACCAACAACACTGCTAGAGATGGGTTATATTCATATCCAAGGGCTCTGGCTTGGGACCTGGACAGTTCATAAAGACCATTCTTAAATGTTCAAGATTAAAATTAATCTAGGTATGGGGATAGAATTATTCACCTATTATTCTGTAATGGAACTCCCCTACTAACTATAATAGCATGTCCAAGCCTGTTAGTAAGAGATGCCATAACCAGGGCCTTGTCTAAGGCCGATACTGCAGCCTTGGTCCAAAAGGATAAGGTGAATAAGACAATTTTTATAGCTTGAATTTAAGGCTTATGATACTTATCCCAACTAGCCAGGCCAGTCTATGGCGGTGTAAAAGGCCAAACCCAGAGTAACATAGACCTTAAGAACCCAGCATGCCATAATTGAATGCCTCCTGTCCACCATAAGGGTTAACATGACAGAAACAGCCTGTTATAATGAACCGATTGATTGATTGATTGATTTTTTAAATGGAACTGAAACCTTAGCTATAGCTGCATTGATGGAGTATACCTAATTTTACAGCGAGCTTTCTATGGTACCCATTGATATAATATGGCCCATGAGCTGACTGGACCCCTATTGTACTTGAGATAACTGAATAGGTCTGTACTATAGAATACCTCATTGCAAGGCTCTAAAACCCTGCGGCAGTAGTGGATCCAGTATATGTTAAATAACTAAAATTTGCACTGACTGATGTACCCACTGACTTCCAGACTGAGACCAGATAAGTTGCACCCCTGTAACCTAAGAAAGAGATCTTGATGAATATCATACCAGTTTTGTAAATAGACCTTGATTTATCATTGGAATATACAGAACATTTATCTTGCCTGATCTCCGGCTGTGGCGATATTAGAATCCTTGTTGAATAAATATATGACTGTACACCTATCTACATCCATTCAGCCCCAGGCCAATCCTATCTCAAAATGCAGGATACAGTATATAGCTTATTTTCTTAATAAAGTCCAGTCATAGAAAATAGATTCTAATTAGGGAGTACCTTAAGACTGATAACTACTCCCAACAGCCTATAGTTATGAATGTAACAAAAATATGGACCACATAGACACCAATTGTTGTGCTCTACAAGCTCATGGTTATAACACAGCAATTGTTCAAGAACTACCTGCTGTTTGATTATTGCATTAACACCCATATGCAGTATAGCCATATACCTTTAAGCCAGAATTGGCCACTACTCTCACACCACCTTTGTGATACACCCGGTGCATAATCCTATATATTACATAGCATTTGTATGAATCAGAATTGGCCTTAGCCAATCCATTTGGACAAGATATATGTATAAGATATATGTATACCACATTTACTGTATCTGTAACCTATTTACTGCTTGGGGCATACTTACCAGGGCACAGTCCCCCATTATGGACTGCTGTATATAAGGGTATAATACTTATCTGCAACACAGCTGATGCACTTAATTAAGTTCACAATACATACAGTATATCTGACTTTGCTGCCATCTTTAAGTCAGTCTTGGCTGCTGTCATATGCAAGCATACGATACCCAATTGGCTTATTTGCAAGAGTAATCCATGCTTGTAACCTAAATCAATGTTATTTGAAACAAACATGACCCAGGGATACTGGAGCCTTGACTTGTGTTACCATGCTTACATACAAACCTGGAGGCTGTATAGGCACCCTCTGGAAATGCCTAGAACCATACCACACCAAATCACTCAGCATTTAACATCGACCTTCAGTTTGGTTGTTATATTGATTGGTGTCCAAACCAGAAAATGTATTGCATGTACATTTATTTTTGGTTATAACCTTAGAAAGCCCCAAAGTCACTGAAATGTTTAAGCATATACATACAATAAGGTTATAGCAGTAACCAGTGGCAGGACCAAATAATGTATGACATGTGCATTAATATGTGGTTATTACAGCCAGCCCCCGAACCACTGATGTTACCTCATCTACATTCAATTTGGTGTAACATTAAGCAGTTCCCAGACCAAAAGTGTATAACATGTACATTCATATTTGGTTATTAAATCCACAAGTTTCCACATATACAGTCAGTTTGGTTACTACATTATGCAGTGAGAGGTCCATAAATGTATAACGTATGCATTTGTATTTGGTTATTCAAGCCAGCTCTAGAATTACTGAAATGTTTCCACATATACAGTCAGTTTGGTTGTAATATTAAGCAGTGCCAGTACTACGAATTCCTACATTATGCAGACTGAGAGCACTCTGCCCAAGAGTAAAGAGGCCAGTTTCTCTGGTTGCCAAATCCCAGCTAGCCAGTATTTACATGCACACATATACACACATATACACACATATACACACATATACACACACATACACACACATACACACACATACACACACATACACACACATACACACACATACACACATACACACACACATACACACACATACACACACATACACACATACACACATACACACATACACACATACACACATACACACATACACACATACACACATACACAAATATATACTGGCTGAACAGTTTCTTACTCCCTTTTAGCACTGTCTAAGCTTCTAAGCTAGCTAAAATCAGAATGCAGAGTAGAAGAAGTACATGTTAGTTTAGTTCACAAAGCTATATTATAAAAGAGAAGAGTTGTAACATAGAATCTTACCTGATGCTTCAGAAAATCAATCTGAGCTGCTAAGGGAGGGAGTGGGAGGAGTATCTACCTGTTAATTAACTGCACCTGAACACTGACCTCCAGAGTAATTACCTAATTACCTAATTACCTAATTACCTAATTACCTGCAGCTGCTGCTCACAGAACCTGCAGACCAACATAGTATTCTCAGTGCGCAAATATGAAGGCTAACATTGTATTAGCAACATTCATATAACATATAGACAAGTCTTGCCTTAATGCTGCTTTCAGAACCTGCAGATAATCATTGCATTGAACTGCTCCCAGCACATGGAAATAATATTGCTTTATCACTGCATTATCATTGCTCATAGAGCGTATATATCAGCATTGTCTCTGCACAGTTCCTCCAATGGCCAATCTGGCTCATCCATTTTTAAGAGTCAAGAGACTCTGGAAACAAGGTGGCATTCCCAGATTAATTTTAGCTTTAACTGCCAGTAGTTTGAAGACCTCAGGGTTTTCTTTTATTTAACCCTGGAGGCCGCAAATTACCTCAACCTTGGGAAAGTCTTTTGAGGGAGGCAGCTGGCTGTGAAACCTAAAATTCCTCCAGAAGAAAAAAACAATACCCCCGTATGGGGAGGCCATAAGGTTCAGGCCGCTAACAAAAAATTGTTATCAGAATAACGTAACTAACTGTCACCTCCCTCTCCCATCCATAAAAAATAATAAGGGTGTATGGGCCATATACCCCAATGCTGTTGGACGCTTTTCAGACATGCCCAGGTAGGCATATGGATGGGGGGCCATAGTACTTGCCACAGCCCTGGATATAATCAGGCTGGAGGGCACATTGATTAAGGAAAACCCAATGATATTAGCCACAGTAACACTGTGCCTACCTGATGCAGATGATAAAACACTGAAGACTCCACCTGAGGTAATGTGCTTAGGGGTAAAAAGATCACCAGGACCAACACCGAGTTCCTAGGACGCTAACAGCAGCCCCAATGCTTCACCAAGGTTAAAAAGAAAACTTGCTTTTAACAGGAGCAAAAAATAAGCTGAAGCAGAAGGAAAAAAAAGACACTGGACTAGGGGGGGGTAACATTAGTTGAGGCACATACAAAGTGTTAACACAAAGACACAAGTAGCAGGGGATGAGTAGGGATGTAGCGAACGTCGGAAAAAAAGTTCGCGAACATATTCGCGAACTTGCGCAAAAATGCGAGCGGTTCGCGAACGGTTCGCGAACCCCATAGACTTCAATGGGAAGGCAAACTTTAACATCTAAAAAAGACATTTCTGGCCAGAAAAATGATTTTAAAGTTGTTTAAAGGGTGCAACGACCTGGACAGTGGCATGCCAGAGGGGGATCAAGGGCAAAAATGTATCTGAAAAATCTGCCTGTGTGTGCTTGGAAGAGATAGTGTAGGGGGAGAGCTGTTAGTGATTTCAGGGACAGATGATAGTAAGTTTGCTGGCTAGTAATCTGCTTGATACTGCTCTGTATTGGAACAAAAAAATAAATAAAAGCAGTCCTTACAAGGACTACTGTTATTGCAGCAGTCAGCAGATGAGATCAGAAGCAGGACAGCTGCCCACTGTAGCTACATACAGAGCACTGCAGTAGAAGGTAGATTACTAGCCAGCAAAGCTACCTAAGCTTAAATGTCCCTCAAACCCCTGCAGACTTCTGTCCCTCCAATAACAGAGCAGTATCAAAACGATTACTAGCCAGCAAACTTTCAACTGTCCCTGAAATCACTAACAGGCAGCAGCTCTCTCCCTACACTATCTCTTCAGCACACACAGGCAGAGTGAAAAAAACGCTGCAGGGCTTCGGTTTTTATAGGGAAGGGGAGTGGTCCAGGGGAGAGCTTCCTGATTGGCTGCCATGTACCTGCTGGTCTGGGGTGAGAGGGCAAAAAAAAGCGCCAACAATGGCGAACCTAAAATGGCGAACGTCGCGCGACGTTCGCGAACTTCCGGCGAGCGCGAACACCCGATGTTCGCGCAAACAAGTTCGCCGGCGAACAGTTCGCGCCATCTCTAGGGATGAGTTTGTGGAAACTTGGGCATCCGGTTGGGTGAGGGCTTACTCTACCTCCGGTGGACACAGAATGGCACAACAACAAAAAAATCAGGTAAAATGACTTACCATGGTCACCTGAAGAGATGTAGCGGAAGCATTCTTGGACTGAACAGGAACTGAGTGGAGCTGTTGGAAATAAGGGAAAAAATACACAAAATAGCGTTACAATAAATAAGGGTTCCGATTTGGGTTGGCATATGGCAGAATCTTTTGCACAGAATTCACTATTCCACCAGTTGCAACAATTGTGATGTTGGTACATCTCTAATTAACTCACAGCTGTCAATGTGCATTCAGAATGGAGTTATGCACTTTCCATGTTAAAGGCAGAGCAGAAATATGTATGTTATGTAAATTATGTAAGTAGAAGTCTCTACTTTTTCAGTCAGGCAGCTGTGAAATCAAATTATCTTATTGGCTTTGCAGTGAAATTGTAACTTTGCATGGTTTATCTGTCAATGGGACCAGGGCTTCTAGAAAAAATAGACTAGTATAGCTACTGAATGACGGTGTTTATATAGGCTCATTTATAATCCACTGATCATTAGGGATGGCGCGAACTGTTCGCCGGCGAACTTGTTCGCGCGAACATCGGGTGTTCGCGCTCGCCGGAAGTTCGCGAACGTCGCGCGACGTTCGCCATTTTGGGTTCGCCGTTGTTGGCGCTTTTTTTTGCCCTCTCACCCCAGACCAGCAGGTACATGGCAGCCAATCAGGAAGCTCTCCCCTGGACCACTCCCCTTCCCTATAAAAACCGAAGCCCTGCAGCGTTTTTTCACTCTGCCTGTGTGTGCTGAAGAGATAGTGTAGGGAGAGAGCTGCTGCCTGTTAGTGATTTCAGGGACAGTTGAAAGTTTGCTGGCTAGTAATCGTTTTGATACTGCTCTGTTATTGGAGGGACAGAAGTCTGCAGGGGTTTGAGGGACATTTAAGCTTAGGTAGCTTTGCTGGCTAGTAATCTACCTTCTACTGCAGTGCTCTGTATGTAGCTGCAGTGGGCAGCTGTCCTGCTTCTGATCTCATCTGCTGACTGCTGCAATAACAGTAGTCCTTGTAAGGACTGCTTTTATTTATTTTTTTGTTGTTTTACTACTACTACTACTACTACTACTACTACTATAAGAGCCCAGTGCTATTAGTCTAGCAGTGTTGGGGAGTGGGACTGGTGTGCTAATCTGCTGCTCCTAGTAGTTCAGCAGCACCAACTTTAATTTTTTTTTTTTTAATATTCATTTTTTTTTATTTTACTTTTTTTTATTTTACTACCGCTGTAGTAGTGTATAAGTTGACCTTTTAGGCATTATTTGCCCTGTAGGCATTTTTTGCCCAGTGTGTTATTCAACCAACTGCCATCTAGCTGTGTGACCTTGTTCACATTCTGTCTAAATATCCATAATATTACCGTCTCCAGAAAAAACACCGGAGTGACTTTTTTCAAGCAGCCATAACATATTTTACGTAATCTGTATCCATCGCTGTAGTAGTGTATAAGTTGACCTTTTAGGCATTATTTGCCCTGTAGGCATTTTTTGCCCAGTGTGTTATTCAACCAACTGCCATCTAGCTGTGTGACCTTGTTCACATTCTGTCTAAATATCCATAATATTACCGTCTCCAGAAAAAACACCGGAGTGACTTTTTTCAAGCAGCCATAACATATTTTACGTAATCTGTATCCATCGCTGTAGTAGTGTATAAGTTGACCTTTTAGGCATTATTTGCCCTGTAGGCATTTTTTGCCCAGTGTGTTATTCAACCAACTGCCATCTAGCTGTGTGACCTTGTTCACATTCTGTCTAAATATCCATAATATTACCGTCTCCAGAAAAAACACCGGAGTGACTTTTTTCAAGCAGCCATAATATATTTTACGTAATCCGTATCCATCGCTGTAGTAGTGTATAAGTTGACCTTTTAGGCATTATTTGCCCTGTAGGCATTTTTTGCCCAGTGTGTTATTCAACCAACTGCCATCTAGCTGTGTGACCTTGTTCACATTCTGTCTAAATATCCATAATATTACCGTCTCCAGAAAAAACACCGGAGTGACTTTTTTCAAGCAGCCATAATATATTTTACGTAATCCGTATCCATCGCTGTAGTAGTGTATAAGTTGACCTTTTAGGCATTATTTGCCCTGTAGGCATTTTTTGCCCAGTGTGTTATTCAACCAACTGCCATCTAGCTGTGTGACCTTGTTCACATTCTGTCTAAATATCCATAATATTACCGTCTCCAGAAAAAACACCGGAGTGACTTTTTTCAAGCAGCCATAACATATTTTACGTAATCTGTATCCATCGCTGTAGTAGTGTATAAGTTGACCTTTTAGGCATTATTTGCCCTGTAGGCATTTTTTGCCCAGTGTGTTATTCAACCAACTGCCATCTAGCTGTGTGACCTTGTTCACATTCTGTCTAAATATCCATAATATTACCGTCTCCAGAAAAAACACCGGAGTGACTTTTTTCAAGCAGCCATAATATATTTTACGTAATCCGTATCCATCGCTGTAGTAGTGTATAAGTTGACCTTTTAGGCATTATTTGCCCTGTAGGCATTTTTTGCCCAGTGTGTTATTCAACCAACTGCCATCTAGCTGTGTGACCTTGTTCACATTCTGTCTAAATATCCATAATATTACCGTCTCCAGAAAAAACACCGGAGTGACTTTTTTCAAGCAGCCATAATATATTTTACGTAATCCGTATCCATCGCTGTAGTAGTGTATAAGTTGACCTTTTAGGCATTATTTGCCCTGTAGGCATTTTTTGCCCAGTGTGTTATTCAACTGCCATCTAGCTGTGTGACCTTGTTCACATTCTGTCTAAATATCCATAATATTACCGTCTCCAGAAAAAACACCGGAGTGACTTTTTTCAAGCAGCCATAATAAATTTTACGAGATCGGTATCCACCGCTGTAGTAGTGTATACGTTGATCTTGTGGGCAGTATTTGCACAGTGTTTTCTTCAAACCGCCATCTAGCTGTGTGAGCTTGTTCACATTTTGTCTAAATATTGATAATATTATCGTCTCTAGAAAAACCACTTGAGTTACTTTTTTTCAAGCAGCATTCATATATTTTACGTAATCCGTATCCACCGCTGTGTATACGTTGACCTTGTAGGCATTATTTGCACAGTGTTTTCTTCAAACCGCCATCTAGCTGTGTGAGCTTGTTCACATTTTGTCTAAATATTGATAATATTATCGTCTCTAGAAAAACCACTTGAGTTACTTTTTTTCAAGCAGCATTCATATATTTTACGTAATCCGTATCCACCGCTGTGTATACGTTGACCTTGTAGGCATTATTTGCACACTGTTTTCTTCAAACCGCCATCTAGCTGTGTGAGCTTGTTCACATTTTGTCTAAATATTGATAATATTATCGTCTCTAGAAAAACCACTTGAGTTACTTTTTTTCAAGCAGCATTCATATATTTTACGTAATCCGTATCCACCGCTGTGTATACGTTGACCTTGTAGGCATTATTTGCACACTGTTTTCTTCAAACCGCCATCTAGCTGTGTGAGCTTGTTCACATTTTGTCTAAATATTGATAATATTATCGTCTCTAGAAAAACCACTTGAGTTACTATTTTTCAAGCAGCATTCATATATTTTACGTAATCCGTATCCACCGCTGTGTATACGTTGACCTTGTAGGCATTATTTGCACACTGTTTTCTTCAAACTGCCATCTAGCTGTGTGTATTATCGTTTCCAGAAAAACCAACTGAGTTTTTGTTGTTGTTGTTTTTTTAAAAATAATGTCAGGCAAAGGCAGGCCGCCACGCAGAGGCCGTGCTAGGGGCCGTGCTGCTATGCAATCCTGTGGCCCTAGCAAATTGGCCAGTTTTAAAAAGCCAATGACCCTGAACTCCCAAAATGCTGAAGAGGTAGTTGACTGGCTTACACAGCACACCCCATCCTCTACCGTTTCTAACTTTACCACAACATCCTCCTCATCCTCCACTGCTATGGCCACCCCACGTAACACTTCCTCCACCACCGGTGCCCCTTCTTCACTGGAGTCAGAGGAGTTATTTTCCCATGAGTTTCTTGAACTGGAGTAATGCGCAACCATTATTGCCAGAAGAAGATGAAGGAGATGAGGACGTTACACCAGATTTAATTCTGGCAGAGAACACGACAGAGATGGACATAATGATGAGTGATGAGGAGGAGGTCCCCGCTGCTGCTTCCTTCTGTGATGTGTCAGAAGAAATTGATGCATCTGAGGAGAATGATGATGAGGAGATTGATGTTTTGTGGGTGCCTAGTAGAAGAGAGCAAGAGGAGGGTAGTTCAGATGGAGAGACGGAGAGTCAGAGAGGCAGTAGGAGAATAAGACTTAGAAGAAGCAGGGAGGACAGCCCGCAGGGATCAGTAGGGCAACAACATGTATCGGCACCTGTGTTCAGCCGGCCAACGCACCCGCCATTGCCGCCAATGCCGCCAACTTCTACTGTTACCGCCAGATCGCACACTTCCAAAAAGTCAGCAGTGTGGGATTTTTTTAATGTGTGTGCCTCTGACAAAAGCATTGTAATTTGCAATGAGTGCAGTCAGAAACTGAGCCTTGGTAAGCCCAACAGCCACATAGGTACAACTTCTATGCGAAGGCACATGAGCGGCAAGCACAAAGCACTTTGGGAGCAACACCTCAAAGGCAACAGGCAAACTAAAAGCCACACTCCTTCTGGTCCAGCATCTTACTGCTCTACCTCTGCTCTCCTTGACCCGTCTGAACCACCCTCCACTCCGCCTTCCACCTTGACCACCTGTTCCCATTCCCAGTCATCTGCCACCAGCCAAGTTTCTGTGAAGGCCATGTTTGAGCGTAAGAAGCCAATGTCTGACTGTCACCCCCTTGCCCGGCGTCTGACAGCTGGCTTGTCTGCACTCTTAGCCCGCCAGCTTTTACCATACCAGCTGGTGGACTCTGAGGCCTTCCGCAAATTTGTAGCAATTGGGACACCGCAGTGGAAGGTACCCAGCCGCAATTTTTTTTCTAAAAAGGGAATACCACACCTGTACCAACATGTGCAGAGCCAAGTTACCGCATCTCTGTCACTTAGTGTTGGGCCAAAGGTCCATATGACTACTGACGCATGGTCCTCCAAGCATGGTCAGGGCAGGTATGTCACCTACACTGCCCACTGGGTGAACTTGGTAATGGCTGGGAAGCAGGGAATGGGTAGCTCAACAACAACAACAGTGGAGTTGGTGTCACCGCCACGGATTGCACGCGGTTCTGCCACCACCTCTACTCCTCCATCGCTCTCTACCTCGTCTTCTTCCTCTTCTTCTTCTTACTCTGCTGCTGGGTCCTCCTTCTCCTCCTCCACACCTGTGCACCCCCAGCTCCCCCTAGGCTATTCGACGTGCCAGGTACGCCGTTGTCACGCTGTCTTGGGGATGACGTGCCTGGAAAGCAAAAACCATACCGGATCTGTACTCCTGTCATCTCTGCAGTCACAGGCCGATCGGTGGCTGACCCCACACCAACTGCAGATCGGAAAAGTGGTGTGTGACAATGGAAGCAATCTGTTGGCAGCGTTGAGACTGGGCAATTTAACACATGTGCCCTGCATGGCACATGTGTTAAATTTAATAGTCCAACGTTTTGTCTCCAAGTACCCAGGATTCCAGGACGTTCTCACCCAGTCCAGAAAGGTGTCGGCCCATTTCAGACGTTCCTACACAGCCATGGCACGCCTTGCTGACATTCAGCAGCGCTACAACATGCCAGTCAGGCGTTTGATTTCTGACAGCCAGACTCGCTGGAATTCAACGCTCCTTATGTTGGAACGTCTGCTGCAACAACAAAGGGCCGTCAACGAGTACCTTTTTGAACTGGGTGGTAGGACTGGATCTGCAGAGCTGGGGATTTTTTTCCCCCGTTACTGGGTGCTTATGCGCGATGCCTGCAGGCTCATGCGACCTTTTGAAGAGGTGACAAATATGGTCAGTCGCACCGAAGGCACCATCAGCGACCTAATACCCTTCGCTTTCTTCCTGGAGCATGCCGTGCGACGAGTGACAGATGAGGCTGTAGACCAGCGTGACGAGGAGCTGGAAGCGCACGATTTATGGTCGGAATCACCAGAACGAACCCAGGCACCTGCTGCAATGCAGGGAGAGGTGCCAGAAGTGGAGTCAGAGGAGGAAGGTGGCTTTGTGGAGGAGGAGGAGGAGGACCAACAGGAGCAGGCTTCCCAGGGGGCTAGTGGTGACCTTTTGGGGACCCCTGGTCTTGTACGTGGCTGGGGGGAGGAGACCGTGGATGATGCAGTCCTTGATAATGAGGAAGCGGAGATGGATAGCTCTGCATCCAACCTTGTGAGAATGGGGTCTTTCATGCTGTCATGCCTGTTGAAGGACCCCCGTATCAAGAGGCTTAAGGAGAAGGACCTGTACTGGGTCGCAACGCTACTAGACCCTCGGTACAAGCATAAAGTGTCAGAAATGTTACCAACATACCACAAGTCCGAAAAGATGCGGCATTTACAAACCAGCCTGCAAAACATGTTGTACAATGCTTTTAAGGGTGATGTCACTTCAGGAACTCATCAAAATTCCAGGGGCAGAGGTGCCAGTAATCCTGCCACGAGCACACCTGCAAGGACAAAGCCCTTTGGCCGGTCTGTAACGTCAGACATGCAAATGTTTTTCTGTCCAAGGCAGCGCCACAACCCTTCTGGATCCACCCTCAAAGAACGCCTCGACCGGCAGGTAGCGGACTACCTGGCATTAACTGCAGATATCGACACTCTGAGGAGCGATGAACCCCTGGACTACTGGGTGCGCAGGCTTGATCTGTGGCCAGAGCTGTCACAATTTGCCATGAACCTCTTGTCTTGCCCAGCCTCAAGTGTGCTCTCAGAAAGGACCTTCAGTGCAGCAGGAGGGATTGTAACTGAGAAGAGAACTCGCCTAGGTCACAAAAGTGTCGATTACCTGACCTTTATTAAAATGAATGAGGGGTGGATCTCGGAGGGTTACTGCACGCCGGAAGACTTGTTCTGACTTCTATGCAGCTGTCCTTCTCTTCAAGCCTCATCATGACTCCACACACAGCTGTCCTTTAGCGTCCTCCTCCCTCCGCCACCGTTACAAACTAGGGTGCAAACCCTACTGGTTTAATTTTTTCTGGCCTCTGTGCTTCAGTGGCTGCAACCAAAAAAACTGGGCAAACAATGTCTACAAGGTCAACGTATGGCAAAAAATGACTATTTTCAGCATTTATATGGCATATTTTTTCTGGCAACTGTGCTTCAGTGGCTGCGTCCAAAAAAATGCATATTTTCTGCATTTATATGGCATAATTTTTCTGGCCTCTGTGCTTCAGTGGCTGCAACCAAAAAAATGCATATTTTCTGCATTTATATGGCATAATTTTTCTGGCCTCTGTGCTTCAGTGGCTGCAACCAAAAAAATTTATATTTTCAGCATTTATATGGCATAATTTTTCTGGCAACTGTGCTTCAGTGGCTGCGACCAAAAAAATGCATATTTTCTGCATTTATATGGCATAATTTTTCTGGCCTCTGTGCTTCAGTGGCTGCAACCAAAAAAATTTATATTTTCAGCATTTATATGGCATAATTTTTCTGGCAACTGTGCTTCAGTGGCTGCGACCAAAAAAATGACTATTTTCAGCATTTATATGGCATATTTTTTCTGGCCTCTGTGCTTCAGTGGCTGCGGCCAAAAAAACTGGGCAAACAATGCCTACAAGGTCAACGACGTTGACCTTGTAGGCATTGTTTGCCCAGTTTTTTTGGCCGCAGCCACTGAAGCACAGAGGCCAGAAAAAATATGCCATATAAATGCTGAAAATAGTCATTTTTTGCCATACGTTGACTCAACGTATATGGCAAAAAATGACTATTTTCAGCATTTATATGGCATATTTTTTCTGGCAACTGTGCTTCAGTGGCTGCGACCAAAAAAACTGGGCAAACAATGCCTACAAGGTCAACGTATGGCAAAAAATGACTATTTTCAGCATTTATATGGCATATTTTTTCTGGCAACTGTGCTTCAGTGGCTGCGTCCAAAAAAACTGGGCAAACAATGTCTACAAGGTCAACGTATGGCGAAAAATTACTATTTTCAGCATTTATATGGCATATTTTTTCTGGCAACTGTGCTTCAGTGGCTGCGTCCAAAAAAACTGGGCAAACAATGTCTACAAGGTCAACGTATGGCGAAAAATTACTATTTTCAGCATTTATATGGCATATTTTTTCTGGCAACTGTGCTTCAGTGGCTGCGTCCAAAAAAACTGGGCAAACAATGTCTACAAGGTCAACGTATGGCGAAAAATGACTATTTTCAGCATTTATATGGCATATTTTTTCTGGCAACTGTGCTTCAGTGGCTGCGTCCAAAAAAACTGGGCAAACAATGCCTACAAGGTCAACCTATGGCAGTTGTTTAAAGAGAACAGTAGATTACTAGCCAGCAAAGCTACCTAAGCTAAAATGTCCCTCAAATCCCTGCAGACTTCTGTCCCTCCAATACAGAGCAGTATCAAGCAGATTACTAGCCAGCAAACTTACTATCATCTGTCCCTGAAATCACTAACAGCTCTCCCCCTACACTATCTCTTCCAAGCACACACAGGCAGATTTTTCAGATACATTTTTGCCCTTGATCCCCCTCTGGCATGCCACTGTCCAGGTCGTTGCACCCTTTAAACAACTTTAAAATCATTTTTCTGGACAGAAATGTCTTTTTTAGATGTTAAAGTTCGCCTTCCCATTGAAGTCTATAGGGTTCGCGAACCGTTCGCGAACCGCTCGCATTTTTGCGCAAGTTCGCGAATATGTTCGCAAACTTTTTTTCCGATGTTCGCTACATCCCTACTGATCATGTTTGCATTTTACCACTGACAAATTACCCTGTCACTGTATGGAGTAAGGACTTATATAAGCAGCAAGCATTACAGAATAATCATATAAACGGTTATATGATTATTTGCTGCAAAAGCCTTGTTGTATCAGGAATCAGTTTTCAGTTAAAGTGGAATGAATAGATGCACCTTCTGTAGTGCCGGATGACTATCCTGCTGCTCCAACCATACATTTTACACCTAACACTGTCACATTCTTTTTCTCTTGCCAACATTTACTATAGAGTCATGTTGTATAAGAGAATTCATACTGATCATCATTTATTTACATGGCACCAGGAAGTCATGCGGCACTAAACTATGATATTAAAGTGAAAAGGGACTTTTAATAAAGACATTCTGTATCTACAGGCACAGGATACAATTGGAGAATTACAGCACCCTGTTAATAAGACTTTTCAATCTAAGCATTGCCCTAAAGAGAGACAGACTGAAAGAAAAGAAGAATGAGCTATAAATGTCCCCTAGTTTAAAGGGGTTGCTCACCAAACACTTTTTTCAGTTGAATTGTTTTTCAGATTATTCCCCAGAAATAAAGACTTTCAATTACTTTCCATTATTTATTTTTTTTAGAGTTTTTCCAAAAACTAAGTTTAAAGTTGAATGTTCCTGTTTCTGGTGTTTGGGTCTGGCAGCTCAGTAATTCAGGTGCAGACTGTTACAATTTTGCAACATGTCGTTGATACATTTTTCATCAGCATCTGTGGAGTATTAGCAACTATTGTATCAATTCTAACAGCTGCCGGTAATGAAACTCGGGGATTCAGCTCAGCAGGGACAAAGATAAGCAATGTATCAACTAAATGTATCAATTCAGAACTAGTGATGGGCAAATTTATTCGTCAGGCTCGAATTTGCGCTTCACTACGGTGAATAAATCTGCAAATTTGCAGTGAAAATTCGCTGCCAAAATTTGCCAGCGTTGAAAAAAATCGACACCGGCGACGGTTAATGGATGCAGATTGACTTTAATGGGCACCGTCAACTTTGATGCTGATGCCCATTTTGATGCGGCCGGATTGGCATTAAAATCATTGTTTCGCGAATTTCTAGACAGTTTCGCTGATTTCGTAGGAGTTTTCATGAAATTCGACACCGGCGACGGTTAATGGATGCAGATTGACTTTAATGGGCGCCGTCAACATTGATGTGGGTGCCCATTTTGACGCACCCAGATTGGCATCAAAATCATTGTTTCACAAATTTTTCACCAGTTTCACTGATTTCGCAGGATTTTTCACAAATTCGTAGTGAAGCGAAATAGCACAATTTCACCCATCACTATTCAGAACAGTTAAAGAGTTGGTGACCTCCCATCCCAGAGCTGCTTTAGAAGATGAAATATTACACTTCAATATTAGAAAAACGGTCACAAATAGAAAATAGAAAGCAAAAAGTCTTTATTTCTGGTGAACTGTCTGAAAACAATTAGGTGTGTTAAGGTGAACAATGTACATTCAGGGAAATTGGTTTTCAAAAAGCTATCAATACCTGTAAAAAAAAACCCCAGTATAACGCTCATGATTCATCATTTTCTCCATGAACAAATGCAAGCAAATTCATTATTCTTTATAATCCCGAAATGCAGATATGTTAATGTTTAGCAGTTTGTAGTTGCTCAATTACATTTTAGAAACAAATTAAAAGAACTGATTGCACGTCTTAAATGTTATATTTGAAACATTCTATAATTGTGACCTAGTTGCAGCAACGAAAACCAGGGCAATTAAATCCCTGGCAATGCTTGCTCATCTGTGAGTTACCTGTTGTTCAAAGCCGGTGTACATTCTTGATAGCTGATAGTGATGGGCGAATTTATTCGGCAGGAGCAAATTTGCATGATTCGCCGCCGGCGAATAAATTCGCAAAACGGTTGCAAAATTCCCCGGTGTCAAAAAAAAATTTCAAAAACGAGACGCCGGCGTTGTTTAACTAATTTTTCCCCATCGCGAAACGCCGCAATTTCGCCCATTACTAATAGTGGAGTTTTATTTTATCAAAATAGCCCTAATTTCTAAATTATCCCATCCAACAGCTGGTTAGTTTTACAGGAGCAGTGCAAATCTGTGAAAAGGAGCAGTTTTATCACATATTCACATGAACTGCTGGGTGAGCAACTGCTACCTCACAGTAGGCCAAACCGAAGTTAAAGGGATACTGTCTTGGAAAAACATGTTTTTCCAAGATATATATATATATCACTCCAACTTGCAATACAGCAGTAAAGAGTGATTGAAGTTTATCAGAGCACAAGTCACATGACTGGGGGCAGCTGGGAAATTGACAATATGTCTAGCCCCATGTCAGATTTCAAAATTGAATATAACAAAATCTGTTTGCTCTTTTGATAAATGGATTCAATGCAGAATTCTGCTGGAGCAGCACTATTAACTGATGCGTTTCCCAGTATCACTTTAAAGCATCGTATAGCTTCAGTTAATGGCTAGTATTAGAAGTAGGAAGGTGATACATCATTCTTGGTAGAAAGACTGGATAACTTATAGGGTACAGAATGAATATTCACTTAAAGAAGAAAGGTGAAATCAATGGGGGGTGCACCCCCCAGCCATTGTGTTCACTTACCTGGGGCATCTCCCGCCTCACAGTGATATCACCTATCCTTCTCCTTTAAAGCTGTATGTGAATGTGCATGCATTTTCCCTTATTCTTATCATCATTAATAAGTAGATCCACTTTGCCTATTTCCATTGGGTTCCAGTACAGGATGGCACTGTGACCTTACTTACAAGACAAGATGCTGCACTTTGCCACTCTCCCCCCCGCTCAGACCAAAAGCAAGAGAAGCAGCTGCTGCCAAGCATACACAGGTCAATAATCTGGTGAGTCAGCCCCTTCATACAGCTGGAAGCTTATTTGCCTGTGTATGATAAAAAAAAAGGTGTGCACCAATATCTAGCCAATTTCTTGGGTACATTTCAAAATCCTGTAGTAAGAAAACTGCATTGACTTGTTGATGTTGTACTTGCCTAAAGGGATTTCATAGGCTCCTTGTAAATATCCATTATTGGCCCACTTTGTGAGTTGCCACATCAGCTGGCATTTATGCTATTGTTCTTTCTTGGTTTAAATTAGAGATGAACCAAATCAACTATTTTGGATTCGGCCGAACCCCCTTATCCTTCGTGAAAGATTCAGCTGAATACGGAACTGAATCCTAATTTGCATATAACTGATAGGGCACAAAAAGTCCCTCTCCACCTTAATTTGCATATGCAAATTGGGATTCGGATTTGGTTCGGCAGGGCAAAAGAATTCAGCCGAATCCAAATCCTGCTAAAAAAGGCGGAATCCTGAACCGAATCCTGGATTTGGGGTATCCCTACTTTAAATCTTATCTTTCTGATCATTCCTTAAACGTTGCCTAGTCTAAACATGGGCCAATAAAAACTGCAGACAGACCAATTTGGCCGCTTATTGGCCAGTGAATGGGGCCCTCCGAAGGGGCTTCCCCCACCAATATCCAGATGTTGATCTGGGAGATTTAAAAATCCCCAGATCAATCAAAAAATTCCCTGATTCGATCGTTGGACTCTACTCAAGGTGGCCATTTCGGGGCAAGATCCACTCCAAACAAGTGGTTCTGCCCATGTAAGGCCACCTTAATAATCTACTTTACAGAATATGGTTAATGTATTACAATTTATGAGCCATGCAGGCTAGTCACAGGCCCACACAATATCTTGCCACAGCGGTGACCGAAAATAATTTTACTCTGAGACGAAACAAAACTTCACTTTGGAGGCCAGTTTGCAGCATTCACCATTAGGGATGTAGCGAACTGTTCGCCGGCGAACTTTGACTGTTCGCGTCCGCCGAATGTTCGCGAACGTCGCGCAACGTTCGCCAATTTGAGTTCGCGTTCGATTCGAATAAAAATCGTTTGACCATTCGATTCCTTCGACCGCTAAAATCGAGCGATTTCCATTCGTTCGAACGATTGTAAGCATTCGATCGAATGAAAAGCATTCGATCGAATGGCTTCGATCGTTCGATTCGAACGAAAATCCTTCGATCGAACGGTTAAAATCCTTCGAATCGAACGATTTTGCGGGTGTTCGAAGTTCGTGAACTGTTCGCGAACTGTTCGCATTTTTGCCGGTGTTCGCGAACACCAAAACGGCAGTTCGCTACATCCCTATTCACCATATTATCCCTATTGTGTGATACTCTCATGAACGCAGGAAACATGAACGTTTCCAGGTTGTGGAGCCCAGTCCTTCACTACATCACTGGGTTTTACCTCAACTTCACCTTATATAGAGCATCCTCCGTGAAAGGCACCGCCCCCAATGCCATGGACACGCCCATACCTACCATCTTTCATCCGGGACTGGCTTTTCCGCACGCCGCTCCGCCCTCACCTTTGCTGCTGCTTCGTGATTGGCCAGCTCATGGTATCTGTCATGCCGCCTACTCTTGTGGGAACTAGTTTGTTGTCAGTCAGGATACATTGTGTCTAGTACCTGGCAGGAGGTCTAGCCGGGCGGGAATGGTGAATGTCCGGAGACTCTTGACAGGGTAAGTAGAGTTTACCAAGAAATGACAATGTATAGCGGCTCCTGTGTGCGAGCGTCTGACTCCGGCTCGTTGTTTAATACTTGTATTATTGTATTCGGCACATAATAAGCTGTGTTGTACAACACGCCTTGTGCTGTCTCTGCTGCTCTTCCCCACGCTCACTCGTGCTTACATCTTGCGTCTGAATTCTGTAACTTCACCGGACTTGGGAGACTACAGTTCCCAGCATGCCCGGCTGTTCCACTTGAGCAGCAGCAGATGGGGAAGTGCAGGAAAGGATTGATCCCTGTGTAAGGGGAAGGTTGTGTGGGGGTCACGTGCTGCTGAGTTGTGGCTGCTGCTGCCCATGGAGGGGGATGATGGGATTGGGGGGTTAGTAGTTATTAGTGATTCAGCAGGATCTAGATTAGCCCTGAACACAATGCTGGATTTGTGCCCTTTGTACTGAGTCACATTCCCAAAATTGTGCTGATTGGGAAATCACAGTGGCCTGAGCACATTGTGTTACCTGTGGAGCAAGAGAAAGGCTTATTCACTGTTTGTGAGGCTGGAGTGGAGCGCTGGACTTTTCACACCTGCCTTGGGATTTTATTTGGAAGCATCTCATACCTTCGATCAGATATCATCATTTTGTACGGGTTCCCTAAAACGTGAGTCTAGGCAACCTTCCAATAGACTTTACAATGGCATTAAAGAAGAATAAACACCTGTGCACCACTTCAGTCCCCTGCAGAGACCGCCCAGCCCCCCTTTCCAACTGCTCCACCCGGGCCCCCCACCACTGCCCTGCTCCACAGCAATACTTCATGATAAAAGGCACAGCAGGGTTGGCGGCCACCATCACTGGCCACTTGGGTTTCTGGCCGATAGGTAAAGCACCTACACCGTTTATAAGTTTCTCAAGATGCTGGATGTGCCACTGGGTATTCTAGACAAAGGAAGGGCTATCCCACTGATACATTGAACTGAAAGGTCTTGCCCCACAAACATATACATATCTGTAGCTTCTATTTCTGTAGCTCTCTGAATGCTGTGGGCATGCAAAGTACAATCCAGGGCCAGATTATTTTCAACTGTGCATAATCAGCCATTACAGGAAAGGAACTTTACCATCCAAAGATGTCACCAGCCAAGCCCACTGGGCTACTTTGCTTTTTATTATGAGTAGTGCATTCTGGGAAGCACTGGAGGGCCAAGGTGGCATGGATTGTGATGCCTCTTCTGGGGATTACAGCCAAGGGTTTTGTAAATATATAGTGAATAAAGTACCCCCTCTTGTAAAATATAAGGATATTATAAGTTACCGAGGAGTTTCATGACCATATAAAAACACAAGGCGGAAGGCCGAGTGTTTTTATACAGGTCATGGAACTCCGAGGTAACTTCTAATATCCTCATATTTTACAACTGGGGGTACTTTATTTATTATAATACACACATTTCAGGGAGTCATGTGACAGAAATGACATCAGAACTCACCGTTTATAACTGATGACATCAGAACTAACCGTTTATAAGGATATAATTTACAGGATATTCATGGCTTTGGTGTATTATATATGTCATTAAAACCAGTATCCATAGCCAAAATCAGTTTGTCTACAGTATTTATGCAATGTGGAATTGCACACACTACATTCCACAAGCAAACATCCATTTGACAAAACTCCAGTGAATACATAAGATGCCTTAAGGGTAGGGACACACTGGACGATTTGTCGCCAACGTTTTAAAAAAGTAAATCGCGGCGGCAAGACTATCGTCTTTTTTGAACAGACGATTCACATCGACTATTGGCACAGAGCGATTTGTATCCCATTACTCTGTGCGGTACGTGCTCCACCCAAACCGGAAACGGAAGTTGGCGTGTTTTCTTGGCGTGTTGTCAATAAGCCTGTCTGTATCAAAAAAGTGCTTCAAAAAAAGGCATTTTCGAGCGTGTTTTCCTCCGAGTGTTTGTTCGGCGTGTTGTCTCGGCGTCTCTGCTCGAGCGTTTGTGCTTCCCGCTGTAACCTGGCGTCTTTACATTCTTGCGTCATTGCGTTCGCATTGTAATTTGAATACAATTGCTGCTATTTATCTGTATGTGTGTGCGTGTCTAGGAGATTTCAGTGCTTTTTTAAGTACATGCTATTTCTGATAAATCGCTCGGAAAAGGGTCTCGGTGCGTTTTGGAGCTACAGGTGATTCACAAACGCGCTGTGGGCACAGGAGCTGGCGTCTTTCATTTGGTTTTGTTCAGAGACAAAACGAGCGATATGTCGTCGCGATTTGCTTTTAAAAAACGCTGGCGACAAATCGTCCAGTGTGTCCTTACCCTTAGGCTTGAAACATTGCTATGCTTGACAAAGAGGCTTATCATCTTGAAACATTGCTACTCTGTGTCCCAAACTGCTAAATAAAGACATGTTATTTATTCATTGGAGTGCTATCAAATGGATTTTTGCCAGTTCATCTCCAAGTCTGATAGTGAGCAGCTTCTGCTTTGTTGTTTCAGTAGTCAGAACCAGTAGTGCTGAGAATATAAACATCCAGGACAATGTACTAATTGTATTAGCAAATAAATGTACAACTTTCTTTAACTCCACTTATCGTAATTCATTTGTATTGATACATTACATTGAGTAACTTTTTTTTTTCAGAAAAAAGATTAAGGCTAAGGCCACACTAGGCGATAGCGCCGCGATTTGACTCGCGGCGACTTTTCGCCGCGACTTTTAAAGCCGCAATCGCTGGGGAAACTTTTGCGCTGGCGTCTATGGGAAATCGCCAGCGTAAAAACACACGCGGCGATCTTTTTTCTATTGTCGCTCAAAATCGCCTCGCTAGGCGATTTCGAGCGACAATAGAAAAAAGATCGCCGCGTGTGTTTTTACGCTGGCGATTTTTCGCGATTCCCCATAGACGCCAGCGCAAAAGTTTCCCCAGCGATTGCGGCTTAAAAGTCGCGGCGAAAAGTCGCCGCGAGTCAAATCGCGGCGCTATCGCCTAGTGTGGCCTTAGCCTAAGGGGTTTATTTATATATTATAAGTCCAAATGCCAAAAACTCGAAAAATTATTTTTTTTTTTTTTACTATAAAATCCAAATTTTTAGTGGAAAAAGAAAACTAGATTTTTGTTCGGGATTTATTAAAGCCCAATGCTGCAAAAAGTCCAAATCTGAAAATCCGGCATCTCAGACCAGCCGAGGTTGTATTTAAGTCAGTGGGAGAAGTTTCTGTGGTCTGCATTCAGTTTGCCCAGCGATATACATAGTTTCGAACTTGAATACACACGGGATTTTGCAAGAAATAGATGCACAAAGTCCAGACTAAATGAATTTTCACTGCATTGGGATTTCAGTGGGTTAGAGTGCATGGCAGTAATTGCAATCAATGTGTCCATCTTGGATGTGTTGCTGTCATCTAAGCTTCTCAAGTAACTGGCGCTCTATGGTAGATATTGAATTAAGTGAAGAACTAATTGAATCAAGTGTTTTCTGAAATACCAGTTTAAAAATTAAAGTACTTTTAGTATCAGAAATATAATTTTAGGCAGATTTAATTTTGCTAGAGTTTAAAGGGCAAGTAAGGGCTGAAGAAAGTTTTTTTTTTTTTAAAAAAAAAAAATAGTATTAAGACTAGGACTACAGTTCCACTTTCCAGAGAGAGAGTCATTTTATGCTGCTTAAAGGAACAGTAACACCAAAACATGAAAGTGTTTGAAAGTGTTTTAAAGGAAAGACAATATAATGCACTGGTTCCCTGCACTTGCTTCAGGTAAACAATGATAGTTTATAGAAACAAGCTGCTGTGTAGCCACAGGGGCAGCCATTCAAGCACAGGACACATAGTAGCTAACAGATAAGCTTATCTTTTATCTGCTTTGTATCCTGTGCCTTTTCAGCTTTAAATGGCTGCCCCCGTGGCTACACATCAGCTTGTTTATGTAAGCTATTGTAGAGTTTCTGAAACAAACACACCAGTTTTACCAGTGCAGCACAACAGTACATTATATTTTCATTTTTTTTAGGACACTCACAGTTTTTGGGGTTACTAATCCTTTAAATTACATTCTAGTCCCAAGCTTGTTAAATTTCTGTATTGCTGGCAGCGAGGAAGCCCTGTGGGGCCTCAGCCTTATAACAAACAAAAATAAAATAAAGTTCCCTTGCACAGCTGCTGGGATTACTTCTATGTACAAGCCTCAGTGAACCCTGGTTTCTCCAGTCATACATTGCTGGCTATGGCTGGCACTGTATATAATGGCAGATGGACTCCAAAAGCACAGCAGTATGTTGCAACCCACTGGCTTCAGTAGTGATTCAATGGGGGGCTGCTTGCACCCTCCCCCCCCCCCAAGAATCCAGCTTGTCCTAAAGGCATGCTGGTATTCAGCCTTTCTTTTTGAGCAAACAAAAGAACAGAATCCTACATTTGCACAGTGAAGTATGAGATGCAAATTTTGGATCCAAGTGACACTACGCGAGTGACCGTGTGATCTGTTTAGTGTTGCAAATGGTCTGACTTTTTGGAACACACATTTGTAAAGAATAACCTAAGAGCTGCAAGAAGTCACAACACTATTGTGTTTAGCCTAAGAAATAGGATCAGCTAGCCGTTGGGCATTTTTCATTTAGACAAAAAAAAAAGTTAAACTTGATCATTTGTGCATAACTCCAGGCAATTGAGCACTTCTGATATAGTGCTAGTGTAAATAACAGAGGTAGAGAAACCCAACAATAATTAAAGGGACCCTGTCACCTTAAAGAACTATTCCAAATCCTATTTTATGATATCTTCACTATATAAACTATTTAAATCTTGTTTTTTTTTTTTAGTCTTGGAATTCACAATCACAGCAAGCAAGGTGCCAAGGAGCCAAGCAGGTGCCATTTTGTAGACACCGTTTTTTTTTTAACCGACTTCTTAGGGCAGAGACACATGCTCAGATTCGGGGAGATTTAGTTGCCCGGCGATAAATCGCCTCTTGCTTCAGGGATGACTAATCTCCCCCAACTGCCTCCTGCTTTCCGAAGTCGACTGGAGTTTCCTTGTGAGGCAACTTCGGAAACAAAGTGCACCTATTTCCATACCGCCGGCGATTTACATTCTAGCCAGCGGGAGGCAGTTCAGGGAGATTAATCGCCCGAAGCAGAGGAGATTTGTCGATCTAATCTAATCTCCCCGAATCTGTGAGTGTGTCTCTGCCCTTAAGGTGGCCATATGTTGCCAAATGAGCGGATCTTTTCCCCCGATATGCCACTAACGGCAGGGATATATAGGGGGTAATTTGAACGTTCGGCCCTATGGCCCTATATACCAATTACCACTGCTTCCGTCCAATGAAGCCTTATAATCAGCAAACTGGTTTGGTCAAAAACAAAGCTTAGCTGCAAAATTCAAGTGCTTTATTTACACTTCTTGTTTCAAACAGAGAGCTCTCAGCACTTGAAAAAGAGCTCTCCGCTCGAAACATGTAGTGTAAATAAAGCACCTGAATTTTGCAGCTAAGCTTTGTTTTTGACCTGTTTTTAACCACACCAGTTTGCCAAAAGTCTTTTTTGTGCACCAGAATGGAAGACCCGATGAACATGCCCATGCAGTGGTTACAAAATTACATGGCAAGGAGGGGGAATGTGGGGAGTACAGTGACATCTAGGATGTACAGAAATTGAAAGTAAAGCTGGCCATAGACGCAAAGATCCGATCGTACGAATTAACGTACGATCGGACTTTCCCATCTCCCGACCCTCCACTAACCATTCAGATCAAAGTCTTTACCATTCCAATCAAATTAGAACAGATCAGCCAATGTTCTGCCCCTGACAGCAATCGTACGATACTTATGTCTGACAACACTAGTGACAGCCCCCCTCTGAAAATCGTACGATCGGCAATACACGCAGAGATATTATCGGCAGGCGACAGAAATGTTCTAACCTGTCCGATCGACCAAACGACCGATCTCCGACGGACGAAAAATGTCGGGACTCTCCACACATGGTCCGAAAATCGTACGAATCCACGATTCGTACGATCGGATCTTTGCGTCTATGGCCAGCTTAAGGCATAGAGAAGAGGCAGGCAATATATGTGTATAGCTAATCTGGGCTATCCAGACCACAAATAGTTTGTGTGCAGCTATTGGTATGACCATGGGTTACATTGGACTCAAACATCAGGATCAGGGCCTTCGCTAAGTGGAAGCTTTCTTTTTAAGGTGTAGTGCAACTACAACACACAGGCCACTGTACATGAAATAGATTGATTGTAGCCAGGAGGTTCTTTTGATGAAATAACAGATGTATTTATTTACAAAAGCAACAATATTGACCACAGGTTTACTCACGTATGAGGTAGGTGTAACAAGTCACAGAGGAGGGTAGATAGATGACGATGATACAGCAATCACAGATGTCACTCCCATAAGTCAAATAGTCAAGCGTACATCAATTCCGTCAGCAATACACCTTTAAGTGGTCCAGATCCCATCCAGTGGAGTAGTTCAGGAGAAGAAGTCTAGACTAACACCCTATCCGTTGTGGTCCCTTCACTGAAGCCTTGTGGGAAGCTACTCCCTGCTATTATTCTTGATGGAGCACACAACTGCTCTTTCTATATAATCTGACTATCTTACTCTCCTGGAGAGTCTATTAAAAGTATAACCTGTGCTTGCTAACCTCGTTCACGGGATTTCCTGGTTCCCGACTTAATCTGTAAAGGTACAGGTCCCTTTAGGGCGATGGCTTTACTGGGCCTTGGTGTAGCGTGGCTCAATGAGCTCAACCATTTGGATAGGACACCAGCAGCCAAAGAGAAAGAGGCCACTCCTTTCCAACACTATATGGAAGTGTGGCAGGAAGTAGCCATACCCCCTTTGGCCAATGACTAAAGTACTTAAACTAGATACATGGACTTTTGCCTAGTAACTAGGAAATAAGGAAGGGTAAGGATTTAAACATATGATTGACAGCTGAGATTTTTTAAATGCGTTTATAACTGGTATGGGTGTTTTAATAACAAAAATCATTTGGGTTTCATGTTTAATTTTAAAAGGACTTGTTTTACAGCTTTTTATGTCTGGGTGACAGATCCGCTTTAATAATTAACTTTTTTAAATTTCTTTGTTCAGCACACTGGCTAAACATGCACAGTTTGTGTGTAGAGGGTATATATGCCTGCCTTAAAGGAACAGTAACACCAACAAATGAAAAATAATATAATGAAAGTGAAAAATAATGAAAATATCATGTACTGTTGCCCTGTACTGATAAACCTGTTCTGTTTGCTTCTGAAACACTACTATAGTTTATTTAAACAAGCTGCTGTGTAGCAATGGCCGAAATTGAAAAAGGGCTAAATGGAACAGGTTAAATAGTGGATACAAGACATTACCATTATTTTCTACAGAGATTATCTACTATGTAACCGGCTCCTTTTCTCCTTTGAATAGTTGCCCCCATGACTAAACAGCATCTTATTTATATACACTACATCACACTCTGAAACAAACACAGCAGTTTTACCAGTGCAGGGCAACACTGCACTATATGTTTATTACTTTAAAACACTTTCCGTTTTTGACGTTACTGTCCCTTTAACTCAAATTGTATTGAAAATGCAAAGGGTGGCCTGCACAACCAAACAAGGGTCACCAACGTTTTTCCTCCCTAGTCAACATGTTTATGAAGTGTTTAGTATGTGCGTTCTGGTTGTCAGTTAAACGTGATAATCATATAATCGTATTATCCCAAGTATGATATTCTGTTTAATACATTTACCTACACACTGGTTTAGTCCATATGGGTTATCGTAGGAGTTAAATCGATTGTTGCTCTTGTGTAGATTTCCTGGATATGCTGACTTGTTGAAGGCTAATATGTTGGATGGAGTCCTATAATATTTTATGTCATTTCTCTCTGTCATCAGATTGCCTTTAACGATGGATGATTGTGTGAGGGGGCTAGTTCATATAAATGCCAAGCATCACAGACTGTCCTGGCAGTCTCTTATTAACCAGATGGTATCTCCCGTTGTAAACATTTACAGTTTATATTGCAGATTTGTATGGCTCTGGCTCGCTGCTCTCTGGATTACTGGCCTGTTATATTGTGCACTGCAATAATTAATTAATGGATATCTATTGTTTCCCACTATATTATACAAATTAGAAGTTATCCTTCTGTTAATAACATTGCTGATTTTTTTTTTCCAGATCGTTGGTAGGATATTATATAATGTTTAGTACTTGTATGTGTGTGTGGTCTTGTTTGATTGAACATATCATGCAACTTGATGTAAACAGTTTTCAATCGGATATTATGTTAATTGGCTCTTTTATGCCATGTCCAATGGCAGTTGGACAAACTGTCATATAGATTTGCTGTCCAACTGGTTCTATATTTTGAGCAGGATTATAATAAGTTTAAAAGGCATATGAAATAATGCTAAGCATTTGGGTAGCAGAAGGGTAATAACCTATATATTATTAACATTATAGTCAGTCAAGCTGCTGTTAGACTGATATATGTATTGTGAGTGAGCTCTAAGACAAGCATATTATATTTCAGCCCATATTGAGGCTTAGCTGCAAGGACCCATATGAATCTCACCTATAACATATTTGCCCTTGTTACTTCTCTAGTATCTCTCAGATGAGTTACAATCCTTGCCAGTCTCTTCTGTTGGGATCCCTGTGCCTTCAAGCTTCTACAGTTACACATCGTGCATGCCTGGGTGCCCAATAGTTCACATGACAGCTATTCATATATTCTGATAAAGGGAGAGAAACAACATGAAGGTATGGAAACAGTATCGGGTGTGAGTCTTTGTTACTTTAGTATCTCTAGAGTGGTACAACATGGCACATGGACATTTCCTTTGTATATTTCATACAACCTGCTTTAGTGAGCCTCTATAGAGATAAATAGGGATATACATTTGAAGCAATGTAGGTTGTTCTCATGCTGAGGGTGGTGAGGTTGTGGAGTGTCCTGCTGGATGTTGTTCTGATGGCTGCTTTAACATCCTAAAAGGAACAGTTCAGTGTAAAAATAGAAACTGAATAAAACGATAGGCTGTGCAAAATAAAAAAATGTTTCTAATATAGTTAGTTAGCCAAAAATGTAATGTATAAAGGCTGGAGTGACTGGATGTGTAACATAATAGCCAGAACACTACTTCCTGCTTTTCAGCTCTCTTACTCTGAGTTAGTCGACTATAAGAGGGGCGGGCAACATGGGACATATACGTTCAGTGAGTTTGCAATTGATCCTCAGCATTCAGCTCTGATTCAAAAACAACAGATATGACCCATGTGCCCCCTCTGAAGTCACGGATTGGTTACTGCCTGGTAACCAAGAGAACTGAAAAGCAGGAAGTAGTGTTCTGGCTACTATGTTAGACATCCAGTCACTCCAGCCTTTATACATTACATTTTTGGCTATCTATATTGAAAACGTTTGCACAGCCTATTTAATCAGTTTCTGTTTTTAGACTGAACTGAACTGTTCTTTTAAGAGTGGCTTGGATGATTTCTTGAACTGGCATAATATCAGGCTATTGTGATACCAATAGCCTTATTTAGTAAAGATATTAGTGTATATAGTTTATACATGTGATCATTAATTTAAAAAAAAAAAAATATATATATATATATATATATAGACCAAATATTGTACAAAAAAACGCACACTCAGGTCTTCTCAGAGGTGAAAAAAAACAACTTTATTACGACGTTTCGGCTTCTGTGCGGTTTTTTGTACAATATTTGGTCTACATAATTTTTTGAACACCGCACCCAGGCAGCTGTTTTGGCGTATATGAGTGCTCCAGGTTTGTGAATATATATATATATATATATATATATATAATATCAAAACAGGGGGGTTGTGGGAGCACTCTAAAGGCTTTAAAGTATATGTATATATAAGTATAATAAATGCCCTCAGTGAAAAAACAGCGTTCAATGGACATTGATTACAGGTAATGCTAAAATGCACATAAAAAATAAAACAAGTTAGGGACCGCCATTCGGGGTTTACCTTGACGTGGTATGGTGGCTTATCAATTTTATTATCATAACTTTGTAACAAAATAACCCCTATTTGGGTACATATGCAATAGCATTTATTATACATATATATATATACTTTAAAGCCTTTAGAGTGCTCCCACAACCCCCCTGTTTTGATATTGTATATATATATATATTCTTCTTCAACCCAAATTATCTATGTAATTTGTAACAACTGTAAATCATAAGTAAAGGGGTATTTCACTTTTAAATTATTTTTAGTATGGTGATATTTGCAATATAAACAGTTTGCAATAGATTTGTTAATTTATTTGTTTTATTAATTTATGTATTTGTTTTTGTTCAGGAGTGCTCCAGTTTGTAATTCCAGCAGTTATCTGGTTGCTAAGGTCTTATTTACCCTATCAACCAGGAAGTGTTGTAAATGACAGACTGGAATATGAGTAGTAGAGGGCCTGAATAGAAGCATATGCAATAAGTAAACTAACATTGTAGCCTCACTGAGCAATAGTTGTTTGGCTGGCAGAGGCAATAATTAAAAGGCCATGGCATGCACAGTTTTGCCATTTTACTCATGCGCATTCAAGTGAAACCAGTGGTGGAACTACCAGGGGAGCAGGGGGTGTGAGCGGGCACGGGCCTGCACCCCCTCAAGGCCCCCCGGCAGTGCCGCACGCCATTGAAATCCCCCCGGCAGCGCCACTGAAATTTGGGCCGTACGGAGGGGGGCGGGGCCCGGCTGCGCGTCACGCACCAGGGCGCGCCCCCCTCTAGTTACGGTACTGAGTGAAACTTATGTGAAATTGCCTGAAGCACCAGTTTTATGAGATTCCCAGTGGGCAAATAAATTTAAGAGGTGTTGATGCCTTGGCTTGAGTAAAAAAACAACAGAGCTGGCAAAATGTCTGAAATTGCTGTGCAACATGCCTAACAGCTGTTAAATGTGGGCATGTGAATGTGCGTCTTCTATCAGGTACATGATGGTAAAGGAACAGTAACACCAACAAATAAATGTTTTAACCCTTTGCCTGCCAAGCACGTACGGCGTACGTGCTGGCAGGCCAATGCTCAGGCTGCCAAGAACGTACATTGTACGTTCTTTGGCAGCTGAGCTCTCTCTCTGCTTCGGCGGCTTTTGCCGCCTCCGCAGAGAGTGGGGACAGAAGACAGCCCCCTAGGCAACGTGGCTGGGGGGCTGTCAAGTCGGATCTGCGACTCGATTGTCGCAGATCCGACTTCAAAGTAGCAGACGCATCGCATGGAGCGTCTGCTACTACACTCACCCTTCTTCCTGCCTGCAGAGCCGCCCACGCACTTCCTGCTGCGCAGCAACTCTGCAGACACGCTGCCAGGACTCCTCCAAAGAAGACAGCGATTCTCCTGCTCCAAAAACGGTAAGTGCACGTTTTTTTTACACACTTACCTGCACCTACACATACTTACAGTACATTTATGCATTTTAGTAAAGATTGGAATTTTTTAAAAATTTTTTTTTTTAATTTTAGCACACTTGGTCCCTTTTGTACAGTTATTTACACTTATTTACACTTATTTACATGTATTTGCACACTCAGATAACTTTTATTAGTGCACAAATATGTATACAAAAACAGGTGTTTTTTTTTTTTTTACGAATTCATTATACTGTTATCTTTTGGTTTTTTTGCCTAAAAACGTGTTATTTTGGCAGCGTGACTATTGGATAATCGATTTCGGCCACTAATTACGCTGTCAGAACAATTATTTTGTTATTTCATTGATTTACGCTATTTTTGTGGTTTTATTGCAATTTTATCCCTGCATTATTGTTCCTTATGTATCTTTAGTATCGTTTTGCTGTTTGGTGCTTTGGTATAGAAAGATAGATTTTACTTAGTTTGATCCGCCAAAATATGTGCTTTCCAAAAATATATGGGTTTCTGGGGGTATTTTTACAGTTTGGGGGTCTTACGGCACATAACATACAGTTAGGGTTCTCTTTTCTGCAGCTTAGTTGGCTAGCGTGAAAATTCATAGGCACGTTTTTCATTTGGGGTCCATACACAACACATACTTTGGTAAATCTATACATATTGGGCATCAAACTATTTATTAGACCTCTGACGTCCATATTTAGAGAGATTTTTCTTTGTACGTAAAACATTGTGTGTGATAAATGCGGCAAACTGCAACATTTTTAGGCGATTTTCAGAAATGTTGTAAAAACCTATATGTTTAGAAAAGCTTTGCAGTTTGGTAGTTTCGTGTAGAAAGACGTCGTTATCTTTGTTGGAATCGGCAGAATGTGTACTTTCCAAAAATGTATGGTTTTGGGGGGTCATTGCTGTTAGGAGGGTCTTGATGCAAATAATATGAAGTCAAGGGTCTATGTTCACAGAAGGCGAATCGGCAGCGGAGAAAACTCATATTCACTATTTTTATTTGGGGTCCGCACATGCCAGCTGCCTTGGTATATCTATGCATATTGGGCATCAAACTGTTCAGTAGACCCTTGGCATCAATATTTATGGTGTTTTACAATTGTATGTAAGAAATTGGGTGAGATAAATGCGGCCAATTGCAATATTTTTAGGCGATTTTCAGAAATGTAAAAACAGTTGCTTTTATCGCCAAATTTAGGAAAGGCTTGCGACTTGGTACTTTGGAGTACAAAGACATGCATACCCAATTTGGATTCGCAGGAATGTGTACTTTCCAAAAATATATGGTTTTATGGGGTGAACGCACTTTTTTCTACCTTTGCCCCCCCCAAAACAATGTAAATGTGTTGATTTTGCAGTACCTGAAATGACAGACCATTTGAGGGTCTTTGTTTTGGGGCCCTATATGCCACGTGCTTGGGTACACCTATACATATTGGGCATCAAACTGTTCAGAGGACCCCAGGCTTTCATATTTGGGGTGATTTCTCTTGATACCTAAAAGTATGTGGGAACTACGATGCTAGAGGGTGAAAATTTTGAGGTGATTTTTGGAAATGTCCCCAAAATCACCAAATTTAGAAATGGTTTGCGGCTTGGTACTTTGGAGTACAAAGACATCCATACCCGATTTGGATTCGCAGGAATGTGTACTTTCCGAAAATATATGGTTTTATGGGGTGAACTTACTTTTTTCTACCTTTGCCCCCCCCCAAAAACAATGTAAATGTGTTGATTTTGCAGTACCTGAAATGACAGACCATATGGGGGTCTTTCTTTTGGGGCCCCTGTATGCCACGTGCTTGGGTACACCTGTACATATTGGGCATCAAACTGTTCAGGGGACCCTAGGCTTTCATATTTGGGGTGATTTCTCTTGATACCTAAAAGTATGTGGGTAATACGATGCTGCAGGGTAGATATTTTGAAGTCATTTTTGGAAATGTCCCCAAAATCCCCAAATTTAGGAATGGTTTGCGGCTTGGTTCTTTGGAGTACAAAGACATGCATACCCAATTTAGATCCGTGGGAATGTGTACTTTCCGAAAATATATGGTTTTCTGGGGTGAACTTACTTTTTTCTACATTTGCCCCCCTCAAAACAATGTAAATGTGTTGATTTTGCAGTACCTGAAATGACAGACCATATGGGGGTCTTCGTTTTGGGTCCCCTATACGCCACGTGCTTGGGTACACCTATACATATTGGGCATCAAACTGTTCAGAGGACCCCAGGCTTTCATATTTGGGGTGATTTGTCTTGATACCTAAAAGTATGTGTGTAATACGATGCTGCAGGGTAGATATTTTGAGGTGATTTTTGGAAATATCACCTAAAGCACCAAATTTAGGAATGATTTGCGGCTTGGTACTTTGGCGTAGAAAGACATGCATACCCAATTTGGATTCGTTGGAATGTGTACTTTCCGAAAATATATGGTTTTCTGGGGTGAACTTACTGTTTTCTACTTTTGCCCCCCCAAAACAATGTAAATGTGTTGATTTTGCAGTACCTGAAATGACAGACCATATGGGGGTCTTTCTTTTGGGGCCCCTGTATGCCACGTGCTTGGGTACACCTATACATATTGGGCATCAAACTGTTCAGGGGACCCTAGGCTTTCATATTTGGGGTGATTTCTCTTGATACCTAAAAGTATGTGGGTAATACGATGCTGCAGGGTAGATATTTTGAAGTCATTTTTGGAAATGTCCCCAAAATCCCCAAATTTAGGAATGGTTTGCGGCTTGGTTCTTTGGAGTACAAAGACATGCATACCCAATTTAGATCCGTGGGAATGTGTACTTTCCGAAAATATATGGTTTTCTGGGGTGAACTTACTTTTTTCTACATTTGCCCCCCTCAAAACAATGTAAATGTGTTGATTTTGCAGTACCTGAAATGACAGACCATATGGGGGTCTTCGTTTTGGGGCCCCTATACGCCACGTGCTTGGGTACACCTATACATATTGGGCATCAAACTGTTCAGAGGACCCCAGGCTTTCATATTTGGGGTGATTTGTCTTGATACCTAAAAGTATGTGTGTAATACGATGCTGCAGGGTAGATATTTTGAGGTGATTTTTGGAAATATCACCTAAAGCACCAAATTTAGGAATGATTTGCGGCTTGGTACTTTGGCGTAGAAAGACATGCATACCCAATTTGGATTCGTTGGAATGTGTACTTTCCGAAAATATATGGTTTTCTGGGGTGAACTTACTTTTTTCTACATTTGCCCCCCTCAAAACAATGTAAATGTGTTGATTTTGCAGTACCTTAAATGACAGACCATATGGGGGTCTTCGTTTTGGGGCCCCTATACGCCACGTGCTTGGGTACACCTATACATATTGGGCATCAAACTGTTCAGAGGACCCCAGGCTTTCATATTTGGGGTGATTTGTCTTGATACCTAAAAGTATGTGTGTAATACGATGCTGCAGGGTAGATATTTTGAGGTGATTTTTGGAAATATCACCTAAAGCACCAAATTTAGGAATGATTTGCGGCTTGGTACTTTGGCGTAGAAAGACATGCATACCCAATTTGGATTCGTTGGAATGTGTACTTTCCGAAAATATATGGTTTTCTGGGGTGAACTTACTGTTTTCTACTTTTGCCCCCCCAAAACAATGTAAATGTGTTGATTTTGCAGTACCTGAAATGACAGACCATATGGGGGTCTTCGTTTTGGGGCCCCTATACGCCACGTGCTTGGGTACACCTATACATATTGGGCATCAAACTGTTCAGAGGACCCCAGGCTTTCATATTTGGGGTGATTTGTCTTGATACCTAAAAGTATGTGGGTAATACGATGCTGCAGGGTCGAAATTTTGAAGTCATTTTTGGAAATGTCCACAAAATCACCAAATTTAGGAATGGTTTGCGGCTTGGTACTTTGGATTACAAAGACATGCATACCCAATTTAGATCCATGGGAATGTGTAGTTTCCGAAAATATATGGTTTTCTGGGGTGAACTTACTTTTTTCTACATTTGCCCCCCTCAAAACAATGTAAATGTGTTGATTTTGCAGTACCTGAAATGACAGACCATATGGGGGTCTTCGTTTTGGGGCCCCTATACGCCACGTGCTTGGGTACACCTATACATATTGGGCATCAAACTGTTCAGAGGACCCCAGGCTTTCATATTTGGGGTGATTTGTCTTGATACCTAAAAGTATGTGGGTAATACGATGCTGCAGGGTCGAAATTTTGAAGTCATTTTTGGAAATGTCCCCAAAATCACCAAATTTAGGAATGGTTTGCGGCTTGGTACTTTGGAGTACAAAGACATGCATACCCAATTTAGATTCGTGGGAATGTGTACTTTCCGAAAATATATGGGTTTCTGGGGTGAACTTACTTTTTTCTACCTTTGCCCCCCCCAAAACGATGTAAATGTGTTGATTTTGCAGTACCTGAAATGACAGAACATACAAGGGGGGGTCTTCATTTTAGGGCCCCTATATGCCACATGCTTGGGTACACCTATACATATTGGGCATCAAACTGTTCAGAGGACCCTAGGCTTTCATATTTGGGGTGATTTGTCTTGATACCTAAAAGTATGTGTGTAATACGATGCTGCAGGGTAGATATTTTGAGGTGATTTTTGGAAATATCACCTAAAGCACCAAATTTAGGAATGATTTGCGGCTTGGTACTTTGGCGTAGAAAGACATGCATACCCAATTTGGATTCGTTGGAATGTGTACTTTCCGAAAATATATGGTTTTCTGGGGTGAACTTACTGTTTTCTACTTTTGCCCCCCCAAAACAATGTAAATGTGTTGATTTTGCAGTACCTGAAATGTCAGACTATATGGGGGTCTTCCTTTTAGGGCCTCTATATGCCACATGCTTGGGTACACCTATACATATTGGGCATCAAACTGTTCAGAGGACCCTAGGCTTTCATATTTGGGGTGATTTGTCTTGATACCTAAAAGTATGTGTGTAATACGATGCTGCAGGGTAGATATTTTGAGGTGATTTTTGGAAATATCACCTAAAGCACCAAATTTAGGAATGATTTGCGGCTTGGTACTTTGGCGTAGAATGACATGCATACCCAATTTGGATTCGTTGGAATGTGTACTTTCCGAAAATATATGGTTTTCTGGGGTGAACTTACTGTTTTCTACTTTTGCCCCCCCAAAACAATGTAAATGTGTTGATTTTGCAGTACCTGAAATGTCAGACTATATGGGGGTCTTCCTTTTAGGGCCTCTATATGCCACATGCTTGGGTACACCTATACATATTGGGCATCAAACTGTTCAGAGGACCCTAGGCTTTCATATTTGGGGTGATTTGTCTTGATACCTAAAAGTATGTGTGTAATACGATGCTGCAGGGTAGATATTTTGAGGTGATTTTTGGAAATATCACCTAAAGCACCAAATTTAGGAATGATTTGCGGCTTGGTACTTTGGCGTAGAAAGACATGCATACCCAATTTGGATTCGTTGGAATGTGTACTTTCCGAAAATATATGGTTTTCTGGGGTGAACTTACTGTTTTCTACTTTTGCCCCCCCAAAACAATGTAAATGTGTTGATTTTGCAGTACCTGAAATGTCAGACTATATGGGGGTCTTCCTTTTAGGGCCTCTATATGCCACATGCTTGGGTACACCTATACATATTGGGCATCAAACTGTTCAGAGGACCCTAGGCTTTCATATTTGGGGTGATTTGTCTTGATACCTAAAAGTATGTGTGTAATACGATGCTGCAGGGTAGATATTTTGAGGTGATTTTTGGAAATATCACCTAAAGCACCAAATTTAGGAATGATTTGCGGCTTGGTACTTTGGCGTAGAAAGACATGCATACCCAATTTGGATTCGTTGGAATGTGTACTTTCCGAAAATATATGGTTTTCTGGGGTGAACTTACTGTTTTCTACTTTTGCCCCCCCAAAACAATGTAAATGTGTTGATTTTGCAGTACCTGAAATGTCAGACTATATGGGGGTCTTCCTTTTAGGGCCTCTATATGCCACATGCTTGGGTACACCTATACATATTGGGCATCAAACTGTTCAGAGGACCCTAGGCTTTCATATTTGGGGTGATTTGTCTTGATACCTAAAAGTATGTGTGTAATACGATGCTGCAGGGTAGATATTTTGAGGTGATTTTTGGAAATATCACCTAAAGCACCAAATTTAGGAATGATTTGCGGCTTGGTACTTTGGCGTAGAAAGACATGCATACCCAATTTGGATTCGTTGGAATGTGTACTTTCCGAAAATATATGGTTTTCTGGGGTGAACTTACTGTTTTCTACTTTTGCCCCCCCAAAACAATGTAAATGTGTTGATTTTGCAGTACCTGAAATGTCAGACTATATGGGGGTCTTCCTTTTAGGGCCTCTATATGCCACATGCTTGGGTACACCTATACATATTGGGCATCAAACTGTTCAGAGGACCCTAGGCTTTCATATTTGGGGTGATTTGTCTTGATACCTAAAAGTATGTGTGTAATACGATGCTGCAGGGTAGATATTTTGAGGTGATTTTTGGAAATATCACCTAAAGCACCAAATTTAGGAATGATTTGCGGCTTGGTACTTTGGCGTAGAAAGACATGCATACCCAATTTGGATTCGTTGGAATGTGTACTTTCCGAAAATATATGGTTTTCTGGGGTGAACTTACTGTTTTCTACTTTTGCCCCCCCAAAACAATGTAAATGTGTTGATTTTGCAGTACCTGAAATGTCAGACTATATGGGGGTCTTCCTTTTAGGGCCTCTATATGCCACATGCTTGGGTACACCTATACATATTGGGCATCAAACTGTTCAGAGGACCCTAGGCTTTCATATTTGGGGTGATTTGTCTTGATACCTAAAAGTATGTGTGTAATACGATGCTGCAGGGTAGATATTTTGAGGTGATTTTTGGAAATATCACCTAAAGCACCAAATTTAGGAATGATTTGCGGCTTGGTACTTTGGCGTAGAAAGACATGCATACCCAATTTGGATTCGTTGGAATGTGTACTTTCCGAAAATATATGGTTTTCTGGGGTGAACTTACTGTTTTCTACTTTTGCCCCCCCAAAACAATGTAAATGTGTTGATTTTGCAGTACCTGAAATGTCAGACTATATGGGGGTCTTCCTTTTAGGGCCTCTATATGCCACATGCTTGGGTACACCTATACATATTGGGCATCAAACTGTTCAGAGGACCCTAGGCTTTCATATTTGGGGTGATTTGTCTTGATACCTAAAAGTATGTGTGTAATACGATGCTGCAGGGTAGATATTTTGAGGTGATTTTTGGAAATATCACCTAAAGCACCAAATTTAGGAATGATTTGCGGCTTGGTACTTTGGCGTAGAAAGACATGCATACCCAATTTGGATTCGTTGGAATGTGTACTTTCCGAAAATATATGGTTTTCTGGGGTGAACTTACTGTTTTCTACTTTTGCCCCCCCAAAACAATGTAAATGTGTTGATTTTGCAGTACCTGAAATGACAGACTATATGGGGGTCTTCCTTTTGGGGCCCCTGTATGCCACGTGCTTGGGTACACCTATACATATTGGGCATCAAACTGTTCAGAGGACCCTAGGCTTTCATATTTGGGGTGATTTCTCTTGATACCTAAAAGTATGTGGGTAAATGATGCTGCAGGGTAGATATTTTGAGGTGATTTTTGGAAAATTCACCTAAATCACCAAATTTAGGAATGATTTGCGGCTTGGTACTTTGGCGTAGAAAGACATGCATACCCAATTTGAATTCGTGGGAATGTGTACTTTACGAAAATATATGGTTTTCTGGGGTGAACTTACTGTTTTCTACTTTTGCCCCCCCAAAACAATGTAAATGTGTTGATTTTGCAGTACCTGAAATGTCAGACTATATGGGGGTCTTCCTTTTAGGGCCTCTATATGCCACATGCTTGGGTACACCTATACATATTGGGCATCAAACTGTTCAGAGGACCCTAGGCTTTCATATTTGGGGTGATTTGTCTTGATACCTAAAAGTATGTGGGTAATACGATGCTGCAGAGTAGATATTTTGAGGTGATTTTTGGAAATGTCACCTAAATCACCAAATTTAGGAATGATTTGCGGCTTGGTACTTTGGCGTAGAAAGACATGCATACCCAATTTGGATTCGTTGGAATGTGTACTTTCCGAAAATATATGGTTTTCTGGGGTGAACTTACTGTTTTCTACTTTTGCCCCCCCCCCCCAAAACAATGTAAATGTGTTGATTTTGCAGTACCTGAAATGACAGACTATATGGGGGTCTTCCTTTTGGGGCCCCTGTATGCCACGTGCTTGGGTACACCTATACATATCGGGCATCAAACTGTTCAGAGGACCCTAGGCTTTCATATTTGGGGTGATTTCTCTTGATACCTAAAAGTATGTGGGTAATACGATGCTGCAGGGTAGATATTTTGAGGTGATTTTTGGAAATGTCACCAAAATCACCAAATTTAGGAATGATTTGCGGCTTGGTACTTTGGTGTAGAAAGACATGCATACCCAAATTGGATTCAGGGGAATGTGTACTTTCCGAAAATATATGGTTTTCTGGGGTGAACGTACTTTTTTCTACCTTTGCCGCCCCCCAAAACGATGTAAATGTGTTGATTTTGCAGTATCTGAAATGACAGAACAAACGGGGGGTCTTCCTTTTGGGGCCTCCTATGCCACGTGCTTGGGTACATCTATTCATATTGGGCATCAAACTGTTCATTTGACCCAGGATTTTATATTGGGGGTGTTTTACATTGATACCTAATGATGTGTGGGAGATATGTTGCTGTAGAGTGGAAGCTTTGAGGTCATTTTTCAAAAAATTCACCAATTTCTATAAAACATTATAACTTTAGGAAACAATTGCAACTTAGTGGTTTGGAGTACAAAGATATTTCTACCCATTTTTGATTCACCAGAATCTGTTCTTTCTAGTAATGGGTAGTTTTCTAGGGTAAACCTACTGTTAGCGGAATGTTTGGCCTTGAAATCAAAAGTATGCCGTTTGGGGAGTGTTGCTTTGGAAATTTGGTTGTGTACTGCTTGTAGATTTTGAGCTATACAAGTGAGAAATCTCCATAAAACGATATATATTTGGTATTGTCGCGTTCACGAGACATAGACCTTTCTAAATCGGCTGTGTTCTCGTACATAAAATGAATGATGTTTCTGATATATGTGATTGTTCTTCGTGCAACATGATTTTTTTCATTTTATTTGACACTTAGAATCCAATATTTTTTTAGAGAAGTAGAATTACACCAAAATTCTTGCATATTGTGAATGTTCAGGTTGTCCTGAAAAAAACAATATATTGTTTTCCTGGGTTAACTAAAAGACCACCCCAGGAAAGGCCCTTAAAGTGAAAGAGTGCAAAATATCTAAAAACTGCTTGGCAGTAGATGTTCGCATCTAGGACAAAACGGCTGGCAGGGAAAGGGTTAAAGTAATGAAAATATAATGTACTCATGCTGTACTGTTGTGTTTGCTTCAGAAACACTACTATAGTTTATATAAACAAGCTGCTGTGTAGCCATGAGGGCAGTCATTCAAGCACAGGATACAGTGTAGTTAACCGCTACAGTCGGAAGAAGCCCATTATATACTACAGAGTTTATCTGTTATCAGCTGTGTGTCCTGTGCCTTTTCTCCTTTTTCGGCTTTAAATGGCTGTCCCCATGGCTACATAGCAGCTTGTTTATATAAACCTTAGTAGAGTTTCTGAAGCAAACACAACAGTACTGTTCCTTGTACAAAAGATTTGGCAGTTTTTTTTTTGCATAACTGAACTGTCAAAAGCAAAAGGCGCTGGTAATATGATCCCTAACTGCACAAAATGTGCCTTGGCCTGGGGAATCCTGGTAATGCAATAAAAATGATACTGGTATTGATTAGAGACGCAGAGAGCTCCGTGTCAGCCCCTTCCCACATTCACCCAGTGAGCTCACCCTTGCTTCTTCATATTCTATTTTCTATATTCTATTACTGCCAGACTGCAAGTTCTGCTGCTGACTCTTATGGTCAGGGAGCTGTGTGTTGATGCATTTGCTAACAATCTTTTGTGCAATATGAAGTATATAATGAAATCCCCCAGCACTTAGCACCATTCCTGTTTATACTCATATTAATTTGTAGCCACATGCAAATCGGGCTCAGGCCTCAGTGGAACTCTAGGAATGTGCTGCTCTTCAGGGCGAGGGATGGAATGTGCTCTATCCTCGTTTATACCCCGTTTTGAATCGCTTACAAATCGCTTTGTTCGCTGAACGCCTCATTTGTTCTCTTTATCTTGCAAACGCTTTAAAGGCAGGATTATCTCCATAGAACAGTTTGAAAAGGAAAATATTTATAACAGATTATGCAGTTTGTACCCTTCAGGGCAGGGAGTTGAATCCAATTAAATAATTCCATTCAAAACAAGTCTTTACTGATGAGTATTCGACTGTACGTACAATTCTGCTTGAATAATGGAAAATCCACTCACGCCATGTTTTTAGGAACACACCCCTTCTTTAAAGAGATACTGACATCATAAAATAACCTTTTTTGTGATCTATCTTAACATTCTTTGAAAGCTATTTATAATTTTGCCATAAAAGTATTTGTCTGATTACCTTTCTTACTACCCTGTTCCTCTATGAGGGGGCTGCCATATTTGTGCAGCAATAGTCCATTATCATTAGAAACTCTTGACTGGTTAAGAAGGGACAGTCAGGTTGGCAAAACAGTCGGGTTTAGGAACTTCAAATAACAATTACTTACAAAAGCAGAACTATCAGCAGAAAAACGATCAACATGACCTTTTAATGTAGATTAATATTTTCAAAAGAAAATTTTTAGTGTCAGTATCATTTTAAGTCTATAAGGGCTTTAGCACACGGGCAGATTCGGGGAGATTTAGTCGCCTGGCGATTAATCGCCTCTTCTGCAGGGCAATTATCTCCCCAAACTGCCGTATGCCTGCTATAACGAGAAAACGCCAGTGCCAATGCACTCGCGGCGCTTCGATTTCGGAAGTCGTCTGAAGTTTTCTGAAATAACACCCCCCACGTAGGCATATACCCTTCAGGCCTCAAGTAATAGCATATTATATAATAATGTAAATAAAAAATGGCAATTTTACAAAGACCGCACCCTGCCATAGAAATGTTATATTCATTGCATTATTCTGAAAGAAACGGAGTGCTTTTATTCTATACAGTTCTATAGAGAGCCGTGAATGGAATTGACCCCTGTAACAATGGTATTCTACAGAGTTTATATCTTAAAGATTAAATATGGCTTGACATACCTTTTTCCACATGCATTTAGTCTCATCTCATTGTTTTTAAATCACAAGCAGCTCAGCTGCAGCTCATTTCAGCTAGTTCCTGGTCTAGCTTGAGGCCCCACCCCTTTTCTTTCTGAGCTCTCCTCTTTTGACTGTAAAGACAACCAAAGAAGTGTCTACTGCGCATGCTTGTTCCTCCTGCTAGAGTCCTGTGTGGCTCCATTTTTTGGGACCCGTACCCACAACCCGCATTATTACCCGCTTGGGCCCACTACCCGACAAGCAAGTACCTTATCCGCAACCCAGACCCGCGACCCGCTGACCATCAAGAATCAGGAAGTGCTGTCATTGTAAACTGGAAGTGACATCATCGGAAGTAGTCGTGATCAGAAAAAAGGAGCAAAACAGGAAGTGTTGTCGTGAACTGGAAGTGACATCATCGGAAGTAGACGTGACCAGAAAAAAGTAGTAAATATCGCTATTGAGACCCGTGGCCCGACCCGCGAACCCGCAAAACCGAAAACCCACGTCTATACCCACAAACCCACAGGGTACCGACCCGCTGCAGGACTCTACCTCCTGCCACAAACAGGTAACTCTAACAGTCATAAAGAAGAAAGGAGAGCTTAGAAAACGATAGGGGCGGAGTTTCAAGCTGAAACAAGCTGCTTGTGATTTAGAAACAACAAGAGAATGAATGCAGGGAGATAGCCGGTATATTATTCTGGACACAATATAGTCATTTTAGAGATAGTAAAGAAAATATACTTATTCTTTAAAGGGGTTGTTCACCTTCAATGTACAAATCTTATGAAACCACTAACAATGCTCTCAATGTGTTAGAAAAACCATTTTCCATAACAAAAAGTAAAAATGCCATTGTAAAAGCTAATTTCTATACCTATTAACTCAGTCCTTCTCCTGTCTCTCTGACCAGTTTTCTGAAGTGATGGGAGTGGCCTATTTTGAACCTGACACACCAAGAACTTCCTATATGATGACATCATCATGCCCAGGCTTTGCCCTTACTTGTTTCCTATTGGATGTTGATACTGCCCTCCTCCTAGTCATTTATTGGGTGCTTGTGAACTGTAACCAGTCACATAATTTGAATGGTCATTGGTTGATTACTCAGTTGTAATGGCAGAGGTTAACAGACACAGCATATAAACAAACCTGCCTTGCAACAAACAATCACACAGCCATGCAGACAAATGCTGCAGAAAAGGAAGGAGCAACATTGTTTGGCAACCTTTGGCATTAAGCATAATGTCAGTTATTTACAAAATTGCAACAAAACCAGCACTGACTTGCTTAGAAATGTATGTAACTTACACATCTAGCAGGGACAGTAGGGCTGCCACCTCACCCTTTTAAAACCAAACACATATGAAATCCATAGCCTGCATGGCTAATTATCAACTCATTTAGATGCTGCAGACTGAACTGATTTCTGTGCAGTCATGTATCATGCATCTAAATGAATTGCTAATTAGCCATGCAGGCTATGGATTTCATATGTGTTTGGTTTTAAAAGGGTGAGGTGGCAGCCCTAAGTGACAGGCAGAGCAGTGATGAGGGCGGATACGTATTTTGAACATTTTGTGCGCTCTCCGGGGGGGGGGGGGGGGTAATTTACCTAGGAAAACGATACCTTTTTTAAGTGTTTAAGTGTTCCACTTCTGGAACAAGATTTAGAGCTCTAAATACCAAAAAACGAAAAAGTTATATTTTTCATGATATAGGGATCTATACTAGAAAAATATTTTACCTTTTTTATGAGGTAAATACACAAATTAATACATGGACCCCCCCCCCAAAAAAAATTATAATAATAATATATTTCTGGAAAGTACAAGTGGCATCTCCCATAGTAGCCTTTATAATCCAATAATTCAAATTTTTAAAAATGATTTCTTTTTCCTGTGTAATAATAAAACAGTAGCTTGTACTTGATCCCAAATGAGATATAATTAATCCTTATTGGAAGCAAAACCAGCCTATTGGGTTTATTTAATGTTTACATGATTTTCTAGTAGACTTAAGGTATGAAGATCCAAATTATGTAAAGATCCATTATCCAGAAAACTCCAGGTCCCAAGCACCTTGATCCCCCCATCTGCACAGTTGAAGTCTCTGCAGCACAAGCCCATACTTCTCCTCCCTCTCACAAACTTGTAACAGTTTCTCTTCAGTACCTGAATGCTGCTCAAATTCCCCAGCACAGCCCAGCACAGGAAGCAGTGGCAGATAGACAGCAGACATAGCCAATAGGAGTTAAGTTAGCTGCCAGTACAATGTGTGATGTCATATAAGGAAGAGGAAGTGAACACTGTAGTGTTTTTGGGGGTCAGTGACCCCCTCCCAGCACAGGGTCTGTGTGGAACTGAAGGATTAGTACAGGGACACTTCTGAGGTGAATATCTCTTGAACTGTACTTTTTCTGTTGACTATTTCTATGGAAAAGTTTGTTCTATTCATGTGAACTGTTAGATTTGTCAATTTGTTACAAAGGTGAACAACCCCTTTAAAGGGGTTGTTCACCTTTGAGTTAATTTTTACTATGATGTAGACAATTTGCAATTGGTTTTAATTTTATATTATTTGTGGTTTTTGAGGTTTTTTTTTTAGCTTTTTATTCTGCAGCTTGCAATTTCAGCAATCCAGTTGCCTGGTTCCAAATGATCCTAGCAACCTTGTATTAAATTTTAATAAGAGTGGAATATGAATTAAAGATGACTAATAAAAAGAAGCCATAACTACACGTGTAGCCTTACACAGCATTTGTTGTTAAATGGGGTCAGTGACCTCCATTTGAAAGATCAGAAGAAGGCTAATAATTAAAAAACGAAGCAAATAATGAAAACCAATTGAAAAGTTGCTTATGAGTGCCCATTCTATAACATACTTAAATTTAGCTTAAAGAGAATTCAACCCTAAAGTTATAAAACTACCCTACATAGACCCCCCCTCTCTCCTCCCCCCAGACTAAAGGTGGCCATAGACGCAAAGATCCGCTCGTTTGGCAACATCGACAAACGAGCGGATCTTTCCCCTATATGCCATTAAAGAGCATGGCTATATCGGGGGTAATCTGATTGTTCGGCCGTATTGCCGAACGATTCGATTACAATGTGCCATGGGCTCCGGCGGGATCGGTCGGGTCAAAATCAAACCTGACCGATCGACCAAACGACCGATCTCCGCCGGACGAAAGATGTCGGCACACGCCACACACGATCTGAAAATCGTACGAATACTCGATTTGTATGATAGGATCTGTGTGTTTATGGCCACCTTTAGTGTTACCCCGGGCAAATCCCCTTAACTTTTTACTTACTCCGGCTCCGTCTTCAGCCACTTTGGTAATCTACGGAATGAGCCCGGCACTTCGGCAATTTTCGTGAGTTTCTGCGCATTCACAGTCGCAAAACAGAAAATTGCTGCAACTTGCTTATGCGCCGCCACGCTGGTCTCATTCCAAAGATTTCCGAAGGGAAGAAGATGGCGCCCGGGAACTCTGATGCCTGAATCTGCACAGAGGGGAAAGTAAAACATTAGGGGTAAACAGTGAGGCTGGGAGGAGGGGGGTCTATGTAGGGTAGGGTTTTTTTAATGTTAGGGCGAATTCTCCTTTAAAGGTGAACCACCCCTTTAATGTTGTCATACACAGGCTGGTATACCAGTATCCAGGTGTCCAGTATCCAGTATCCAGTATCCCACTGTGCAGCTGTCTAGCATGTACCCAATTCCTTTATGACCTGTGCGTGCTCATTCACAAGCCATAATGAAATTGGGGCCCCTGCTAGTCAGCTGCACAGTGGGTATACACCGTGTTGGCATGTGCACCTAGATACTGGTATACATACAGTAGCTGATCCTATTAATACAAATAAATACAAATATACATAAGGTTCCATGTGTAAAATAGTGTTTGCTCATGTTACAGGGCATTTATAGGAAAGACAACGAATACACGAGTATGTACATTCCTCTCTCATGCTGATCTTGTGCCGGTGCCTGTTACTGATGGGGAATAGTCTGTGAATATGTACACACTGTGATTTTATTTCTACATTGCCAAAAAGAAACCATTAAACACCAAGCTTGGCCCTTTCATACCTGCAGTCATTGTCATTTAAATTCAGGGGGTCAAACCCTCGATTCACAAGCCTTATCCTGGCCGGGTGTCAAAGGGAACAAGAAAATGCTTTCTCTCTTGCAGTCATTCCCCTCTGCGTTGGCTTTATATTCTGTCAGCTCTCTCATATCAGTGGCTTAATCTGTTCTCCAACTGGATTTGAAGTTCATTATCCTGTGCAGAAAAGCCCTGGAATGCTGCACACTGGCTAAACAACAAGGAGAAATAGGGCAGAGGTCTGGAAAAGAACCCGACATTACTCAGAGAAGGCCTTTGCCTCACCAAATGGGAAATTTCTTATTATTTTCAAGTCCTTTGCAGTATTAAAAACATACATATAATATGGTATACAGTTCCTGAGTTCTATTTATCTGCAATAAACAAAACGGCAAAAATAGTTTTTTTTTTTAAAAAACTCATCAGTTAATAGTGCTGCTCCAGCAGAATTCTGCACTGAAATCCATTTCTCAAAAGAGCAAACAGATTTTTTTATATCCAATTTTATATTTTTTTATATCCAATTTTGAGATCTGACATGGGGCTAGACATATTGTCAGTTTCCCAGGTGCCCCTGGTCATGTGACTTGTGCTCTGATAAACTTCAGTCACTCTACTGCTGCACTGTAAGCTGCTCCCTATTCTGTTAAAAAATGGGCCAAATAGCAAATTGTGGTCCATTGTCCAGGATGATGGTGTCACGTATCTCACGTCACTGAACTACACTTTGCCTCGTACAATAATGGTTTTAGTGTTATCATAAATGGCATCTATCAGGAGAGTGAACGGTAAGTTATTAAAGTGAACTAAATTTAAAAACACTGGTAGGTTGCCAAAATGATACGCACCCCTCTAGTGATTAAAGTTGCCAACCTGATACCGCAAGACAGGGCTTCTGTTCATTAAAATCGGCCCATGGTATTTCTGCAGAAGCCCACCACTGCCATCTTCTTTGGCTTCCCCCATCTTCTTTTTGTTCTGGCCCAGGCAAGACAATACACAGTAGTAGTGAAAGTCAAACTTAGAAATACAAGCGGGCCTTTATGTTCCACTGCACATATATCTGTCTTTGCCTGAAGAGAACAAGACAGAAGAGGAAGAAAATTGTGGCGGATCAGCTTGTGCAGAGGTTACTGGGGCTGCTGTTTGCACGTAAGGGTGGTTACCAGCTCTTAGCCCCTCACACATACAGTGGTGTGCAAAACTATTTGCCCCCTTCCTGATTTCTTATTCTTTTGCATGTTTGTCACACTTAAATGTTTCTGCTCATCAAAAACCGTTAACTATTAGTCAAAGATAACATAATTGAACACAAAATGCAGTTTTTAAATGAAGGTTTACGTTATTAAGGGAGAAAAAAACTCCAAATCTACATGGGCCTGTGTGAAAAAGTGAATGCCCCCCTTGTTAAAAAATAACTTAACTGTGGTTTATCACACCTGAGTTCAATTTCAAAGGTTATAAAGCCATTTCTAAAGCTTTGGGACTCCAGCGAACCACAGTGAGAGCCATTATCCACAAATGGCAAAAACATGGAACAGTGGTGAACCTTCCCAGGAGTGGCCGGCCGACCAAAATTACCCCAAGAGCGCAGAGACAACTCATCCGAGAGGCCACAAAAGACCCCAGGACAACATCTAAAGCACTGAAGGCCTCGGTTGCCTCAATTAAGGTCAGTGTTCACGACTCCACCATAAGAAAGAGACTGGCCTGCATGGCAGATTTCCAAGGCGCAAACCACTTTTAAGCAAAAAGAACATTAAGGCTCGTCTCAATTTTGCTAAAAAACATCTCAATGATTGCCAAGACTGAAAAAAAGATTGCTTTTGGGAAAATAACTTGTGGACCGACGAGACAAAAGTTGAACTTTTTGGAAGGTGCGCGTCCCGTTACATCTGGCGTAAAAGTAACACAGCATTTCAGAAAAAGAACATCATACCAACAGTAAAATATGGTGGTGGTAGTGTGATGGTCTGGGGTTGTTTTGCTGCTTCAGGACCTGGAAGACTTGCTGTGATAGATGGAACCATGAATTCTACTGTCTACCAAAAAATCCTGAAGGAGAATGTCCGGCCATCTGTTCGTCAACTCAAGCTGAAGCGATCTTGGGTGCTGCAGCAGGACAATGACCCAAAACACACCAGCAAATCCACCTGTGAATGGCTGAAGAAAAACAAAATGAAGATTTTGGAGTGGCCTAGTCAAAGTCCTGACCTGAATCCTATTGAGATGTTGTGGCATGACCTTAAAAAGGCAGTTCATGCTAGAAAACCCTCAAATAAAGCTGAATTACAATAATCCTGCAAAGATGAGTGGGCCAAAATTCCTCCAGAGCGCTGTAAAAGACTCGTTGCAAGTTATCGCAAACGCTTGATTGCAGTTATTGCTGCTAAGGGTGGCCCAACCAGTTATTAGGTTCAGGGAGCAATTACTTTTTCACACATGAATTTCATGATTTCTTTTCTCCCTAAATAATAAAAACCCTCATTTAAAAACTGCATTTTGTGTTTACTTGTGTTATCTTTGACTAATGGTTAAATGTGTTTGATGATCAGAAACATTTTGTGTGACAAACATGCAGGAAGGGAAATCAGGAAGGGAGCAAATAGTTTTGCACACCACTGTACGATTCAAATCAGCATTCTGTGAAAACAGTTTTTGCTTTTATTGCCAATATGAATCCAAACAGGCACACTCACAGTTTATGTATAAACATCCGATACTTTTCCACTCTGCTGGATTTGCTCACATTTATCCATACCGTAGTCCCAAGGGCCTGACCCGGAAGATTTGGGCCAGTTAACACTTACAGCTCCGGCTCTCCTTTGCTTGGTTCGATTATCCGGTGCACCTTAACACGCCTTTACCATTTCACCAAGCCTTCCGGAGCTCGTCCAGCACCCCTTTTTTATTCCACCGGCAGCTCTCTGACTTAAAGCCCTTGTTAACCCTAACCTGCCTCACCCCCTTTCTTCTGGGTCCCTAACTTCTGGGGTATCCACGCGGAACTGTTGCCGCTAAACTCCTGGTTGGGGCAACAAGCTACCTGTTCTAGCTAACCTACCTCAGACACCTGATATCGTATCAAAATGATCTTTCGTCTTAATGGACAATCGATCCGGAAACCTTGATGTATCGTGCGGTGATGTTGCGCATTCCCCAGGAAATAACGTTACAGCAGTCGTTCTTAGCTGGGGTCCAGTATTCTGCCTCCCTCTACTATGGCCAGTGGTTTATTATATACCAAGACAAAAGGTGGTCTTACAATATATCCAATCAATGAGCATGTTATACTATGAATCAATTGGTGGAACCAGCACACAGACACATGTCCATAGAAGAGGGGGGGGAGGTAGACTTCCCTAGGCAAACAAAAGACACCAGGACAAAAGGCACTTCCCCCGGTAATATACATATACACAGACACAGTGATCTTAGCATGGCTTGTACTGATCTTGTAAAAATACACCTTTGTTCAGTGGTCCGTATTCCTCAATCCCAACCGGCGCCACACCCGGCATGCTGCAGTCATGACTGATGAACACAAATCGGATGGGAATCGGAATGATCGGGCGACTGTGCAAATGTCGGTCGTTAAGACGCTTATCCCATATCGGTGGCGGCCATATGGCGAAGTATGAAAAATTTCCACGTCACACCTAGTGTCTGCTTTACTTCAAACTCCTATTCTAACTACTACCTTGTTCTTCATTCCACCTCACAGAGCCTCTGCATTCAGCAGCTTCTTCCCATTAAATGCCCTAAACCCAGGGTGTAGCCCTCTTTTATACCCTCAAGCATCCCTTGAGAATTGCACTGACCTGGGCAATTATAATTACTGGGCGGTGCCTAGCTTATGGCAGTGATTTCAGTTTATTTCACCTTTAAGGAAACCCTGCAGCTTGTGTGGCATCAGAGGCTCAGAGGTATTCTTTGCAAAAACATCTCCAAATAGTGACCCCCCCTAATTCCTTTTACAGTATTTACAGTATAACAGCAGATCAGGCAGTTATGATCAGCAATAAACTGTGATCCTGGCAGATCTACTGCTTTATGTAGTTTATGTCTCTGCTGGTATTCCTCTTGAGCAGCAGAAACAATCCAAAAAGGCATGCGTATCAACCTATAAGTGATATTCTTCTGGTAGATATATGAGTCCTTGAGAGATATCTTCATAGAGATATACATATGGCAGATATGTTGGTAAAATGTAATTATATCAGATCCATTATCCAGAAGGGCCATCTCCCATAGACTCCATTTTATCCAAATAATCCAATTTTTAAAAATTAATTTCCATTTTCTCTGTAATAATAAAACAGTAGCTTGTACTTGATCCTAACTGAGATATAATTAATCCTTATTGGAAGCAAAACCAGCCTATTGGGTTTATTTAATGTTTACATGACTTTCTGGTAGCCCTAGTATGAAGATCCAAATTCTGAAAAAGATCTATTATCGGGAAAACCTGATCAATCACTGTTTTTGGTAGAAATTTCTACATGGCAAATAATTTACTAGTAGGTGTAGTAGAGTAATAGAAAACCAACACCCAACAGTCATGACATGCTGCTGATTCTGTGTCATTGAGCCATTAATTGAGGCTTGTTCCAAATAATAATAATCGCTTGTTCCAAATAATAGCAGTGTGGAGTTCAATTAGTGAGTCATTCTGTGAAAAAACAGGTGTCAATTACAGCCCTTATTTAAAGGAGAAGTAAACCCCTTATTAAAAAACCCTACCCTACATAGACCCCCTCCCCTCCTCCCCCCCAGCCTAGCTGCTACCCCAGGCAAATGCCCCTAACTTTTTACTTACCCTTCGGTGCAGATTAACGGCATCGGAGGTCACGGCAGCCATCTTATTCTCTTCAGTCTTCATCGGGAAGTAAGTTCCGTATTGGCGTGGGTTTTTGTAATAAGATTTGGAAGGAGGGTCTCCATAACGTAAAATGTTTACTCAGCACATAGGGGGAAATGCCCCTAACTTTTTACTTACCCTTCGGTGCAGATTAACGGCATCGGAGGTCACGGCAGCCATCTTTTTCTCTTCAGTCTTCATCGGGAAGCAAGTTCCGTATTGGCGCATGCACAGTTGGAGCAGTCTTCGGGTTTTTGTAATAAGATCTGGAAGGAGGGTCTCCATAACGTAGAATGTTTACTCAGCACATAGGGGCAAATGCCCCTAACTTTTTACTTACCCTTCGGTGCAGATTAACGGCATCGGAGGTCACGGCAGCCATCTTTTTCTCTTCAGTCTTCATCGGGAAGTAAGTTCCGTATTGGCGCATGCACAGTTGGAGCAGTCTTCGGGTTTTTGTAATAAGATTTGGAAGGAGGGTCTCCATAACGTAGAATGTTTACTCACCACATAGGGGAAGTGGCCCAGGTGCACCGCCCTGAGCCCTCAGCATAAGGAGCGGACAACCGTAAATGAATCTGGAGCAGGCACTCAAAAGCAATCTTCCATCAAATAGTTGAAATAAAATAAAAAGTGCCTTACGTGTTTCATGTTACAAACACTTAATCATAGTCTTGGGGTTTTTGTCACGAAAAGTGCCGGAAGAAGACCCGATGAAGACCGAGGAAGAAGATGTCTGCTGTGAACTCCAATGGTGTGAATCTGCACCGGGGGTAAGTAAAAAGTTAGGGGCATTTGCCTGGGGTAGCAGCTATGCGAGGGCGGTCTATGAAGGGTAGGGGGGGTAGGGTTTTTTTTAATAGGGATTTACTTCTTTAAATAAGGGGTTTACTTATCCTTTAAGGAAGGAAGGCAGCACATGTTGTGCATGCATGAAAATCTAAGTAAAATGGGTCGTTTCAGACATTGTTCAGAAGAACAGTGTAGTTTTATTAAAGAGGGGAAAACTATACATAAAGAAGTGCTGAAGGAAGATCAAAAGTGCAAAAAAGTGTAAAGTGCAAAGTGCAAAAACATCTGCAAATAGTGACCCCCCGACTGCCACTTACAGTATTTACAGTTTAACAGCAGATCAGACTGTTGCAGAGTGACTGACTATGCTAAGATGAGAGACGTGTGTAATGTGGGACCCTGGAGACGTGGAGCTGGGGGTGAGTTCTCTACACTCGCCAACCTCATGTCGGCCCAGATTTATTGCCACATTCCTGTCTGTAATTTTGGTTAGAATGGGGATGATTCATGCACTTCAACTATATCTCACTTTCCACTTACAACATATTTTTAATGCCAACTTTTTTTTTTTTTTTTTATATATAACGCCTCTCTAAATGTTATGGGTTTCTAAGATTAGACAGGGGTTTATTTCCAGACTTGCAAGGGTCACTACAGATTGCATGGATGCAGTATTATTTCACTGAACTGCATATTTCAGTTCAACTCTGTGATGAATGTAAAATCTATACACAGATTGTAACTGAGCCAATAACTGGTCACACACTTGCCTCTCTCACTCTTAAATAATAGATGGGCAGTTCTTGAGGAAGGATGCATCTCAATAACAGCAGGGAGATTTTTTTTTGTCTTTATTATTCATATTTATCTGTACTGATTATTGTTGCCTTTGCACATTTGACGGGATTCAATAAAGTGCAAAAAATCCGCAGTCCATCTCTCATGTAATAGGCAGGGCAGCCATAAATGCCATTAGACTGAGGAGATATTAACACATTGATTGGTTTGTGCATTGTGGTGACTTATAGCTGTATGTGCTGTGTATCTTGTACCAGGTAAGCACTATTTCTCGAGTGTCTAATCATTTATGCTTCTTTATGGATGCTATCAGTAAGGAGATACCTTTTCCATCTGAGTGTATCGCCACGTTGATATAATGTAATATACACAGTGTGTGTATCTTTCCCAAAGTACTTGCTGGTTGTAGCATGAGGAATCCATAAGCTCCTCTCCACAACTCATCACCCAGTCTTCTCCTGCAACCCTTGCTCTCCTCCCTCTCTACTTATACCTCTTCATCCCATCTCCATAGTTGTAGGGTTAGGCTTAGGGTCTGGTGGACTGAGGACCAAGGGAAGAGGGCTGATGAAGGAAAGCGGAGATAAATGGTAAGAAAGCGGAGCACTAAGAATGTTGTGGAGGCTCGAGAACAGGTAGTGAATTGTGTAGAGCAGGGGTCCCCAACCTTTTTTGCCCATGAGCAACAATCAAATGTAGAAAAGGTTGGAGAGCAACATAAGCATGCAACCGATGCCAAATAAGGGCTGTTATTGGCTATTGGTAGCACCTTTGTGGACTGGCAGCCTAGAGGAGGTTCTGTTTGGCAGTACATCTGGTTTTTACTCAACCAAAACTTGCCTTCAAGCAAGGAATTCAAAAATAAGCACTTAATTTGAGGCCACTGGGAGCAACATCCAGTTGGTTGGTGAGCAACATGTTTGGGATCAGTGGTGTAGAGGGTCCAATGCAAACAACATCCGTAAGAGAATAACAATTGTGCCTAAAGCTGGCCATAGATGTGCAGATTTAACTTCATATCGGATAAACGATCATTCTCCCGACCTGCCAGTAATTATTCAGATCAAATAAAGTAGTAAAAGAACAGATCAGACGATGTTCTGCCCCTGACAGCAATCGTATGAAAGTTATGTCCAACAAAAGCTGGTGACAGTCTCCCACTGATATCGTCAGATCGCCAATAAATGCAGAGATATTATCGGCAGCCGACAGAAATTTTCTAACCTGTCTGAGCAACCGATAGCACGAAAAATGTGGGGACTCTCCACCCAAAGCCTGAAAATCGACTTGATCATATAGTATATACCGTATATACCCGCGTATAACCCGAGTTTTTCAGCATCCAAAATGTGCTGAAAAAGTCTACCTCGGCTTATATGCGGGTCAGCGGTACCCGACCCGAGTAGCTGAGATTGCAGTCACTTTTAATCATTCCTATACCAACAGTACACTTGGGGAGAGACTGCAATATCCCACAATGCCCTCTGTTGGTTATGTGAAAGATTAACAGTGAAAGCAATATCACACAGCGCCATCTGTTGGTTGTATGAAAGAATAACAGGGACTGCAATATCACACAGTGCCATCTGTTGGTTGTATGAAAGAATAACAGAGACTGCAATATCACACAGCACCATCTGTTGGTTGTATGAAAGAATAACAGGGACTGCAATATCACACAGTGCCATCTGTTGGTTGTATAAAAGAATAACCGGGACTGCAATATCACACAGCGCCCTCTGTTGGTTATATGAAAGATTAACAGTGACTGCAATATCACACAGCACCATCTGTTGGTTGTATGAAAGAATAACAGAGACTGCAATATCACAGCACCATCTGTTGGTTGTATGAAAGAATAACAGGGACTGCAATATCACACAGTGCCATCTGTTGGTTGTATAAAAGAATAACCGGGACTGCAATATCACACAGCGCCCTCTGTTGGTTATATGAAAGATTAACAGTGACTGCAATATCACACAGCACCATCTGTTGGTTGTATGAAAGAATAACAGAGACTGCAATATCACAGCACCATCTGTTGGTTGTATGAAAGAATAACAGGGACTGCAATATCACACAGTGCCATCTGTTGGTTGTATAAAAGAATAACCGGGACTGCAATATCACACAGCGCCCTCTGTTGGTTATATGAAAGATTAACAGTGACTGCAATATCACACAGCACCATCTGTTGGTTATATGAAAGAATAACAGGGACTGCAATATCACACAGTGCCATCTGTTGGTTGTATAAAAGAATAACCGGGACTGCAATATCACACAGCGCCCTCTGTTGGTTATATGAAAGATTAACAGTGACTGCAATATCACACAGCGCCATCTGTTGGTTATACAAAAGATTAACAGTGATGGCAATATCAAACAGCACCCTCTGCACATGGTAGTGGGACAGTGGGACAATGCACACAGTAATCCGTTTGGCAATTCTCTGTCACCATCAGCTTTGCAAAGAAGTCCGGTTGATCGCTGGGGGGGGTCGCTTTGGCAGAATGTGCGCTGCTGGGAGACAGGGCTGTAGTTGTGTCTAGGCTTATACGCGAGTCAATAAGTTTTCCCAGTTTTTGTAGGTAAAATTAGGTACCTCGGCTTATACACGGGTCGGCTTATACACGAGTATATACGGTATGCATTTTTTGTAACAAAGCAAATTATGCAAATCAAAAGTTATTTATTTTTAATGATAAGTTGTATGCACTTCTCATGTGAGTATTCTCATCATTTTAAATTGCTAGCAACACAAATAAATGTAAATAAGTCTATACCTTTTTAGGGCTTTTTATTATAGCACACTAATATTGCCCTCAGATGCAGCAATGCATGCTTGTATAATGGAGTGCAAAAAGCTGCAATGAATGTCAACAAGACGGGTGGTGGCCAGAGCTTGGGCATCTTTTAGAACAACCACTAGCTCAGGTGATGCAGTAACTGTTCTAGCCCTTTTGGACTTTATAATAGATCCCTCTGACAGTTTCTGTAGCAGATAACATTATATTTAAATGTACATAAAGCCCTCTATTTGTTTTCATGAGATTGATTTTGCTCTATACTGCTCTGGATTGTTGCCCAGTGTAGCAAAGCTGCATTGGGGGAGTAGAGCCATGTTGCAATATGTCTTTCACCTAGTGTCTAAGTCCATTTGCTTTTCTGGGCACATTTCTGAAATAAATCTACTGTTTTGAAATAAAATGCATCTGTTAGAACAAATAATTCTAACTGCCTACATTTCTCTTTTTTTCAGCTCTAAATGTCATCATGTCGGTCAGCGTCCATGAAAATCGTAAATCCCGCACCAGTACTGGATCCATGAATATCTCATTATACCATAAACTCTCCCATTCTGACTGTGTTCTAAACCATCTCAATACCATGCGAAAGCAGCGGCTCTTTACTGACGTGACCCTGTGGGCTGGAAATAGATCTTTCCCCTGTCATCGTGCGGTACTGGCAGCCTGCAGTTCCTATTTTGAGGCCATGTTCAGCAATGGGTTGAGGGAGAGCCTAGATAACACCGTGAATTTCCATGACAGCCTTCACCCAGAAGTACTAGAACTTTTACTTGACTTTGCTTATTCTTCCAAAATGATCATCAATGAAGAAAACGCAGAATCTCTTCTGGAAGCGGGAGACATGCTCCAGTTTCACGATGTACGGGACGCAGCTTGTGAGTTTTTAGAAAAAAACCTTTATCCCTCCAATTGTTTGGGAATGATGATTTTGTCAGATGCACATCAATGCCAGAGACTGTACGAGTTGTCCTTGAGAATGTGCTTGTCCAACTTTGCAACTCTGCACAACAGCGAAGACTTCAGCAGTCTTTCCAAGGATATGGTGCTCGACTTGATTTCCAGCGACGAATTGGAGATTGAGGAGGAGCAGGTGGTGTTTAATGCCGTAATTCACTGGGTAAAGGAGGACTTGGACAAAAGGAAGGATTATTTTCCAGAACTGTTGAGAAATGTAAGACTGGCTTTGCTCCCTTCGGAATTGCTGAAGGAAGCCGTGGTTTGTGAGGATTTAATTATGGCAGACGAGAGAAGCAAATTAATAATGGATGAAGCTGTTCACTGCAAGAAAAAGCTACTTCAGAATGATGGAGTAGTTACAAATCTGTGTGCTAAGCCTCGTAAAGCAGGTCACACCTTACTCATTTTAGGAGGACAGACTTTTATGTGCGATAAGATTTATCAAGTTGATCACAAAGCCAAAGAAATAATTCCAAAGGCTGATCTTCCAAGTCCAAGAAAAGAGTTCAGTGCCTGCGCTATTGGGTGTAAGGTCTATGTAACTGGTGGACGCGGTTCTGAAAATGGAGTGTCAAAAGATGTTTGGGTTTATGATACGATCCATGAAGAATGGTCAAAGTCAGCACCAATGCTAATCGCAAGGTTCGGGCATGGCTCCGCTGAACTGGAGAACTGCCTTTATGTGGTTGGTGGGCACACAGCAGTTGCAGGAGTTTTCCCCGCCTCTCCATCAGTGTCATTGAAACAAGTTGAAAAGTATGATCCATTGACCAATAAATGGACTATGATGGCGCCATTGAGGGATGGTGTAAGTAATGCAGCTGTGGTCAGTGCTAAGCTTAAGCTCTTTGTCTTTGGAGGCACAAGTATCCATCGAGATAGAGTCTCCAAAGTTCAGTGTTATGATCCAGATGAGAACCGATGGAGTATTAAAGCTGAATGCCCACAGCCATGGCGTTACACTGCTGCAGCCGTGCTAGGGAGTCAGATTTTTATTATGGGGGGTGATACTGAATTCACAGCCGCCTCTGCATATCGTTTTGATTGTGAGACCAACCTATGGACGAGAATAGGAGACATGACTGCAAAACGGATGTCCTGCCACGCATTGGCTTCAGGGAATAAAGTGTACGTGGTAGGAGGTTACTTTGGGACACAACGGTGTAAAACTTTAGACTGTTATGATCCAACTTCAGACTCCTGGAATAGCATCACCTCAGTGCCTTATTCTCTCATACCTACTGCTTTTGTTAGTACTTGGAAGCATTTGCCGGCATGAGAAGATCTGCAGAATAAAGAGGCACATTGATGCACTCTGGTTTGTTACTCCTGTGTCAGCTCTCATGGTGCAAAAGCACACAGAGATTTGGTTGCGGAAAATAAAAAGCTGGAAATTAAGATAAATTGCAAATTGCATACTACGTTTCCATAAGGTCAATATCTGTGGATAATACAAAGCACTGTGGGTGGGAGGCTGGACTGTTATTTGTTTATTTCACTTTCCAGCCCCGTCCGTATTCAGCCCTGATTCTGTTATTCGCCCATTCAACCTGATAACAGTAAATATTTAAAGGATAGCATGGGAAGTAACTTAAATAATACCACAACTGAGCAACTGGAGACCTGGGGGTCAGGCGTGACTCTTCAGTAGGTTTCTATAGCCTTTTTCATTAGTCTGACTTCCAAACATGTGGCATGGTGCATTATTAATCCACTATATGGAAGAATACAGCACTGGTTTACATCTTACATAACTACTGTGTTATTATGGGTCTTTTTGTAATGCTCCAACTTGTAGAATGACCTGTTATTTGGAAAACCCCAGGTGACAAGCTTTCCAGATAATAGGTCTGAGAAAAAGACCAATTTTGGAGCACTATACCCCCTTTTCAACATAAGTGCAATGAATAGGGAGGGGCTTGTGCTGAAAATCTTTTTGGACTATTGCTGCCTATCACAAAAAAAAAAGTTTGAAGCTAGTCTATGTTTGGTCCTTACAAGATAATAAGATGCCTATCACAAAAAAGTCTGAAGCTACTTCATGTTTGGTCCTTACAAGATAAGATGCCTATCACAAAAAAAGTCTGAAGCTACTCCATGTTTGTTCCTTACAAGATAATACAAGATAATAAGATGCCTATCACAAAAAAAGTCTGAAGCTACTCCATGTTTGTTCCTTACAAGGTAATACAAGATAATAAGATGTCTATCACAAAAAAAGTCTGAAGCTACTCCTTGTTTGTTCCTTGCAAGATAATACAAGATAATAAGATGCCTATCAAAAAAAAGGCTGAAGCTACTCCATGTTTGGTCCTTACAAGCTAATAAGTTGCCTATCACAAAAAAAAGTCTGAAGCTACTCCATATTTGTTCCTTACAAGATAATAAGATGCCAAAAAAATGGGTGAAGCTACTCCATGTTTGTTCCTTACAAGATAATAAGATGCCTATCAAAAAAAAAAAGTCTGAAGCTACTCCATATTTGTTCCTTACAAGATAATACAAGATAATAAGATGCCTATCAAAAAAAAAAAAGGCTGAAGCTACTCCATGTTTGGTCCTTACAAGCTAATAAGTTGCCTATCACAAAAAAAGTCTGAAGCTACTACATGTTTGTTCCTTACAAGATAATACAAGATAAGAGGCCTATCAAAAAAAAAAAATGGTGGAAGCTACTCCATGTTTGGTCCTTTCAAGATAATACAAGATATGATACCTATCACAAAAAAATACTTGAAGCTACTCCATGTTTGTTCCTTACAAGATAATAAGATTCCCAGTATACAACCCCCTCCCTTCACCCACTGTTTGGCTTACAGATAAGTAGGAAGCCATTGTACAGGGGGATTAATCATGGAGTATCTTCAATTTCTCTGTTTAGGGTAAAAAATAACAAAACCTATAGATTTTTTAATGATTAAAACAACAGGCAAAAAGAATGTTCAGCATAAGCCGTTTTCATTGCATGCATATGGAACTGACCCTTTTAATAGTAGTATTAATTCCCTTCCTTTCTTCTACAATTATATTAAAATCAGGCCTATATTAAGTGTATTGATACAGAATTTTTTTTCTTTCTTGATGTTTGATTGCATGGAATTAAATAACCCTAAACCCATAAATCATGGTCTCTCAGCGCAGTTTGAGTCACATTGCTCAGAGGTTCTACCAGGAGGGAAAAGCAAACGTATAATCTAAATGAAACCGATATTACCATTAACCAGTTTAATTGCATCTTGAATGAGCCGCACATATGATGTGTAGGCAATGTGAGATCATTACACATATGAAGTGTAGGAATGCCGAGAAAGCATCTTCCCCACCTCCTCTAATCATTGGCAGGGAATATAATTGTGGGTTTTTGTTTCACGCTGGGCAAAACCTGTCGTCCTCAGCAACATTCAGCCATTTCCACCAGTGGAGCATTAGTGTTGTGCTCATACATTTATACACAGACACACAACAATATCTAAATGAAACTTGCTGTTCATGGATTGTGTATGTTTGCACACATAACAACACACACAAGCTTCTTGTCAGAAATGCAGCTGATTAGCTCTGTTCCTCTGAGGACAGGTATGGGACCTATTAACCAGAATGCTCAGGACCTGGGGGGTTTCCAGATAAGGGGTCTTTCTGTAATTTCAATCTCCATATTTTAAAGGACCAGTAACATCAAAAATGTTTTTTTTTAAAAATGTGTTAGTATACATCAAAAAATAAACACCAACACAAACTTTTAAATTGCAAAGCCTTTATTAAAAAATAACTTCTTGAAACTCCACATCTGTTCAGAAAAGGCGACAGGGCGACCATCCTTCCTGCAGCAGTTGATTTCTTCTCCCTGCCTATCTCTCCTGGCATCCCTATGTCTGGGGCGCTCTGCCAGCAAGAATGGCAGCCAGCTTCTTCTTCTCCTGCACACTTTCCCCACAGCCGCCAATAAGTATCTTTCAAACTTCCGACGCGTCGGCTGCATGAGGTTAGAGCGCGCACAGTTTGTAACCCTATAGCTCATGGCCCCATCCCTCCCAGGCAGCTTTTCTGGCCCGTGCTCATTCTTAAGCCCTCTCTCCCTCTGTTTCTGGAGCAGCAACAATGGTGGCCGAGCAGCAACAGTTCTACTTGCTCTTGGGTAACCTGCTCAGCCCTGAAAACGGCGCCAGAAAACAAGCAGAGGTAAGAGTTGGACTGCGCAAGGGGGCGGCTTGGAAGCTGTACGTGTCTAATTCTGTGAGGTTGGATTGGGTCAGCTGCTAAACGCGGCCTACATGTGAACACAGACCGGCACCTCCCTACGTGGAACCCGGCATATGAGCCCAGTGCTATGGGTCCGAGCTACTGCCCGAGCTACTCTGCCTTTTCTATAACTTTTTGCTGCAATGGGACTTGGGAACATACCATTATTAGCGGTGTCATAGCAGCTTTGTGGTGTGTCAGTCTGACAATACATGCGCCAGATATAGGGCAGCCAGGAGAGAGAGCCAGGGAGAAGAAATCAGCTGCTGCAGGATGGGTGGTCGACCTGTCGCCTTTTCTGAAGAGGAGCGGAAGTGGAGTTTCAGTAAGTTATTTTTTAATAAAGACTTTGCAATTTAAAAGTTTCATTTGTGTTGGTGTTTATTTTTCGATGTATACTAAAAAAAAATTTAAAACTTTTTTTGATGTTACTGGTCCTTTAAGTCTATTAAAAAGCACTGACATTAAACCCAAATTAAGATAAAGGTGCAAAAAGCCAATTTTTGGCACTACCGCAATATTATAAATTCAAAATATAGCCGTAGTAAAATCACAATGGGTATAATAAAGAAATGAAAAAATACAGTTCACCCCAGTCTGTGGGTTCATGTATATAGTACAACAGCAAAAGATTGAGGTTTTTTTTCATAAGCAATGAACCAAAAAAAAAAAAATGGTTAATAGTTCTAATCCATTTATTAAGACAATACAGGTGAAGGCCTAACGCGTTTGTGCCTACTGGGGCACTTACTCATAGACTACTGGACACCCCCATTTACACTTCTTATATAGGGGCTGTGACCAATCACAAGAGTGTATATCTCAACCAATCACAATTGTGAAAACAAATTACCATTACATGCAAAATTGACCGTACTGAATTGTGACTTATACCCACACGGAGCAAACTGAAGAAAAAAATACAAAAATAAATACTGAAAAAAATGTTACATAATCCAAACAATGAATAAAAAATAAAACATTATGAAAAGAAATAAGGAATAAATAAAGGAATAGCAATCGTAATATTTTGAAAAGATCTTTCTCGCTTGGGGAAGATAATTAATTAGTAGGATTGTTTTGCCTCCAATAAGGATTAATTATATCTTAGTTGGGATCAAGTACAAGCTACTGTTTTATTATTACAGAGAACTCATTTTTAAAAATTTGGATTATTTAATTATAATGGAGTCTATTGGAGACGGCCGTTCCGAAATTTGGAACTTTCTATGTAACTGGTTTCTGGATAACGGATCCCATACCCGTACAGTTTTATTATTACAGAGAAAAAGGAATCCTAGAATGGGGAGCTATCGGGCTTCCGGATAACGGATCCCATACTTGTAGTGTATACGGTATGTAATTACATTGTACCGTCTATTTTAGAGAGTAGGGGCAACAGTTTAAAAGTCCTTTAGAATAAATGTGTTGTCCAGTAATAGTTACCTGTACAGGCCGCCAGGAAAGGAAAGTATAATAGGAAACAACATAATGCTTTCACTACAACCCTAAATCTTGTGATTTACATTCACACATAAGGCTGAAATAAGTGAGAAAGTAGAACGGGACCATAGATCTCTCTGCAGATACTGGAATAAATCACAAATAGTCAACAGAATCCTGCGTCTCATGAATCATGAAGCTTATCCTGTGGGTTAAATCCAGGCTCAGCACTGACACTTGGAAAGAAGCAATAGCAGAAGTCATTAGAGAAATGATCACACAAGGCTTCCATGCAGGGAGTCTCAGGAATGAAGGCACGCTTAACAAATCACAATTAAATTCACATGTGCGTCTGCTGGTTTTTGTTGATACAGAAGAGGGTTGTATAGAAACACATTTCTATGTCTAACAAAGTCCTATGTTTACATTTAATTACAAAGAAAAACATGGTGTCCTTCCTTGGAAGAAAGTCCACCATTGCCAGGAGCACCGACACCACTGCAGACAAACCCCCTTCTCATAGAGCCCGGGAAGCAAAGAAACACAATCATGTCAAGCAGAAGTTGTACAAGTGAGAATGGGAAGTGGTGGAGTAGGAAAGGGTATTGTCACCAATTGGAGTCCCCCCAGAGGACACAGCCGAGGTCAAGACCAAGTGTGCAATAAGCTCTATCTTTGGATCAATGTCTACCAGGTTTCACTAATAACACAGAGAAGCAAATCTTTCCCCGATATCCCCACATTGAGGTGTGCAGCATTGGGCTGATCTGTTCTGGGCCCAACGATCAGATCATATGGGTGGTCGGATCGTGGGACCACATCAACAAACAGATGCAGTCCGCGATCTGGTGGGATTTTTACCCCAACCCAATCGACATCTGCCCGACTCTCTGCCAAATATTGATCGGGGAAGCCTGTTGGAAGGCCCCATAAACAGGCCAATAAGCTGCCGACCTGTTGGCAGCTTTTATCGGCCCCTGTATGGTCACCTTAAGGGTAAGGGCACACGGGCAGATTCAGAGAAATTAAAGGACCAGTAACATCAAAATTTTTAAAAAAAAATTCGTTAATACACAACGAAAAAAAACACCTACACAAATTATACTTTAAAAAAGCAAAGTCTTTATTAAGAAATAACTTACAGAAACTGTTCCCGTCTTCTATAGAAAAGGCGAAAGAGCGACCATCCATTTAGTGCTTGATTTCTCCTCCCTGGCTCTCTGCTACTGGATCCTTTAGCTGCCACATATTTCTGTAGTGCAGCGTCGCTTCCAGCATGAACTTGAGGTCTGCGCTGCCGGTTGTTCCTATGGGCCATGTTTTCTCTCTCACTGCTGTAATGGCTCAGGCCCTACAAGATCCCCCTCCGCCCAGGGAGGTGAGTCCGGCTGGTGAGGAGCTCGGGGTCAGTTCCCTGTAGGGGAGAAGGAAGACTTGGAAAGGGGGCGCCAATGTATTTAGGGGGGACCAGGGGTATTTGAGGGTTCTCTTACACAGTTTGCTGGGACAACCGGTAGCGCGTCCTAGAGCCCTTGCAGCTGCGCGCACCCGCTGCAACTCTGTTTCTCTCTGGCGCTTGGCAGCTACCGACCAAACTACAAGTCCCACCATGCATCTGTCCCTTCTGCTGGGCAGCTTCTCCGAAAGCGCTACCGGCAGTAGTCAGCTGGATGCCGAGTTCCGCAGCTCAGCAGGGCCTGAGCCGTTACAGCAGTGAGAGCGAGAACATGGCCCCATAGGAACACCGGCAACGCAGATCTGCCTCAAGTTCAAGCTGGAAGCGCCGCTGCACTACAGAAAGCACAGAATGTGGCAGCTAAAGGATCCAGCAGCAGAGAGCCAGGGAAGAGAAATCAAGCACCGCTCAATGGACGGTTGCCCTTTCGCCTTTTCTGTAGAAGACAACAACTTCTGTAAGTTATTTCTTAATAAAGACTTTGCTTTTTTAAAGTATAATTTGTGTAGGTGTTTTTTTTTTCGTTGTGTACTAATGAATTTTTTTTTAATTTTTTTTGATGTTACTGGTCCTTTAAGTCGCCCCGGTGACAAATCTCTTCTTCGGGGCGACAATCTCACCGAACAGCCTTCCCGCCGGCTAGAATGAAAAATAGTCAGTGGGATGGCACTTGCGGAGCTTAGTTTTCCGAAGTCGCCTGAAGTTTCCTCGTGAGATGATGCTTCTGAATCACTGAGCTGCCATACTGAGATACTAGAGACAGGAACATTAAACTTAAAACTTAAATTTTGGGGAAACTGTAAAAAATAAATAATGGAAAGCAATTGAAAAAAGTCTTTATTTATGGTGAACATCTTAACGGAAAAAAAGTGTTTGGAAGGTGAGGACTCCCTTTAATGAAACTCAGGGATTCTTCTCAGCAGGGACAAAGATAACAAATGTATCAAATAAATGTATCAATTTAGAACAGTTACAGAGTCGGCGACCCCCCCCCCCAGAGCTGCTTTAGAAGGTGAAAAATGAAACTTTACACTTCAATATCAGAAAAACGGTCACAAATAGAAAATAGAAAGTCATTGGAAAAAGTCTATATTTCTGGTGATCTATCTGAAACCAATTGAACTGAAAAGAGTGTTTTGAAGATGAACAACTTACCTGCTTTGTTAACTTACCTGCTCATAACCCCCTCCTGTGCATAGTGCTATTAGTTTGCTCATCGTATAAAGCAGGTAAGTGCAATTTGCTGCAAGTACAAACAAGACATTGAGGCTGGGGCCGGTGCCATGACACAAATAATGGCTCGGGCTTCTGATAAAGAATGGAATTTATTTGGTGAAAACGGACTTTACAAGATAACTGGAGAAACAGATAAATTAACGCAGGTATAATATGTAAACTTGCATAATATCAAATCATTACTTACAGTTACAACTGGTTTCCTTTTTACATAATTACACATTAACATAAAATAATTATGTGGTTTTTTTTTTACCATTTCTTTACAGCATTTAGGAAAAAAAAACAAAAAAACTTACATTAGTACAAAGTATTGGATTGAAAAAAACGCTGAGCGTCGGCCTGACATTCAGCAGATGTTGCTACTGGCACCTGTGATGCTTCTGACGTGTGTCCCTTGTTACTACACACCATTCATTATACACACATATATATATATATATATATATATATATATATATATATATATATATATATATATATATATATAAACATAGAGCAGAGGTATTCAATGTGCTATAAACCTCCTGAGCATTAGGTTAATCTAGTGCAGTACTGTTTAATAAGAGATAAGGGTCAAGGTTAGACAAGGGGATCCAGGGAAACACAGGAATACCGGGGCCTCCATCCGGAATATCCAATATAAAGGCCAGACCCTTAAGATACCAATTAACCTTTCAAGACAGGATTTACTGGTGGAAAACCGGGAAAAAGCCTCTAGACCGGCCCTAAGTGTAGTATCTAGGGATGCACCGAATAATCCAGGATTGGGTTCGGGATTGGGCCTTTTTCAGCAGGTTTCGGATTCAGCCGAATCCTTCTGCCCGGTTGAACCGAATCAGAGTCCTAATTTGTATATGCAAATTAGGGGTGGGGAGGGAAATCGTGACTTTTTGTCTCAAAACAAGAAAGTAACATTTTTCCCCCTTCCCACCCCTAATTTGCATATGCAAATTAGGATTCGGTTCGATATTCAGCTGAATCTTTGATGAAGGATTCAGGGGTTCGGCTGAATCCAAACTAGTGGATTCGGAGCATCCCTAGAAGAGTCCAAAGCCAAATTCTAGAGCCACTCCTTGACCCTCCCCACTTACATTAAACCACAAATCACCATACATGTACCCGCTTCCCAAAAAGCCTGGTGCTTCGCGGCTGAGAGGTACATGATCATTAAAGAAAGTAATAATATTATATATTTTAGGGATATTTGTGCCCCATTGAGGCAGAGGCCCAGGTGCAAATAGCCATTTGCCCCATATCAAAACCGGCTCCCAATCACATACAAGAGAAAGGCGACTTCTTTTAATATTTTTATAGCACAGACAGGATGAAAGAGGTTGAGTTTACTGGATTCCTATCCATTTGGTATAGAATAGTATATCGCTAAGAATTCCAATGCTCCAGATGTAACGAACCATTTTACTGTCAGTAATGAAAGGAGAGAAGAGAGTCAGATAAGTGTTAATATAAAGCAGGACTGGCTCTTGTACAAAGTGCATTGCTCTATTTGTCCCTATGATGAGGAATTCAGACACAGGATTGTACAGGCGATTTACAAGATACCAGATCCTGTTTGCCCTCCTATGTCTCGGCACAATATAAGGAGGTTTATTTAGCTACTGCTACAACTACCACTTCCCCAGCCAGTCTCCACGTGGCAGTTTGAGATGTGTTGCCAGGGATGAGCTGTCATTGGATAGTTCAAGAGCCAATGTCTGTTTCTCCCCCCTCTTTTTTTTTTTTTAAAAAAAAATAACACAATGTAATGGACCCATTTCAACATGTCTGTCTTACAAAAATTACCTATTTACATATAGAACATATCAATTAGAAAAGCAGAAACGAGAAGCTGGTTTGGATTGGCCCTGTACCACCTGACCAGCAGACGACAGAGCCCAAATGTGAGTGATCAAGGAATGTCACATGATCTCATGGTTCAGTGAAGTTGGTTTCATCCCAAACCGTAATAAACTCTAACTAGAACATATAACCCACCCCCCATAACTGCCCCTTTCTATTTGCATTGCATTTTCAGTGGCAGCCAGATAACTGCCAGTTGGAACACAGGATATATTGCCAATAAGACCACTTAACACAAATCTAAGTGCTCGTTCCCTCTTATTTTGGTTTTGGTCACAAGAAGCATTAAGCTCAAATAATTCATTTAAAGCTTTAAGAGAGGTCATTTCTCAATTAACCAATCACCGCGTTACCCATATTTCTCCATAACCCTGATATCATCATTACAATGTCATTGCTTTGATCCCTTTCCCAGCCTCCTCGCTGTACTGCTTTAGTGGAATGGGATAACAATGTCCAATGGTACCAGGGCTATGGAGTAGCCAGGTGCAAATTTACTCCAGCGCTAAAACCCAGAGCTACAAACGACATTATTCCAACAGCATACTGAGTGTTCATTGGTTGCTGTTGGTTTGTACTAACTGTTGATGGAGTGATATAGGATACTGCCCTGGGAATCAGTTTGCTCCATGTGCCTTTACTTTCATTGTCAGTGGTTTCGGTGATAGGGGTTTAAGCTCTTAAGCCTTGACCATTATTAGGAGTTCTGTTATCCACATTCTAATGAACCCCATTACTGGCTAATTGCTGAAAAGCAAGTTTATAGTGGCTAAACCCCTTGAGGCAAAAATATAAAGCACAAGACTTAAACCTTGGAGTGACAAAGCAGCACATAGGCTCCAGTTTGCAAAACTCCTCGACAGTTTTTTCTGCACTTCCGGGAATATATAATTATATAATATCTCCTGCACTGCTGGCAATGCCCTGCTATGGGTTTTTCATTTCCATGGGCGCATGAAGACAATTACCAGCTCCAGAAACCTAATGATTGTCCTCCTGCCCTACTTTGGGACACTTACTAAAAAGGCCATTGGTAAAGTGCTTAGAGGAAGAGATTATCTAAGAAAGTAAAGGCAATAATGTCTACATGTCCCACATTGTGGTTGTTATTTCATTCTTCTAGTGGTGGCAGACAAGGACATTAATCACCCAGAAACAAATCTTCTCTACTGCAGGCGACTAATCTCCCCAATTGCTTTTCCACCAGCAATAATACGAATCGCTTCAGATTTCCGAAGTTGCCTCACAAGGGCCCATCCTTTGTACTCAGTCTGCACACTCCTAATACTGGTATCACGTATCAATCTAAACTGCATCAGCCATGATAAAGACTGCACACAGCAAGGGATGAGTGATACCAAAGTGATTGTCATGCACTGGCTAATACTGGAAAGATTCTATATTTCTCCTAGAGTCACACTAATTCCATCTGTGGATTGTTCCAATACCGTATGGTCCGATGCAGACACAGCAGTCCTTTAGCCCCAGGCATATTTAGCAGCATACATACACAACCCGGAGCATGTTAGACGCATAGTAGCTGGCTATTCCTATACATCACTGAGTGGTATTAGTGGAAGTGGTATTGCTTAACTCAAGGGATCTCTGAGGAATAATCGAATTCTAATCAACATGTTACCTTAGGTGAATATATTAGGACAGAAACTCATCTGTAACTGGATTATGTCCAAGCGTTGATCTACATAAAGAGGTGGAATAGGTGCGAATGTGTTAACTTGCTAAATCTCAAAAATGAAATTGACTTGAATCTACCACTGAACCTCCCTTTTACTCTAAATTATGGAGGGATATACTACAGATCAGATCAAAAAAAAAAAAATCCCTTGCCAATCAATGAGCTGAAAATGCAACTTGAAATATCACTGAACAAAGCAACCACTTGCAATAACCGTGTGCTGGGCAGCCATTGTGTCTGCAATATATTGAGTTTCTTCACGTCAGAGATCCCGTTTCTCCTTGCCCAGCTGCTTCTCTCAGAATGTACAATGTGCAGTAATCCCTGTGCTGTACAAAGCAGGCTCCCCGTACCAAATGATCGGGCAAACCCTGAAGAATCCAGCACCCAGCTACCAGAGCAAATAATATTAAATAAAGCACTCTCTCCTTGTGAGCCGTGCCGCAGCGCCGGGGACACATTCCGCTTCGCAGAGATGCTCAAACTGAGCCGGGAAACAATTCAAGATAATCAGCAGAAGATTTCTTCTTCCGGAACTACTCCTTCAATGCAGTGTGAATCTGAAAATAAAAGAGGACGTTTCAGTTGCATTTCGGAGACTAGCATGGAAGGGTTGCACTAGTGAAAGCGGCAATAATTTGAGTGTAGTATTTGTAACTAATAAGGCATTGAACCAAATGGACTGAAATGCAAATACTGTAGCTGCGCCGATGCTCTTTCAACACTGCAACATGCAGAGCCAGGCCGGTGCCCTAGGCAACCCGTGCCACTGGTGGTCTCGAGGGCCCAGTGCCCCCCAGCGTTGCTCCCTATACACGAGCCTCTTCTGCCTGCCCCCTAGTTCCGGCCCTGCATCCATAGGGGCAAAATCACAAAAGGGCACATTTTTTTTTTTTACCAGCGAACGTTCAGCCACACTTTGCCAGGCACAAATTCCATACCACTACGCTAGTTCCCAAAAATTTCAAAGTTGCATCTCGGCAGCTGAACACTGGCGACTTTTCGTTCGAATTACATCGGCAGTGTGAGCATTTCATAGTGAACTTTCACTAGCGTTCATTTCTGCCTAGTGAAACTTCGTTACTACACTTACGCTTAGGTCAATTTGAATAGGGCGAGTACTTATACAGATAGGTCCATAAATATTTGGACAGACAACTTTATCTAATTTTGGTTCTGTACATTACCCACAATGAATTTTGTATTTAATTCAATGGGTTGAACAAAAAGATTGCATAAAAACGTGAGGAACTAAAGCCTTTTTTTTAACACAATCACTTCATTTCAGGGGCTCAAAAGTAATTGGACAAATTAAAAAACTGAAAATAAAATGTTCATTTCTAATACTTGTTTGAAAGCCTTGTCTTGAACTCACTTGATAGTAAAAATGTTCAAAGAAGCAAAATAAAGACAAAAGAGATCCTCGAATGCCCTAGACATGAGCCCCTCAAATGCCCACAGTTCGGACTTATGAAGGCAATCCCGCTTTAAAATAAGAAAAGTCGCCAGTTTTTACAACTTTTATGACTTTCCGGCATACAGGATATGATGTCACTGATTGAGGAGGCTGTAGCTTCATCTTATCAGTTCACCAGGTCTAAGGTGGCGAAGAGGTAACGTTCTGTAAAATTCGTACTTTAGTGAATTTGCAGAGTAACGATCGCCCCCCTGAGCAAAAAGTCGCCTGTCGATAGGGTGCAAACGTACACTAGTGACGGTCACCATCGCTAGTGAATTGTCATCTACACCAGTAAGTAAATTGGTGATGTCCCTGCTGATGTGATTTTTGGTGAATTGTCGCTAGCGACGGCCACTTCGCCCTTTAGTAAATCTGCCCCAGAGTCTTTTGTAGAAGTAAAATCATTGAATGTAACTGAACGACGTGCACCAACACCCACCTGTATTAGAAGAATGACCACCTTTTCCTTTCTTCTTTTTCTCCTTCTTCTCCTTTGTTTTGGATAAACTGAAGAGGCGGGAAGGTGTGGGCCCCTCTGGGGACTTGTTAGTCTGGTTTGTGCCAAGCAAATGGAAGTGGCCTTTTCCTTTCTGCTTGCTGTCTGTCCGTATCAAGCTGTCCTTTTTGGGTGAGACAGACAGTTGAGATTCTAAGTGCTCTTGTTTCGATGAGCCAGAGTTGTACCATTTCTCTCCCCCAGGAGGAAGCGACGCCATCTTGCCTAACCGCTCGTGCTGACTGGACACCTGGTACATTGATAAACAAACACATTATGAAGCCTTTTCTTGCAGAGTAAAACACAGATGAAGGTACTGGTCTTCTATAAAAGTCCTAAATGATGTGTTTGTGCCGCAGGGTCTAACTGCCTGTGCTACACACTGAGCTTAGTAACAAATCATTCCAGAGGCAGGTTCAGTAACTTGCCCACAACTCATTTCAGAATTTCACCACTAAGCCACTCCCTCTGGGTCCATCTGGGTTTGTGGCAGCTTCAATCTACAGCTTAGTATTTATCAGTATCTGCCAGTTAATATATGAAATGAACATGATTCTGTATCTTCATTTTCTTCCTTAAAGGGATACTGTCATGGGAAAACATGTTTTTTTTTTTTCAAAACACGTCAGTAAATCGTGCTATACTAGCAGAATTCTGCACTGAAATTGCTTTTTCAAAAGAGCAGATTTATTAATATTTAATTTTGAAATCGCACATGGGGCTAGATATATTGTCAGTTTCCCAGCTGTCCCCAGTCATGTGACTTGTGCTCTGATAAACTCCAGTCACTCTTTACTGCTGTACTACAAGTTGGAGTGATATCACCCCCCTCCCTCCCCCCCCCCCCCAGCAGCTTAACAAAAAAAGAATGGGAAGGTAACCAGATAGCAGCTCCCTAACACAAGATAACAGCTGCCTGGTACATCTAGGAACAGCACTCAAGAGTAAAATCCAGGTCCCACTGCGACACTCCGTTACACTGAGTAGGAGAAACAACAGTCTGCCAGAAAGCAGTTCCATCCTAAAGTGCTGGCTGTTTCTGAAAGCACATGACCAGGCAAAATGACCTGAGATGGCTGCCTACACACCAATATTACAACAAAAAAATACACTTGCTGGTTCAGTAATGAAATGTTATATCGTAGAGTGAATTATCTGCAGTATAAACAGTGTCATTTAGAAATAAAAACAACATCATAAAAAGAATCCCTTTAAATATTCTGGGAGCTGGAGCGGTGGAAGGCTGATCTGAGATGGAAATAATGATATTTGCCACCTTACATATACTGTATCTTTGAGAGAATGATTTATACACCAGTGTTTTCTTCATTTGAAACATTGTTATGAACTAAGGGGGCCCCTCATTCAAGCCAATTCCTAACTGCTGCTTATCTTCAGTTGCCCTCTCTTTGCATTCAGTCAGGTTGGTTTGAGCTACAGTATATTTTTAGGTGGGAGATTTAGTTCCACGTTCTATTTGGTATCCTTTTTCTATGAAGATCACCTTTATTCATACACTTTCTCACACTTATCCCACACATCTCACTTTCAAAGAGGACACAACAGTATTGGCCCATATACAACCAACCATCTATAACACATCACAATGTATATTTAAGAATCTCTGTGTGAAGATGTTTGCTATAAATTCCTGAGTTGCATGTGATGATACTTTCAAAATAGTTGTGTTTAATGAGGTTTATGCTACTTATTCTTTGGGTTACCTTTTCCATGTCTTTCTTAAGATGATCACGTTCCTTGTCCAACTGTTTCTGGGCTGCTCTCAACCTCTCCAGGTCGAGCTGATATTCATCCTTTCTGGCCTGCAGCTCACTCTTCTCTTTCTCCATGTCCTGCATGCCTTTGCTCAGCATCTCTTCCCTCTGTGCCAGCCCAGCTTCTTTCTCCGCCAACTCCTTCTCCTTCACATCCCATTCTCGTTCCCGCTTGCGTTTCTCTTCCAGATGCTGAGTCTGCTGCTTCTTCAGGTTTGCCAAGTCCTGCCTCTGTTTCTCCATACTCCTCTGCTTCTCCTGCTCAATCAGGGAATTGGGTCTTGATGAGGTTCTTGTGAGGGCTCGCTCACTCAGGAGAAGCTTCTGGTCCTCTATGTAGGTATCCTGTTGTAACACCACTGCCTAATAAAGGATAAACATGGTTATTGGAATAATTGAAAACCGTCCTTACATTGGATAAGTACAAAAACACTACCCAACATTTTCCAAAATTTCTCATTGAGGACAAGATTAACAGTTTTATTAGCTTAAAAAGGGTAAGGTGCCCAGCCCCAAATTTGTGTGTAATAGGACTAGTTAGAGAGACAGACAAATAGTTATTCATTTAAGTGTCACAAATGCCAAAATCATTGCACAGTGGCAAGGAAATGCTAAAATAGATACACATTGATACAAATAACTAATGACAACCAATCAGCAATGATTATTGATCAGTCTAGTGCAAAGACTGTAATGAAAGCAAAGGCATTATTGGTTGCTATGAGCGATAGGGCTGGCAGAATGGCTGGAGTTATGCCGAAAGGGACACAAGTAATAGAATTCAGGGAAACAGGGTACAATTTTGGCCTCTAAATAGCAACAAGAAAGCTAAATTTGGGGTTGGCTGCCTGGGGGAGAATAATTAGGGAGACAGATGAGTGTAAGGCTGAGGGCACACAGAACGTTAGTGGGGGGTTGGTCCTAAAAAGCAAAAGCAGGGAGTATCGGCCAATCGGAAGCTGTACTTGTAAGTGTAATTTTACTGCGTTGTGCAAGGGAGTGGATCCACCTGCAAAAAAACACAGACTAAGAGCAGTGAAGCAATGCTCCATGTGCGCTAGACTAAAGAGCTGCTTGGTTTGGTGGGATAGTTGGTGCTACACATTATATACAGGAATAGAGATGATCACATATCAAGTACAACAAAGAACCATTCTCATATCACTCCCCCTCGTCATGAAACAAGCAGTATAAATAATGGCCACTAGATGGCAGCAAATAATTTAATTGTTAAAGGAAAACTATACCCCCCAAACACTATAGGTCTCTATTAAAAGATACTGAGTAAAACAGCTCATGTGTAAAACCCTGCTTCATGTAAATGAACCATTATCATAATAATATACTTTTTTAGTAGTATGTGCCATTGGGTAATCATAAATAGAAAATTGCCATTTTAAAAAATAAGGGCCGCTCCCTGAGATCGTAAGATTCACTGTGCACACATACAAACCACATGTAAGGTCACATGAGCCAATTAACAGACAGAGTTCTGCCTTTTGCTTCCTCACTTCTTCCTGTTACAGTTAGTGTTGTAGTATTTCTGGTCAGGTGATCTCTGAGGCAGCACGGAAAGAGTCACGAAATGGTGGTTCAAGGCAAGAGATGTAAAAGGGCAATATTTATGTAAATATATATTCCAGTTTGGTAAGATTCTTTAATATGTCATTCAATTTGATATAAACTATCTGTTGCTTAAGTATTCATTTTGGGGGTATAGTTTTCCTTTAAAACTGCGTTTCTTAAAAGGGTAATAACTACATCAGTGTTTCTACTGGTGCAGTTATGCACTTTTATTGTAGGAGAAAATGTTACATTATGCAAGTGGATCCTAGGGACCCATAAGAATCCTTGCCACAGACGGAAGAGTAAATTATATAATGAGCCTGTATGGACCTACTCTGAAGAGGTTAAACAAAATATGAACTTACTGGGCTGAATTAATACTTTGCAAAATGAGCCAGGAGAAAAAGCCCTATCATATCCCGGAATTATTCTCCATGGGCTCAGCTTCAGGCTTTTCCCTTTCTGTCTGTGGCAAGAGAACTCCCTGACTGCAGACAATTTGTGGCCCCAGTGAGCAGAAGGGTTTAGGTCAGGAATTGGTTGCTTGTACCCACACTTACGTTATACATATAAACATATACAACTTGTGCTCCTACAGTTATTTATCCAGTTCAAGTGATCACAAAAAGCTAAAGGAGGCTCTTTCCTCATACATTTGGCCACTTCATTATATTTCTTTTGGGTTAGCAGAATAAACACAGATTAATTCATCAACCCTGTTTGGATTTCCCTACATACAAATGTATCCAATAAACTCATAAACTTATATACAGTGCACATAGGGTTGCCACCTTTCATGGAAAAAAACCACAGACCTTCCTATATATTTATCCTTTTTCCCTATTAATAACATTGGGATCAGCCATCATTTTTACCGACCAGGACGGTAAAATACCAGCCAGATGGCAACCCTAAGTGCACATCAGTGTTGGTGGGATGGTTATGTTATAGATGCTTGGACGTTTGTAACTGTGTAACTTATATGTTTCCCATAGTGCTTGCTGTTCTGGTCCTTGAATAGAACTGTTAGGGATATAGCTTTATATCATGCAGAAAGGGCTGGAGTAAAAGCAATATCATTAGTCTGTGTGATCCTCATACAGACACCCAGCTCGTCAATCATTAATACGCCTGCTGGGCAAACAGACAGGATACTAGAAAAGAAATACGGAATATGCGGAAGTGCAATGTTTTCATAATTTCAAAATTTTCAGGTATGTATGTGCATGCATAGGGGCAGATTCCCTAAAGGGCGAAGTGACGTCATTTCGGAACTTCGCCGATTTCCTAACGGGCGCAGGCTTTGCACTCTTACACAAGGTGAATTTTCGCTCTGCCGAACGGACGTAACTCCGCAAATTCAGTAAGATGCGAATTTTACTGAACGTTACCTCATTCGGCAGACTTGCCTTCGCCAGCTCAGACCAGGCCAAGTGCATAGGACTAACTCAATTTTTAGTGCAAAATTTTTCTAAGTCCCAAAAAATGCTGGCATCTTTTCCTTTTTTTCCCCGGTGATAGGCTGCAAAGGTCAGTAATTTTTTTTTTTTTTCGGATAACCGGGTTCCCCCCTCCATTTTCTAACATATGGAAAATAAACTATACAGTGGGCTCATGTGTAGGGCATTATAACAACTATTTTCTTTATTAAGGTTCCCTGGACTTGTGTGATGTAATGTATTTGCTGCAACATATACGTCCATGTAACTTTATCATTTCCCGCCGTATGCAAATTAGGCAACGCTAGTGCATCTTCGCTTTGATTGCAGAAGTAGCGCTAGCGAAAATTCGCCAGCGTTCGGCGCCCTGGATGCAACTTTGCTGCACTTTAGGAAATTAGCGTTCTCCTAGCGGATTTATGCCTGGCAAAGTGTTGCGATGGCTGTGAAGCCGTCGCCGGTTAGGGAATTTGCCCCATAGGATTGCTCTAATTCACATATCTACTGCCAGGTACATTGTATTCTAGTTTGGGGATCATAGATGAATAATTGGTACCTCTATTGCTGAACCAAGTCTGGTGCCAACTGAAGGAGGGGAAGTGACCAGATTTAGCCCACACCAACAAAGGTGCTACATACACACAACATACAGGGAAAGCTGCCACTCATGGGAACACATTACTATATACCAAACATCAATTTATGTGCAACAAATAGGATTTCTGATACTTCTGTAATAGTAACAAGGGTCTCAACAATCCCTGGCCGCCCATTATGGGCAGAACTGTAATATAAACAGCAACATAATAACGGCAGCAATATAAACAGCAAACACTGCTAACATACATCAAGAAACCATGTGCAAAGCAAAAATCTAAAAAAACTCACACAGGCACATTCAAACCTGCTTCACTTACTTGTAACGTGCTAAGAATGTTATAAAGTTTGGTAACAGACTGGAGCGCCTGCTGAAATAAAAAAATAAATGTATTATTAGTCCGGAAGCTTTAAAATCTGCGGAGAGTCATTAAAACTGGATATTTATTTATATATATGCTTCTTTACCTCGCTATGTCTTTTAAAAATGACATTTGCATTCACGCCCTGGGAAAAGAAAAAAATAAATAATTAGCAAATTAAAAGATTTTTCATATAAAATACATCCAGAATGTTCAGCTTATGGAGTTGTGATACAGGCCCAAAGCTGGTTTTGACTCAACAGAAACCCCAAGGTTCCCAGAGGTCCCCAATCAGTTTTATAAGGCAGGCAACAGACACAAGAAAACTACCAAGGTAAGAAAATTACCCCCTTTTTCATGCTTGTGTTGCTCCCCAACTCTTTTTACATTTGAATGTTGCTCATGGGTAAGAAAAGGTTGGGGACTCCTGGGACTGCAATTTGTCACGTGAAAATTTGTGGCAACGCAAAACGGATCAAATTCTCCCCTCACTAGTGCCAAACTGTCAGATCTTTGCCATATTGGCCATTCAGGTGCCATCATATACTCTAGACTTCAGGTGCCATCATATACTCTAGACATCTACTTGGAGAGGACCTCATCAACAACCGGGTATGACCTTTACCTAATGGAATTTTCAAACTAATTCCTAGAGATATCTGGTCTGAGTCCACCATACATGGGCCAATGACCTGGTCTAAAGCCATTATTGATGTGAAGGTCATGTATTTGTGTTCTTTCCCACTGATCACCAGCTAATAGCACTGCAACTACTACTGGTACCATTCATTTCTCATAAGCAAGCACTGCTACACACCCAGCTTTTTTCCCTTTACCTCAGGAATAACACGTTGCATATTCATTATAGAAGAACGATTTAGGGGTATGAAACATCTTACCTTTTTCAGAACGCCGTCTGATTCTGTTCTACGCAGATCCTGTGTATCTTCTCCCTCATCTTTCTCTCCACCTTAAATGCAAAGTACATTATGGGTGAATAGCTCATCTAAGATTTAGAATTTCATGCTGCTTGGCGTCATAGTGGGTAGAACAAGAGATTCCTGCATCACACAACACTAGCTCCAAATGTGAAGTTGATAATCATGACGTACACATTCCAACTATTATATTTCATGCATGTATGCTGCAGTTGCTAATAAATAATCCATTCTCTATGGGGCTTTTCATGCAAGGGTTTCATGCCTAAAAGTCTCAGAGAGCTACAGATGGAGGTGAAGTTGTGGTGATCCGTCATGAACAGAAGCATTTCTGCTATTAGCTCTTGGGGGCAAAAATCCTAAAGGTACCCCTGGTCGGTAAGCATGCTTAATATTGCAATCACCAGAGATTTAAAATCCATACATTACTATAAAAGTAACGCTCTTACAATGGAACTGCCCAGTTCCATTTAGTGTTTTCAAGCTCATTAGTGAGTTTGGATACCAGTGGTATGCTGGCTTGGCTGAACAACATATCTGTATCTCAGCACCTGATTCATTCAATGAAAACACACCAGATAGGCTTGTGTTTTCTTTCAAAGGAATTTTAAGTGCAGCATGTCTCGTGTTATTGAAGCGTGTCAATCTGTGGGTGCATTTAGATATGCATAATATTTCATATGTAATAAAAACTCCAAACTGTTCAACAGACAAGGTTCCTTAGAAATTTGTTGAAGGCAGTGTGCCACAGAATGTGTGCCACGCTTGGAGAGTCATCGTGAAAAATAACTATTATGCACCACAGATGAATTGAAACACTGAACACTGTCATTTATTTAAACCAACTGTGGTAATACAGTGCCAATACCCTATAGTCTAAAGGTGGCTATACACTAGAAGATCCGTTTGTTTGGCAAGGTCACCAAGCAAGTGAATCTTTCTCCCGATATGCCAAACCAGTGGCAGGGTAATATCAGGATAATCCAATCGTTTGGCCTAGGGCTAAATATCAAGTTACGAAGATGGGAATGGGTGCAGATGGGACGAGGGGTGCGGTCCCTGATGACGGGAAAAATCTAACTGGCCTGATTGATATTTGCCCGATTTTGGCCCAGATATTGGTCGGGGAGGGGGGCCTATCAGAATGCCCCGTACATGAGCAGATAATACTTATGTTTGAGCTCAGTGTCCTACTGAAACAAGAACATCCACTCAAGCTTGTTTATAAGTAGAACTAACCAAGAGGAATAAAAGAGGTTCCTTTATACCAAGAGGCATAGACACTCTCTCTCTCTCTCTCTCTCTCTCTCTCTCTCTCTCTCTCTCTCTCTCTCTCTCTCTCAAGATTTAAGTGCTACTGTAGGTCATTTGAAACATTAGAGACTAATAAATTATTATGAATTTCTATGCTCAATATCACACAGAAAACTGTATAGAACTCACTTTTTGAAGAATTAAGCTGATGACTGTCAAAGCCTCCAAAGGTCTCCGCTCTTCGGGGGAGTGACACAGGCCCCACTCCGCATTCAGCCTCTGCGGGGCTTGGAGACTGCTGCCCTACACTGCTCCATAGGTTTCTGTTCACAAGGCCCTGGAGTGTCTCAACTAAAATACAAGAGTTATTTTTAAAAAGTATCAAAATGGTCAAAAAAAAACTTCTCATATGATAATTTATCAGTAATAATGTGTAAGGAGAATGTCAACATTTGCCTTTTTCTTTAAATTTTAACAATAATCATCCTTTAACGTTTGACTAATGAACAAAAATGTCAGAGAACACTAGCCATGTAGTGGCCCTACTGCTCTCCATAGTCTCTACCGCACTCCATAGTCACCAGCACTACCGCCCTCCATATATTATAAAATGCCTTCTCATGGAAACATTTTTAAAAAGGCATGGTCCCCTGGCACTAACTGTCAGATACATGGATTTAGATTTACAAGCATCACTTTCTAACAGAGTTTTTCTGCATGACACTTCATTACTGTATACATGTTACTGCAGCTGGAAAACACCTATTACAATAACCTTAATAAGCCCCACATCATCCATACCTTCTTTGATTGCATTTTTAATCAGCGGATCTCCCTTTGGTGCATCCTCTTTGTTTGCTCTGAAGAAACTTTTGCTAGTGACGGAGAGAGAGCTATTTTCCTGCAAGCTGCACTCTGTCAGACTTTGGAAGATCTTCTCTTTCTCTCCTAGTAACAATGCTATTTTCTGGTCCTTCTGGTGAAGTTGCTCTGTATGAAGAAAACAAGGATGAAACTTTTTGTTTTGCTAGAAAGTAGTAGGACTAAACCTGTAATAGAGGATTGGAATGGTATAAGCCATAGTTCAGAAAAAGTAAAAACAAAACAGGGATGTCATTTTTAAATCTCAAAAGCTTCATTCTTTTTAAGTCTATCAATTAGCGAAATAATTGGTACCTATATGTTGCTACAAAACTGAAGAACCTGTTTCATTACAAATATACACATAATACAGTATTCAGAATAATAGCAGTCCAACATCACTAACCTGATCAATCACTGTTTTTGGTAGAAATTATATTACTATATGGCAAATCATTTACCAGTAGATGTAGTAGAGTAATAGAAAACCAACAGACCCAACAGTCATGACATGCATGCTGCTGATTCTGTAGGAGATATAACAGCCTGCTAGAAAGTAACAAGGAACTAATGTTGTGCATGCTAGTTATAGTGCATTTCTTTATGAATATCTGAGTAAAATAGGTTGTTCCAGACATTGTTCAGAAGAACAGCGTACTTTGATTAAAATGTTGATTGGAGAGGGGAAACGTGTAAAGAAGTGCAGAAAATGATAGGCTGCTCAGCTAAAATGATCTCAAATGCTGTAAAGACATGGGAGAAAACTAAAAATTACCATTAGAATGGATAGAAGAATAGCCAAAATGGCAAAGATTCAGCCAATGATCAGCTCCAGGAAGATCAAAGAAGGTCTAAAGTTACCTGTGATACTGTTACAATTAGAAGACGCCTATGTGAAGCCAAACTATCTGCAAGAAGCCCCTGCGAAATCCCCTTTTTGAAAAAAAGACGTGCTGAAGAGCTTACAATTTGCCAAAGAACACATTAACTGGCCTAAAGAGAAATGGCACAACATTTTGTGGACTGATGAAAGCAAGATTGTTCTTTTTGGATCTAGGGGTCGTAGTTTATCAGACAACCCCAAACACTGAATTGAAGCCACAGTACAGAGTGAAGACAGTGAAGCATGGTGGCACAAGCATCATGATATGGGGATGTTTCTCATACTATGGTGTTGAGTCTATTTATTGCATACCGGGGATAATGGATCAGTTTCAATACATCAAAATACACGAAGAGGTCATATTGCCTTATGCCGAAGGGGAAATGCCCTTGAAATGGGTGTTTCAACAAGACAACGACCCCAAACACACCAGTAAACAAGCAACATCTTGGTTCCAGACCAACAAGATTGATGTTATGGAGTGGCCAATACTGGACCTTAATCCAATAGAAAACTTGTGGGGTGACATCAAAAATGCTGTTTCTGAGGCAAAACCAAGAAATGCAGAATTGTGGAATGTAACAGGTGCCAGAAGTTGGTGGACTCCATGTAACACAGATGTGCAGCAGTTCTCAACTATATATATATATACAACTAAATATTAGTTCAGTGATTCAAAGGAAAGCAAACTCTTGAAACATGTTTCAGTTTATACAGTGAATGTTTGAGTTTGTAAAGAAGAATGCAGACACTGCTATTTTTGAAACAGCCTAATATTGCCTATTCTCCACTTTCTATAAATGTATGACACACATTTGATAAATGTTTCTTCATGTTTTGATTTGGAATAGAATGTACAGCGTTCCCAATGCATTTGTGTATATGGAAATAAAAGCTATTATAAAGATTTTAAGCTTTATTCACTTTTTATACCCACTGCTATTATTCTGAACACAATTGTATAAGACTAACTAACCTGTCAGCTCCCTAGCTTTCGTATCCAGAATTCTTCGCTCTTCTTCTGATTCGCTTGGAACACCTTCATCCTCATCTTTGTTTCTGATAAAAAAGGAAAAAAAAAATCAAGAACAATGTTACTAAAACATTAAGGATTTACAATAAACAATACAATATAGGATGAAACCATGTGCTGCTACGTACAATGCATTAATAGTGTCTTGGATAATTTGAATCCAACTGTTCCGTTCTTCTTTAGAACTTGCGTGCACTTCTACCATCTCTGGGTTCTTTCCTACTATGCTGATCAAAAACAAGCCTCTCTCTTCATGTGCCACTTCCCGTACTATTAGCTTCTTTAAGGAAATAACTGTCGATTTTTGGTCCTTTGGAATTAAAAAAGGAAAAAAAAAGTAAAATGCTTTGGTTCTTATTGAAGTCCAGCTCTTCCATTAAATGCAGTGAAAGATTTTTGGTTAAGTTGTGTATATACTGTACAACAGTACAGAGTCTTGTGAATACAGTATCATTGACCTTGCAGTGAGTGCAGTATAACGGTACATTAGTCAGCACCTCACCAGTACTACATAGTTCTTCCAGTGTCTAAAGACAGAAACTGCACATTAATCTCAGTTTCAGTGTTAAATCCAAGGTAACTGCTGATAACAGTGGTTACTGATTAAATACAATATCTTAGCTGACAGATATTAGGGGAATGCTTATTATCAGGCCACAGATGTGTGGAGGGGAACGAAAATTATTGGGTCCAACATTCCTATCCACGATACACATGAATTTGCGGAGGATACCCAGTCCCTAGAGCTTCTCGCATTTTATCTATGCAGGATAGGCACCCTGGGAGATTCTATGAGCTGATCAACTAATTTGAATTCTGCGCAACCCCATAATTACCGTATATACTCGAGTATAAGCCGTCCCGAGTATAAGCCGAGGTACCTAATTTTACCTCCAAAAACTGGGAAAGCTTATTGACTCGAGTATAAGCCGAGGGTGAGAAATGCAGCAGCTTCTGGTAAGTTTCAATCTCGTTTTTGGATGACTATTCTTAGGCGCCGGCTACTATTCTAAGGCGCCGGCGAATATTCTTAGGCGTCGGCTACTATTCTAAAGCGCCGGCGAATATTCTTAGGCGCCGGCTACTATTCTAAGGCGCCAGCGACCGTTTTTGCGCTTGACCCGAGTATAAGCCGAAGTAGAGTTTTTCAGCATATTTTGGGGGCTGAAAAACTCGGCTTATACTCGAGTATATACGGTACAAGGCCAATGTAGCAGATAGGATCTCAGGTCTGGACCCTAATGCTACCCTACCATATCCCCGAATATATGCTGACAGTCCTTGTTTAGAAACCTTGCATTTTTTTTTTTTAGCTTAATGACAAATACTCACCAATGATGCAAACACATATTTCTGATCCTTTTCTTGAAGAAATACCAATATATCAGATAAAAGTACAGCCAGAACATCTGTGAAACAAAAGAGTGGATTTAGTGTCAGAACAAATAATCCCCAAAAACTTTCAAGATGGGATCCTAGATTCTCACTGGCATTAATTAATACACAGATAAACTAGTCAAAATGGGGAAAAAGATGCTGGCATTAAACTTCCATTGCCCCTTCAGCCAGATACAATAAAAGGCAGCACAAGTTCCAACTGCTAATTTTGTTTTGAGATCAGCATATAATCAAACATTAATTAATAAATGAATTGCAAATCATTTTAACCCTATATTACAAATAGTACAAAGACAACATAACATTTTGAAACTGAGAAATGTTATTGTTTTCTGAAAATATTTGTGCATTGGATTTGAACATATTTCAAAATAGCTGGGACAGGGGGCATGTTTCTCACTGTGTTGCACCAGCTCTTCTTTTATCAACACCCACCGTAAATTAGCGTATATGATTTTTCTCTTTGCATTGCAGAGTTATACCTTGCATTTGTGTCTGCAGTGAAGAACAGTGTTCAAAGACAATGGTTTTGGAAAGCATTTCTGAGCCCATGAAGTGTTTTCCACTACAAAATAGTGTGTTTTTAAGGCAGTGCCTCCTGCGGGCCAAAAAAAAAAAAAACAAAAAACAAACTACGCCCTTCCAAAATTCAGTTTCAGTCTCGTCGAAATTTCCCTGGATTCTCTAAATCCATCAATCCTGTACATGATGAAATGCTCAAATTCCGTGCAGTACAATGACAACCGTTCTTACATTGTTGCAATATTTGCCGGTACAATGTGTCTTTACTTTTGAGAGACACCCCCCTGCAGGATCTACTCTGTACACAATGTTTTCATCAGTCTTTTGTTGCCCCTTTTGAAACGTTTTGCTGGCATCAAATACAAAAGGAGCATAGATTTTTTCCAGAAAACAATAACGTTTGTCAGTGACATGTGATATGTTTCTGTGTATTATTTGAAAATTAATGTAGTGTTTTAATGAACTGCAAATCATCCCATTGTCTTTTTAGTCACATTTTACACAGTACTTTTTTGGAAACGGGGTTATAACTAATCATATTTAAATACAAGTATATGTGGCTTATCTCTAAAAGGGCACCTGCTACTATCGACCTTCTAGTTCACTGTGTGCTGCTTCTTTCTGTTTAACAGTCAAATCAAATAATCTTAGAAAAGCTTAATATTAAAGGCTCAAATGTCCTGGACTGACCGACTATTCCTCATAACAGTTTGCCTATTTCTCTCAAAAAGACTGCTGTGTACTGTATACAGAAGATGTATTTCTATCGTTGGCTGAAGTCAGCATTAGATCAGTCTTTCCATTTGTTTCAAACCACAGGTAAAATGATTGACACTAAAGTGCAATTTGGTTCTTTTCCTAAAAGCTCCTTACCAAGACGATTCTCACGTAATGTGGTCTTAGGCAGCTGGGATAAAATAACACTATATTTTTCGGCTTTCTGCTCATATCAGTGGGGCAATCTAATAAGTAGAAAAAGCCAGGTCACCAAGCCTTGTAAAGTTGGTGTTGATGGAAAAAGGAAAAACAAATGTTCCTCCAGCAGGGTGGAGACTGGAAGAACTGGTTGTTCTTGGCACTGTGGTGTTTGTGGGCGAGAATGACAAACCCTGGCTACTGCATTTAACTGAAGTCACCAAAGTTCTGAAAACATACCGTTGTCTGAAAGGCACAGTAGTCTGTACTAATTCAGAGTATAAATGTTTGCAACCATTCAATGAATGGTTCTGTTCCATCTTCTTCATCGCAAGTGGGCTATACAACCACCAGACCAAATGATTACCTGAATCAGCAGTAGTGATGGGCAAATAAATTCGCCAGACACGAATTTGTCACTGCGATAATTCGCCTGGTGAAAAATCTGCCGTATCATAAAAATTTTCTTGCGTCAAAAGTATTCGGACGCCCATTGGCTTTAATTCATTTGGACCAAATAGTCGTGGGTATAAAAATTGCTTGCGTTAAAACTGACGCCATCACTAATCAGCAGTAAGATTTTACTGGCCAATGGGAGTCAAATTATTCAAAGCATGAGAGTCAAAGAGCTAAATAAAAGTGAACCTTTCCTTTTCCTGAAATTTCAGTACAGACAAAGGCCCTTTTGAAGTGCAGAAATAAATCATTTTAATCTGCTTTACCTAGGTTGGTGTACATCGTCCACAACAATAAAAAAAAAATTCTGATTTATTATGTAATTGTCTATGAAAGGCAGGTCATGGCCCATACTTTCTAAACATTCTAAAAGTGAATTACTCATTCTCAATTTCTCACCACTTCAGGAATCTAAACACAATTTTACCTTTAGACCGGAGAGTTGTTGACTTTAAAGAAACTGGACCATCGCGAACCAATTTCCTTCGTTTCAGATCCTCCCTAGCAAACATCTGGCCACTTTTCATTCTCTGGATAGACTTGCTGTCCGTCTTACTGTAGATATCATGGAGGCGCATCTTCTTTTCATAATTACTGACTTTGCTATTTACTGCTGTGATAACGTCCTTGACTAGACTGAGCGAATGTAACACTTCCTGGTGCTCAGCATCATTTTCTAAAAAGGAAATATTCTCTGGTTTTAATGGGAGCTCACATGTTATGCATCTTGTGTTAATGTATTTGTATTGTATCTTTCCCCCATTTTCTACATCCTAAAGTATTTTATCAATTACTATTAGTCAAATTCATAGGAGGAGGCACAAGTATAGTAGACGGACATAAGAGCACTTACAGTCCAGTGGAGAGGGAAAGAACATTTGGTTTTGGCACAAATACAGAATAGCAACAAACAAATGAACAAAATAACTAGAATCTATGGATATAGGGCTATCGAAAGGTCTGCCAAACAGAGAAAATAAACAGCTTATTATTATCAATGGAGGAACAAAAACAAACGAGAAACTATGCTAGTGGTGGGAGGGTAAAATGTGGCAATTAAGAGTATAATTACCAAGGAAAACAAAGAAGAATATGAAGTCATTGCAATATCTCGTACCCACATTTTTATCTAGTGACCTATTGGAAATATTTGTACCTTCATGTGACATAGGCCCAAATAACTAAAGCTGAACTAAGTTTCAAGTAAACTGTAGAAAGAGTTTTGGGTAAACTGCATAATGAGATTGTTAGGTTTAACTGAAAAAACATGTGCTGTATCAGCAGTATAGGTGTCTTTTTGTTTGCAAAGCAGAACAGAATGATACAACTTCCAGATAACTACATATTGTAAAGAAAAGAGACAGAGAGAGAAGGAATATATAACTGTTACTATATAACCTAAAAATACAATGCATTCAATATGCAATATGTACATGCATTCAACACCTCCTACTTGTGTAGGAAAAAACATTTTACTAATGCTTTGATTAAGAAATATAAAAAAAAAACTCCTACAGCCTTAGTTGTTAAAGGGCATGTAAAGGTAAAATATTAAATCCCATTTTTACTTTCTTTAATGAAAGAAACCTATCTCCAATATACTTTAATTAAAAAATGTGTACTGTTTTTATAAGAAACCTGACTGTATGCAGTGAAATTCTCCCTTCATTGCTGTGGATAGGAATTGTCAGATGGTCCCTAACTGCTCTGCAGGGAAACTATCATACTTATGAACAGCAGGGGGAGCCCCCGCCTTACTTCCCAGCCATGCAGAACTCAAGCAGCTTTGTTTATGATCCCTAAGCAGCCCAGACCACACGGAGCATGTGCACAGTCTTAGTCTTGCAAAGATGTTTAACAAATTTTAAAAGATGGTGACCCCCTGTAGCCAACTTTGAAAACATAAATTATTTGTTTGATTAGGCTTGTGGTGCAGTAAGTTCAGGTTTATATTTAGTATACACAATACAGCATTTCTAGCCTTATTCTATTTGTAGACTTTACATGCCCTTTACATGTTAAACCTCAGTTAAATATCTTTTATAATGAACAATTCCTTATCTGTAAATCCAAGGCACAGGCAGCAAACAGGGAATGGCAGGAGTAGTAAGAGTAAAAAAAAAAAATTTCTATAGCACAGCCCATCCGTCACATTTCTAAGCGACATCTGCCTGACAAATGCTTGCATGAGAGCATTAAGGTGCTGATTAAGAGCAATTATGGATTTTGGCCCCACCTCTTGGGCTGAAAAAGAATGCAGGTCCCAAATGACCAAAATCTCTCCATGTAGATCATCTATACAAAGAGACTGTATAATGTGTCCTATAGATCATATAATATATATATATATATATATATATATATATATATATATATATATATATATATATATATATATATATATATATATAAATCACATATATATATATATATATATATATATATATATATATATATATATATATATATATATATATATATATAATATACATCATATATAAATCACAATTATGTTTGTGAAATAAAAGGGTACAAACTCACCTTTGGTATGTTCTAATATTCTTTGTAAAAGTACAGGATACTTTGTGATCCTTTGTGTAACAAGTAAAATACACTCTGGAATTCCTAGTCGCCTCACAACAGAGCTGCTCATTTTTTTCTGCATAATGAAAAGAAAATAAAACAGAAAATTGTACAAACGCAAATAAAACAAAATGTGCGAGGATTGTGTCTATTTTCATTATTATATACACTTGTCCTGTACCTTAATGAAGGCCTGAAACCTTTTGTCTTTGGAAAGCAAATCCTTGAAGTAATTCACAGCCTCATTGTGGTGCCCACAGAATTTACCATAAGTCTTTTTCATCCGCTGTCCATTTTCACCCGAAAACTGTGGGATTATCACATAATTCAATTAGAGAACCACAAGGCATTTAAGAGTTTCACTTCAAAACATGGGGATACATTGATGTGGAAAGAGCAAGAGAGACACGGTCATTTGCTTAACAAACAATCAGAGCTGTGATTTAGTTCCAGCCTGCCATTATTGGTTTATATTGTGCTTGTTACTGTATGTGAGTCACAGAAAGCAATAGTTATTTTAACTGAAATGCTGTGTGACTGTGCCAAACCCAGAACATTGTCAAGTTGTAATTCCTATGAAGGCATAGAGCTGTAATTAATGAAAGAAGTAGGATCATCAAGTTAAACAGAAGAATACACTCAGAAAAATGAAGAATGGGGGGCACAGTCATAAGCCCTAGCCCTACTTTTGGAGGAAATAATAATAATGATAATCATAAAAATAATAAAATGTATAATGATGATAATAATAATAATGAAATGTATAATAATATTATATAATGTATAATTTCTACTAATCTGACTAAATGACATTCTATTTTGCTCCTGCGCAGAGCATGGATAGGGTGTCATTGTAACTCTGAGCCGGGTAATGGATTCAGGTCTAGAGTTAAAAACACTTTAAAGAGGTTGTTCATCTTCAAAAAAACCTTTTTAAGATCAGTTGGTTTCAGATTGTTCGCTAGAAATAAAGACTTTTTCCAATTACTTTCCATTTTCTATTTGTGACTGTTTTTCTAATATTGAAGTGTAAAGTTTCTTTTTTAACCTTCTAAGGCTAAGGCCACACTAGGCGATAGCGCCGCGATTTGACTCGCGGCGACTTTTCGCGGCGACTTTTAAGCCGCAATCGCTGGGGAAAATTTTGAGCTGGCGTCTATGGGGAATGGCGAAAATTCGCCAGCGTAAAAACACACGCGGCGATCTTTTTTCTACTGTCGCTCGAAATTGCCTCGCTAGGTGATTTCGAGCGACAATAGAAAAAAGATCGCCGCGTGTGTTTTTACGCTGGCGATTTTTCGCGATTCCCCATAGACGCCAGCGCAAAAGTTTCCCCAGCGATTGCGGCTTAAAAGTCGCGGCGAAAAGTCGCCGCGAGTCAAATCGCGGCGCTATCGCCTAGTGTGGCCTTAGCCTTAAGCAGCTCTGGGAGGGGGGTCAACGACTCTTTAACTGTCCTAAATTGATACATTTAGTTGATACATTTCTTATCTTTGTCCCTGCTGAGTAGAATCCCTGAGTTTCATTAAAGGCAGCTGTTAGAATTGGTACAATAGTTGCTGATATTGCACAGATACTGCTGAGAAATGTATCAACTAAATTTAGCAAATTGTAACAGTTCAGATGCTCCTGGATCACTGAGCTGCCAGACAGACACTAGAGACAGGAACATTAAACTTAAAAAATAAAAGATGGAAAGCAACTGAAAAAAGTCTTTGTTTATGGGGAACAATCTGAAAACAACTCAACTGAAAAAAAGTGTTTGCAACTTTATGTTAACTTTTAGTATGTTATAGAATGGCCTATTCCTTGCAACTTTGCAGGTGGTTTAATAGTCTTTGATTTATATGCCTTTCTCTAGCTTTCAGCTGTGTCACTGACCCTGGCAACCGAAAGCTACAGCTCCGTGAGGTTACAATCTTATTGCTATTGGTCCATTTTATGACTTATCTTTCATATTCCTATTATTCAAACCGCGGCGTGGTTGCTAAGGCAAATACCCTAGCAGCCAGAAAGCTACTGAAATAAACTTGGAGAGCTGCAGAACAAAAATTTAAATAACTGAAACACCATTAAAAATGATAAAATGACCAACTGCCAAAAACAGCGACCAATTGAAAAATATATGGCAGAATATCAATGTCTACTAAAAGTTAATTCAAAGGGGATCTACCTCTTTAAAAATATTTAGTTCCATTGTTTTTTTTTTTCTTCCATTGTTCATAAAACCTTTGACATTCGACGTCCAGAATAAGACGGTGTTCAGCATATATTACCTATCAGAGGTATCAAGTACTGAAAAGCTACCTGGAATCGCAGGACTTACCTGATCCACAAAAAGATCCCCAATCCTTTTGATGACAAAGTTCTTCTCACTTTTTTCAATCATGGATTCCTTTTTCCTCTCTAGTATCCGTTGGAAGAACTGGCTGTGAATGTTGAGCAAGTTTTCCAGGCATGGGAACAATTTATCCAGCACTTGTTGCTCCAGTTGCAGCTCGGCCGCCATTCCTCGGCTGTATACGTCACTCATAATCTTCAGTGTCCTGACATGGTGCATTTCTGTCTGCATTAACTCTGTGCAAACAAGCAACACGGCCATAGTGAGTCCTCTAGATTTAGAACAATCATTTACTCTCATTACAGACCCTTTCACTGCAATAAAAGCTTATTTATAGTTTAGGCATTTGCGTCATGATTTAGGTCAGTAGAAGAATTACTGCAATTGCCACATTTACATAATGAAAGCAACATGATAAAAGACATGTCCCCACTATGGGGCAACACTTTCAGCCTTTCATAGAGGTCTCTACTGGGGAATGGAGGGTAACGCCAGCAACAAATGCAGCATACACAAGGAGACCGAATTCACTGAAGGACAAAGCTGGCTTTCACAGAAATCCAATGCAAGTTTGCTCCTTCATACACATGTATAATATTCATTTGCGGTCGTTTCTATCCAGTGACTAATGAAGCTAATGTAGTAGCCCTTGTTATGCATTATATATAAAACACAGCTTCTCTTAATAATTATAATTTATAGTAACTGAGGCCAGAACACATCTAGTACATATATTAAAATATTAAACCAATATTTCAGTAAAAAAAAAAAAAAAAAATGAGGGTAGGCTGTTCAGATATGGGTTTAGACGCGGGTCTTCGCAACGTGGGTCTGGGTTGTGGGTCTCTTCCCGCTGCAACTCTCTCGATGCAGCTTTTTCTCCACTTATCTACCCCTCCCATCTGACTTCTGGCCCAGCTCTCTTACATCACACGGCGCTCTTCTGTCCCTCTCACCGGCCACATTTGATGATGTCACTCTGGTTTGCAGGAACATCACTTCCGGTTTGATGGTGGTTGGCGGGTTGCGGAAAAGGCATTTACGGGTCCGGGTCGTGTCGAGGTTCAAAGTGGGGTAAATATGCGGGTCGCGGTTCAGGTTGCAGGTTTGGGTAGGGTATTAGAAATTGGTTCCGCGCAGGACTCTAGTGTATAATGTTTGAAATGATGGCAAACAAGTCAGATATCAATAGCCGAAAAGAAAAGATCAGAAAATGATATGGATTTTGTTTAATCTACTGACCAAGCATTATTATTGGGCAGTCTATTTTAATACACAGGTGTGTGATCTGCCATTTTGTCCCTACTGAAAACAAGATGAAACTGTCCATAAGGGAAACATTGGGCTATTTAATGTACAGAAGGCAAGGTTTGTCAATAATTGAGGACATTGGGATAGAAGAGGTATGCCTATGAATGAACATGCTCTAGCAGCTGTTGCAAATGATGTTATATTTCTGCAAAGTTTGCTTTGTTTGGGGGAGAGTTTTGAGGGTGAAATTTAGGATGTTTGATCTAGGTGAAACTTTTTTATTTTACATGGATGGGCACGGCAAAAAATGTCCTGACAAGTTTAACCAATTACAAAAGTTATTTGAAAATACAATGAAGCACACTGAAAATGTTGCAGCCTAAACCATTACAAAATGGAATGAATAACTCTAAAGAAAATGTTTGAACTGCTGGTAAAGTACATGTGGATGTATAAAAGACATGACTGCCCCAAGCTATTCCAGCAAACGATCCTGGTCTCCTCAATTAGTTTTTAATGGATACTGGAATTACTGCCAAACATCTCATGCTGTTTTTAACATTTTATATTTCCTGTTAAGCTAAAAACATAATATGTCACCCTTGGACTGTTATTTTCCAAACAACAGAGATAGACCTCAAGGGAGAACCCATATCTGTGTACAGGGAAAGGGGTTTCTGAAAGCCAATAAGGGGGACCATTTGAGGTGAATGCTTAAAGGGATACTGTCATCAGTTAATATTGTTGCTCCAGCAGAATTCTGCACTGAAATCAAGGCACATACCCCAAATAAAAAATGGCTGACTCAGCCCTTGAGCCCTGTTATACACAGCACAGTTATGTGTGTGCCCCTTTCTTTTGTAAAGCTGTAACAGTTACACGTGTCTGAAAAGCAGGATTATAGAAGTAAAGTTCTTACATTTGTCCTGCTAAATTGCATTTCTTTCACAACCAGATGTGACTTGTAGAAGGATATAGATTTGTTGATGTTATAAGCTCAATATCACAGATAAATCAGAGATGGGGTGATAAGGGTGGAGAGAACAATATTTCTTCATATTATTTTTTAGGACAAGTATGAACTTGACGCTGTATGGAATAAGTCTTACCATAAATGACATCTTGGCATTTAACAACCTCTTTCTTTTGCTGCCGTACATATTTACTGTCCACAGCCTGGCTCCATGACTCTGCCTCCAGCTGCCTGGAATCCATCTCAAACTCACCCATGAGCTGCCCCTCATTCATATCGGTTCCTGCAAAAAAGCCAGTGTTACTAATTTACTAAATGGCAGTCAGCAAGGTTTCAAGAGAACCCACAAACATGTAAGACTAGCATTCACACAATAAGTGAAGCGATCTTCATGAAAAGACCAATCACTCTTCTGGGCAGTGCTGCTGAGCCTAGGAAATGTACTATATTCAACATATTCCAAAGGGTTTGCATATCTTCACTTAAAGCAACTGCTAAACTACAACTCCCAACGCCAAAGGTCTGGGAACTGCAGATCAACAAAACCAGAACCTCTGGCTGGATATATTTTTAACATCACATTAAAAAGATGCTCAACATATTAAATCTTAGACATTTGACAACTATGCTTTAAATATTTTATAGAGATGAAAGCCAACTTAAAGGAACAGTGACATCAAAATAATGAAAATGTTTTAAAGTAATAAAAATATAACGCACTGGTAAAACTGCTGTGTTTGCTTCAGAAACGCCACTATTGTTTATATAAATAAGTTGCTGTGTAGCACTATTTATCAATGTGCCTTTTTCAATTTCTGCTATTGCTCCACAGCAGCTTGTTTATATAAACTATAGTAGTGTTTCTGAAGCAAACAGATCCGTTTTACCGGTGCAGGGCAACACTACATGATATGTTCATTACTTTAAAACACTCATTTTTTGGTGTTACTGTTCCTTTAATATTGTCTTTATCATATTGGAGACAGTAGGCGTCATTTATCAACGCTGGGCAAATTTGCCCATGGGCAATAACCCATGACAACCAATCAGATTGCTGCATTCATTGTTCTACTTGCAGCTGGTTTCAAAAAGCTAATCACTGATTGGTTGTTATAGGTAACTGCTCAGGGGCAAATTTGCCCAGTGTTGATAAATGAGCCCCAGTGACACATTCTACATCTGCCGTGCAGTGAAATGTGGCTACTCACAAACATTCCTATAGAGGCTTCTGCTCTTACTTACCCTCATCAATAAGGGACTCTGTAGACTCATGGACCTTGCTAATTTTGTGCAGAGAGTCTGTTGACTGTGACAAGTATTTCCAGCTCCCCAAAAGGCTTTCATCATTTCCAACTCTGCAAAAGGCCAAAATCATTTCTGAAAATGAATACTATGTACATTTGGGCAAGCCCCAAACAGGCAATATGGTATATGATGAATTATGCAAACAATTTTTAGCATTCTTACCCATACAAGCGATATATACCTTTAGTACTAAAAAAACATAATTGTAAGCTCTATTTTCCTCATGCACAAAATTAAATGTGTGTGTTCTGTAATACTGAGCTAACTGTCCCTCCTGCCACAAATAAACTTTCTATATCTATATATACACAACATATAAGAACCAATAGACTAGTAGAGTGTAGAATGGCTTGTAATGGATGTCAGAGCTTGCAATCTAATGGGATGAATTTGCTTTTAAGAATGACATAAAATAAAAGAAAATCCCTTCTCACCCAGCAATATTCTGTGTAGATATGCTCTTAGACATAGAAATGGTTTGAGACCTTCTCGGACTGATTAGAGTGGTGAAATTGTTCTCCTCGGGTGCTAAAATTGCTGATCGTGGGCGCTCCTTGGTTTGAGGGCCTGAGGAATCAGATAATCACTCATAAAATTGTTCCCATTGCCCATATTTCATCTGTTCACAGCATTTATTATATTCACTTACATTTATTAAACTAAAGAGAAAGCATCGTGTCACTCTTACCTTTAGGTCTCATCATTACCACTGGTAATGAAGATGTATCCTGAGGCTGAAGTGTCTTTTGTTGCTGGAAGAAAGATAATGCATTTTTCAAATATGTTCAAATATTCCAATACAAGAAGAGTCATATTTACCAACAAAATGGCAACTGTTACTTGAAGGGAATGTTAGAACAGTATAAACAAGCTTTAGGGCTATACTAATGGATGGCAGCTACGGAAAGTCACATGGTAAAGGTGGAGCAGCTCTGTTGTGGGTCAACACCACCACACCTTGGGGAATGTTTGAGTCACACATACACAGATCTGTTGCTTAACTGATCTCACGTGTTTTTGAGTGGGTAGATAAAACAAACTTCAAAGGAACTGTATCTTAAACTGACAAACTGACCTTAATACAAGAAATGTAACTTTTCTATTTTCTAATCTGCTCTGCAAGGAATATATTCCCTGCAACCACTATCCTCCTCGCAGGGTGAGATGTCTGATATTCTGGTACAGGTATGGAATGCATTATCTGGAAACCTGTTATCCAGATAATGCATACAGAGTAAACATCTCCCATAGACGCCATTATAATACAAGAATTCCAATTTTTAAAAATGATTGCCTTTTTCTCTATAATAATTATAAAACAGTACCTTGTAATTGATCCAAACTGATCAATCCTTATTGGAATCAGAACCAGCCTATTGGGTTTATTTAAAGTTTACACGATTTTCTAGTAGACTTAAAAGGGGTGGTTAACCTTTCTGTTAACTTTTAATATTTTAAAGAATGGCCCATTCTAAGCAACTTTTCAATTGGTTGTCATAATTTATTTTTTATCATTTTTTCTTCTGACTCTTTCCAGCTTTCAAATTGCGGTCACTGACCCCATCTAAAAACAAATGCTTTGTTTTTCTATTCAGGCCTCTCCTATTCATATTGCAGACTCTTATCCAAATCAGTGCATGGTTGCTAAGGTAATTTGGATCCTAGTGTATAATAAAATATTCACTGGAGCGCTAAGTAGGGCAATTAGTTTTTTAGTTTATTGGAGATGCATAGCACAACATGATTCAGACCACATGGGTCCTTCCCTCTGGCACCAGAGGAAGGACCCATGTCGACTGTGGTCCTAAACATGTTGTGCTATGTATCCAGGGGCGCTTCGCCAATGAGGCGAGCTGAGGCCTCAGACGGCAGCACCCCACTAGGTACCAGGGGCGGCAAAAATGCTGCTCCTGGTACTTTAAGAGCCGAATTTTCAGTTTTCAAACCAGGAATTCGGCTCTTCTAGCGCAGAGAGCAGTTAGGCTCTCTTGGCTAGCGTACTGGCCCTCTCTGCCACCCTCGTGGACCCCCTGGACCCCTGCTGCTGCCTCAGACGGCAGAGGGGCCAGGATCGCCCTGTCTGCATCTCCAATAAACTAAAAAACTAATTGCACTACTTAGCTCTCCAGTGAATCTTTCATTATACATGATAATCTGCTGTGGAAGTGGCAAACCTTCAACACTGTTTGAGGAGCTGAACTACGCATATCTACTGCGTTACAGAAAATACATACCAGTAAGATATTGCAATTTGGATCCTAGCAACCAAATTACAAACTGGAAAGCTCCTAAATAAAAAGTGAAATAACTCAAAAACCACAACTAAAAAAATGAAAAACCAATTACAAATTGTTTCAGAATATCCCTCTCTACATCATACTAACAGTTAATTTAAAGGTGAACAACCTCCGTAAGGTATGAAGATCCATTATCCAGACAACACCAGGTCCTAAGCATTCTGGATAACAGGTCCCATACCTGTAATAAACATGAAGCTCTCTCGCCCATTTAAGGGACTGCAAAAGAAAAACCCAATCAGATTTATACTATATCCGTGTCTTGGTTTGGAGGCAAAGATACAGTATTATCTGTTTATCTTTTATTCATTTAAGACAGATGAAGTAGCCAAAGCAATTGCTGACCTATACCGTACTCAAATTTAGACATTAAGAAAAAAACAATAATAATGCAGAAGCATGTTTGTGGCTTGTGCTAAAAAATATATAAAAATGTAACCCAATGTTAAACATTAATCATAGTTACTTCTAAACAAACTACTGGCATGGTCACCTGTTTAGTAGGTGACATGACTGCACCTTTTAGTACAATTGGCCACCTTACTGACGATTGTACTAGATATAATAAATCTATTTCCCTGAATCTGTTCATGGCAGTTCATATCGAAAGCTGGCTTGCTCTATGGATATGAAGGATGGGCTGCTAACAGTTGGCCCTCTGTTTATTCACTTTAAGCACATCATAGAGATCTGGGTGAAGATGTCAGGATCGAGAGATCAGCATTAACTGGATATTGGTCCCTTAGTCATGTTGTGGAAATTGGCTTTACTGGCTTTGTGTGCATGGAGACATGTTTAATGGTTTTATACTTTGAGTTAAAATTAGATCTAAATAGAGGGGGGGATGCAATGACTTCAATCAGTATAAAGCACTTCATGTACAGATGGATTGTCTTTTTCCCCACAGCAGAACCAAAGAAGGAGATAGAAGCCGTACATTTAAACACTCATGAATAATGTATAAAAATATATGAAAGAGCCCATGCAGAGTGAGCTTCTTACCTTCATTTTGACCTTTGCACATGGAGTGTAACTTTCTCTGCAGGCTTTGTGTACAATTGAATGGCAATCTGAAAGAAACAGAAATACAGCAGAATAAAAAAGTCAGAACAAATGTGTTTTTATGCATATGAAATCTATTAGACAAAGGCTTTCTCTGATAATCTTAACAGCTAGAAGTAACGGACTTAAAACTCTAAGGGCATGGTGGCATTAGGATCAAGCAGCAGCTTCCCATCTTAATACAGTCAAAACACATTAAATATAACTACCATAGGGGTTTACAGTTGTTTGGCACAATTACTTCTTAGGAAGGCAAAAGTTCCTGGGCCCCTTGTTTGAACAAAGAACTTCATTTTGGTAAGGACAAAAAGAAGATTAGTGTCCCTAAGATGAAGAGTAGTGAGTTCTCTCAGTCTCTGCTGAATGGCAAGTACGATTGACAAGTAGGGTTGCCACCCAGCCGGTATTTTACCCGCCTAGCTGGTAAAATACCTGCCAGGGCTGGGGCCGGTATTACAAATTTACCGGCAATGTAGCTGCCAGTAATTTGTGATACCATTTACAAAATCCCCTGCCCGCCGATGAAAACTTAGATTTTCATCGGTTTCAGGCAGTGGCGCTACTCCCCATGGCTCTGACCCTTTTGTGGGTCCCCTCATCGGCTCCGCCCCTTTTTGCATCACGCCCCACCCCTTTCTTTTCCGCCCCCCACCATGGCCGGTAATTTTTTTTTTTTTTTTAAAAGGTGGCAACCCTACTGACAAGTGAAACTGCAAGAGACTGCAAAAGAAAAAACCCCTAAAGAAAAACAAAACAGGATTTTCAGAAATGGGATCTCAACAGTATGATATCCTTGTATTAATGGCAATAATGGCACAGCAGGCAAAATACAAACCTAACTGCTTAAGTAAAGCTTTAGGTAGTACAGTCGCTCAGTGTTGGACTGGCCCACAGGGATACAAGGAAAACTCCTGGTGGGCCCAGGTGTCAGTGGGCCCTCTTGCTTCTAACCATTTCGCCTATTTTATGGTCATTCCTTATTTCTTTATGGTAAAAAGAGGCTTAAAAATGGAAGAATAAAGTATAGTAAGTAGATATAAAAGACTAGGAGAATAAAGAGGTTGACTGAGGAGAAGAGGAACAATAATTTGGAAAGTGGGCCCACCATCTAAGGTTTTCTGGTGGGCCCCTGGCATCCCAGTCCGACACTGCAGTAGTTGTGTGTTCTCATAGTGGGTAACAATCAGCAACCAGACTTATAGTGCTCTTTGGCATAGCAGTATATGTCTTATTAGGGGTAGTGTAATATAAGGCACAACCTTTGCTCCAAGAACACATCACCCAATCAGCAGGTAGAACTCTATAGTCTACTATTTTAAAAGGAAGCATCTAATTGCCTGGGTTACTGGAACAATAGCTATTCTTCCGCTGAGCATAACCTTTACCCCTCAAACAATGTAGGTCTCTATAAAATATATTGCATAAAGCAGCTCATATGTAAATAAATCATATTCATAATAATATACTTTTTTAGTAGTATGTACCATTGGGTAATCCTAAATAGTAAATTGCCATTTTAAACAAATAAGGGCAGTCCTCTGGGATCGTATGATTCACAGTGCACACAAAAACCATAAATGTTAGGTCACAAGAGCCAAATAAAAGACAAGAGTTCTGTCTTTTGCTTCAATACTTCTAGCTGTTACAGTTAGAGCTGCAGTATTTCTGGTCAGGTGATCTCTGAGACAGCACACAGACCATCACAAAATGGTGGTTCAAGGCAAGAGATGTAAAAGGGCAACATTTACTTAAATATATATACCAGTTTGGTAAGATTCTTTAATATGCCACTTTATATGATTTAAACTATCTGATGCTTAAGTATTCATGTTGGGGGTATAGTTTTCTTTTAAGAATGCTACCCTACTCTGGGTATGACATTAGTAAATGTAAAATGGAAGTAAATGTTTTGCACAAGCATTTCACATACAGCTGAATAGGAAATGGCTTTCACAATGCCCTTTGTATGTCACCTCCTCTGTGGCTTCCAGTTAAGATACTTTTACCAAAATTTGATATCCGCTAAAGATAAACTGTGAAGCTCTGTATTTTATTGACACCATATACTAAACACTGCATGCTTAGTAATGCATCTTCCAAACCTGTGTTCCACTTGGCAAGAACAGCCATACAAAACATTCCCTGTTTAACAAATACAAAATGGCAATGCTTGGCTTACTTAAAGGGATACACTGTCATGGGAAAAAAATTTTTTTTCAAAATGAATCAGTTAATAGTGCTGCTCCAGCAGAATTCTGCACCGAAATCCATTTCTCAAAAGAGCAAACATATTTTTTTATAATCAATTTTGAAATCTGACATGGGGCTAGACATTTTGTCAATTTCCCAGCTGCCCCAAGTCATGTGACTTGTGCTCTGATAAACTTCAAACACTCTTTACTGCTGTACTGCAAGTTGAAGTGATATCACCCCCCTCCCTTTCCCCCCAGCAGCCACACAA